>OV816026.1:22010497-22502997 GCA_929113105.1 Agrypnus murinus
TAACCCTCGACTAAGTGACGACCTATACCGCCTGCGAACTTTTAGCATAACCAACAAAGGGGGTGTCGTTAACTGCGGCGATTCGATCATCAACAGGCGATCCAGATCGAACACGAGTGTCAACTCCACGACCAGCAAGTAAGGAAACTGTTTGCATAAATGTTGTTTGATTGAATGTAGTTACGTATTTTAAAAATTTAATAGAAATGCGCGGATAGCAAATAATTCTGAAGAAACTGTAACGCTGGATAAATTTTAAATATTTATCTTAGATAAAGTGCTGGAAAATATGCAAGTACTGCGTATAGAGTTAACAGAAAATTCCTGATTAGTGAAAGCGTAGGCTCGTTGTGAAATATATTTATATGATTTACACAGTATTTAAATGCTTCCAAATATTATGTAGAATACTTTACACATGTTTAGTTTTGTTAGACCTTTATCAAGAGCTTGCCTAAAAGCAAGTTTCCAAAGTTTTTCCAAACTGCCCTTTAGTAATAATTACTATCTGTTTTTAAAAGTTCTTAGATTCCGGAGGTATTAATGAAACTTGCCTGTTTCATTAGTATAGGATTTTTTATTTCTGTTTCAGTAAATCTATACCTTTTACCATTTTTTGCATCTTGTAACCAACAAATAATCAGCCCCACGAATGAGCGCCAATTTGTCACCTTTCTTTTACTGACAAACAAAAGTACTTACGTTATCCAACTTATCTATGCCTCGGCTTAGCTTAAACACCATAAATGAGAACTCTCTCCCTCTTTTGAGACTAAGGCAGGTCATAGGTAGATTGGAGTATCTCCAAATTCATAGAGCTATAGATATGGGGGCGCCAGCACAATTGGTTTAAATTAATAAAAGAGTCGCGTTAATGCTCTATAATACGGAGCTCTAGATCTTAAAATGGATCAGTCTCAATTATACAAGGACCGAATTCCAGCATTCTCAATTCTCTGTTATTACACAAAAGCAACACAATAAAAAGTAAACAAGAAATAACACAAATAATACCATTTATTTATTTAATTATTTATGTCACTTAAGAAAATCATTAGATAGTAAAAAAGAACTGGAAGGCCTTCATTTGTTATTTAAATAATATCTTAACATGGATTATAATAATATTACAATTAAATTAAAAATATTTTAAAAATTCGTAGTATGATCGTTATTAGGTTTGAAGTTTATCAATTTGACTTGAACAATTAAATTCAGAAACTCATCAAAATTTACTTATTATAGTATCCAAAGTTTTTCTTAAATTGCAACATTAAAAACTCTATCACATAATTATCACAATCCAACTAATTAACACATACAATTAGGAGATAAAGAACCCACCTGGTTATTCCTATAAACTTAATTTGGTTTACAAACGTTACCACAAATAACTAGTTGAAGATGATCACCAAGTTACTGAAGACCTTTTAGAGAAGATTACAAGTTGCCACATGCAGGCACCCAAAATACTGCTGCCTACAAGACCAGAATCAAGGCCTCACATCCAAATGCAGCTTTCGAATTCCCGAATCAATACAATTAATAGATCTTCTTTAAAATTTAACAGCAACGAAGGGAAAATTTCGGAAACTATGGAGGTTAAACAGCAAACTAGGCTTTAAAATCTGTATCGATTTTAAATCTGTGGATTTTCCTAAAACTACAACTTAATTGCAAATCTTTATCAATATTCTCGAACTAAAGTCTATACCAACTTTCCCTATATTGCAAAGAAAAGTTTATTAATCAAATCAATAAAACAAGAAGAAAGTTTAATTAAAATGAAGATGTTTTTTATTACGTTTTCAAATTCTAAAAGAGTTGTATTTTCAAGATCGACGATCCAAAGCGGAACTTCGTAGTGCAAAAAAAACTATAAATTTGTTATATTCCAATTTTCAAACAACGATTTAGTACTTTTAAGAAATTACAAAACCATTTAACGCACTGAGCATACTATAACTGGCCCATCAAAAGGGAATTTGCAAAGTTAAACACAGCACACTAATTCACGTGTTGATTCTTTTAGGCTCACACAAGAAAGGAGGGGAAAAGCAAATGTTGTTTTCAACCAACAACAAGCGTGGATCTCATGAACAACAAGTTGCCTTTTAATTTGTTGAATTCAGGCGTCAACCTGGTCCTAGCTTGGCGCGCAAATGCCAAACCAGAAATTTATTATAGATTAACAAAAATGGACAATCAAAGTGAATTGAAAAATCGATATATCGTAAAGAAACCTTAAATTTAACTAATAGAAGAGAAAAATACAATAAGAATTAAGTTATCACAAAGAAAAGATTGATAATTTTGCAATAATGCTAGATTGCAATAATAAAACTTGCAAATAAAAACTGTCTGTTACAATCTGTAATAGATCATCTATTTTACTTTCGTTTACGAAATGATTGTTATCCCTACAATGGGTGACTATGATGATTTCTTATTATATAAAATATCGCGTTTGTGTTCCGCTAAGCGGTTTTTTATGTATTTGTCCGACATAAAACGCTTAGCAGTCTTTGCAACAAATTTTATACAGGCCAGACTTATTATGACAATTTGCCCTATATTATTTTTATTGGCATAAATTATACTCATTAGAATTTATTTTTACTTACTTATATTTACAGTAGCACTGGTAATACTGCAGTTTCTTTATAATTACTATTTCTTAATAAAGAGCAACACAGAATGTTATGACAAATACCATAATAAGGTATTAACATTTCGTAAACAAGCATAAAGTCCAAATATATATTATTAACACCAACTCCAAAGCCCTTAGTAATCTGACCCATAGTGGGCAAGTGGGTTTTAGTGGTTTACTGCTGTTAAAGCCTCTTAAAGTACTGTAATCATGCATTGGTAATGTCTAGATTCCTATGAATTAACCGCAAATTTACTTGGAGTTCTACAAGATTAAATGACATAAAATATTGATGTCGAAAAAAACGATGCTTACATTGCTCAGTTTTTTTAATGCATTATAAATCCTTGTAATCCCACAAATCTATTTTGACAAATTTGGGTTGGTGCATGAAACATATTTGTCGAGTCTCCATCGATAAAATTAATTATTTTTCCACATGTAAATTGATGAAAGTACTCTGTGTTTCTTTTTTCTTAATAATTAGTTTTAGAAAAGGTCCAATTTAGTGATGTTTCGAATAATTTCAACAACACGTAAAAGACTAGGAAGAATAAATTTAAAATTAATCTGTAAAAGTTGCCTATTCAAACTGGTCAAACAGATTTCAATTATTTTGATTGGATTGAATACACACACAGCTTTACATTCCTGAAAATTAATGATACATCTATTATTGCTAGCTGATTCAACAGTCGTCCTGTGAAAAATGGTGTAGCACTTTCGAAATTGTCAACGACCTTTTTGTTTTATGAACATTGAAAAATCTTTTCAAAGGCATTAACATAGCTGTTTATGAAGCATTATTGCATACATGTAGAGGATAGGGTTTCTAAAGGTAAATTATGTAGGTTTAATAATAGCTATGCATTTATCTTACATGCCACGTACACGTTTTTATCTATGACAGTTGAGAGAATATTTATTAATTTCATTAATATTAATTATACTATAACTGTTCAATTACTTGAAACTATGTATAATTCTAACTTTAAATTTTTGACATTTTTTAAACAGTGTAGAGAAAAATAGCTTAAAAATACGTAGACAACTTAACGAGACATGTAAGACAGAATCGAGCGCTTACTTAGGTCCTTACTGTAAAAAAACAAACAGTGAAACTGATTTCAAGGTGGTATTTAATGTATCGGTTTGCATGGTCATGTTCTTCTTAAGCAGGTGAGGGTCACTAAACCTTTCAAAGTTACTAAAGGTATCATGATTGACGAAAAACTTCAAAGTAATCATCAAGAAACACGACTAGATTTTCAGAAAAAAAGAGCGTACTAAACTAGCTTCTTAGTAGAACAGACACAAAGTACTACAAATCTTACGTTAGCGTGCATTCGATGAGAACCCAAAACACAGCGTATTTTACGACTCTTCCAAACGACATGTAATCTGTGCTACTTTACCATATTCACCCTTGGAGGCTAACTTTAACATTAGTCAAATGAAGTTGAAGTAAGAATGTCATACACTTTAAACAGCGAACGGTAATTTGTATATTATGTAATTACGTAGAACTAATTCGCAGTAATTTAAGATGAATGCTTGACTCCCCACCTTTTTCATGACTTTGTTATGGCTATTTTTATCTAAAATTGAACGATGCATCTACTCAGCAGCTGACAGTAGTGGGGTGGAACGAAGAATACTTATTCCGACATTAAATCGTCTTGGGCTAAATTTAGTAAGTTAATTCATTCAAAAAAAAATCTTGTAGCTATTTTTTTTACTTGTATCAATATATTTAGTTGGCATATTGAAAGGCAAAACATGTTTTAAGCATTTTATCGCTTAAATCTGAATAATTAGTTGCAATAATAATCGCATAGACGCATAAAACCTTATTAAGCAAAAAGTTATGCATACCTGGCATACGGGTTTTTGGTGCTTGTACATAATTTAAACTATATTTAACGTAAGTTTGATCAAACTTGGCTGATTATTTAAATTTATATGCCAACTTAAAAAACCGCGATTAATGTAATTTTTCGATTTTTTTCAACTTATTTATTGCAGTTATAACAATCGGTGCCATTTTGTAGATATTTCTATTACAAACAAATATATATTGAACAGTTTTTTGTAGAAAGCCTTCCTGATGAGTTACGGAAAAAGAACTGCCTCGAAAACAGTTATACGCGCCTTAAATTATTAATAACTTTTCTGCTGTAACTACAATTTAGTAGAATACATATATTATTCAACACACTTACTCTGAGGTTTGCAAAATAAAATAGCTGTTAACATGGAAAAATCAAAAACAGATACTTTTGGTTCCCTGCCGATTGGACTATTTACTGATACTACTGGCATACGATGGAAGTATTAGTTTTATTTTTAAGCCCCCGGATATGATCTTATTGGTTTGGCCGTATTCGGTTCATTCCGCTAATTCCTTTTCACCTAACCGGGCTTCCGTATTTCGGCGAGTTTAAGGTGTGGCGTCCACCAAGGGGAGATACTAGGCCTAATAAGAAAGAGACCTTGAAACAGCCTCCCCACCTGCCGGATCAGAGAGGGAACACTCTCCGCCGGGGGATCGCGTTCAATGCTGACGCATCGTCGAACATCTACTAACGGATCCACTTGTACCATACTATCCCTCACTGCTACATAGAGTCCAACCCGAAGAAGGCAACACAGGTATAATTAGAACCCTGTGCGGCTTGACGCCTTCCCCTATGCACCAGTTATAGACCTCGTAAGCCTTTGACAGCGCTTCGTTTGATTCTACGCCGTAGAACCCCGGTGTGTACCCGATAAGGTAAAGTTGTCTTGAGTGCGAGAGGCTCCTATATTCGCATCATCACTCCTTAAGAGTAGTGACTCTAGACGGGTTCTGAGACTCGCAATACTGGAACTGGCAGTCTTAGAGTGAGATTCATACTTGCGTCTCCGATTCCATCTACCTGGTGGCATGCAGTTTCCCATAGGGCCAGGGGACAGGACCCCCCAAGCCGGGATAAACCCCACTTGCTTACTCCTTAAGAGTAGTGACTCTAGACGGGTTCTGAGACTTACAAGACTGGAACTGGCAGTCTTAGAGTGAGCTTCATACTTGCGTCTCCGATTCCATCTACCTGGTGGCTTGCAGTTTCCCATAGGGCCAGGGGACACGACCCCCCCCAAGCCGGGATAAACCTCACTTGCTTATCTTTCGTCAGGCTACGCCTATAAAACTGTGTCCGAGGCGAGACTCAAACCACCCATACCGGTACTTGCGATTAGCAGAATTCCTTCCGCAACGTTACGAATTATCGTCGAGAAACACTTCACTGAAACACTTTAGTGAAACTCTACCACACATAATTTACTGAATGAGTTCGTTCGCTCGTTGCCCACGTTAGGTAGGACCACCACAGATCTAGTCTCGAATGCTAGTGGACTCTCTCTCAGACACCTCTAACTGCCTGACTGCCTGCGGGACCACCCCAGATCTAGTCTCGGATAGCTAGTGAGATCGACTCTCAGACATCTCCAGCGACTGCGTGGGCCCGTCATTTACTCCTAATCTGGGATTGAGTAGACCGCATTCAGTTTTTACTTGTGGACGCCGTGTGCTCTGCACCCAAGCTACTCTCGGATCCTAGTGCTTCCCGACACTTCTAGCGACTGTCCACGTCTCTGTGACCATGGGACTCGTCTCGGATCCTAGTTGAGTCCGACACCTCTAACGACTGCTCAGCCGTCCACCCCCGTATATAATTTTTATATTCTTTAATTTTTTTATTTTTAAATTCCGAAATTAGAAATATTGATTTGAGCCGCTCGAGAGGTGGGCATCCACTTGGGGAGCCCTCTTAGTTTCCAGTGTGTTAACTTTTGAAATTGTTCCCGCTTTTAGGCAGGTCAGTGGTTATAATACTCAAAAAATATAAAAACTTTAAAATAGTAGAGAAATCCTTTTTTTTGTTATTAAAGCACTAAAGTTTGACTTTTTAATATGAATGTGGAAATAATTTAACATCTTAAAAAGATTACTACATGAATGATAAAAGAAAAGCAATATTTAATTTTTAGATTAACGCACTTTGAGTAAATAATTATAAAAACTGCAATAAACGTATCTATAAAAAGTATTTGCAACAAAATTCATTAATTATATATTACACAGCCCAACACACATTTTGGTGCCAGGGTTTTTGTAACTGTTTCTATGTAAATTTTGGGTGCAGAATCCAAAACTGTCCTCAGATTTAGTTTTTGAGATACTGTATATTGGCCTTTTTTTTAGAAAGAAATAGTCTAATTTTTTAATTTTTATACTTTTACGTTATTACTATTAGTATATGCTCCAATTGCCAGTTAAAAAACACAAAAAATCCAAAGTAAGGTATTTATTTCACAAAATAAACAAATAAGTATATATTTACATATCATTTAAAAATTTTCTTTTATAGACTTTCTAGCATGGTAGTTACTAGGACAGTCTCGCTGAAGGCTCCAGCAGTAGTCGGCCATCATGTGGCTACCCCATCTTCCTTGATATCGATCTTCCATAGTTTTAATGTCCTGATGGAATCTTTCCCCCTGTTCTTCACTCAAATCACCTAGGTTTTCTGGAAACCGATCTAAGTGGCTGTAGAGGTAGTGAACTTTTATACTCATTTTACAACCGAGAATATTACAGTTTGAAAGCATATTTTCTACTAATTCTATATAATTCTTTGCCTTATGATTTCCAAGAAAATTTTGTACTAAAAAAATCTCAAAAACTGGAGCTGCTACGAAAAAAAACAGGTATTTTTGGAATCAGCACATCAAAAATATTCAAAATCAGATCTTACTTTTCCGGCACCAAGACAAAAATTTTATTTTGTTAGGCTGTGAACATACTATTTATTCATATTGTAACGAGTGCAAGGCCTTGTCCTGCTGGTCCGGCCGTCAATGGGTTGTAGAACATTCTAGAGCCGCAGCGCAATAAACTCGACCTTCTAGTGTATTCGATATATACCGGTATGATCGAGCGACTTCTAGAACATTTACATGGGGGTATATAATCGACTACGCGGATAAAAGAGAGGCCGTCAACAGCGAGTAGTAAAATGGGTATCACGAAATAAATAGTAAATGTAAAGATAAATGTTGTATTAGAAATTCATAATAGTTTTAGTGGTTTATAATCATAGCGTTAATTTATAGTGTATTCATTAGTGTTTGTAAATAAATATTAATTATTAATAGACGATTTAAACAGCACTTTTGTTATTATTTTAAAAAGAACGTTACAATATTTACTTTAATTAAACAATTTTGGCTTGAAATAATAGTTACAACTTGCCTAAAAACATACAATAATTGATTATTTGATTGCTGATTTAAAAACAAAATTATAAGTCAGATGTTTTTGAAATACTCTTACACAACTTTTTTAAACAAAATTGATTCTAGATTTTATTCTCGTCATTTCTTAATTTATACCCGTGAGGTATTTAAAAGTGCTACAATAAGTTATTAATTACAAATGCTAGAAATAAAATATAGCGCATGTCGGCGGCTGCAACCCCTACAGTTTAGCCTTCTTTCCTCTTCTACCCTACGTCGTTGAGCGTTTAATATTCGAATTGTTCTGTTATATAGACAAATCCTTGCATGCTGCCATAATTCTACAAAACCGATTTGCTAATTCTTTTTTATAAATTTTGACTTTATATTTTACTTTTAGTCTTTAGATTTTTAAAACAGTAAATGTAAAATACTTTGTGCCTACTTAAAACAAAAGGCTTATTTTTGTTACGCTTTGTTTGAGAGTTCTACTGCGCCGACCTACAAATTTCCAAGTTAAAGCTTTTACTCTGTATATTTGTCAGCTCCCCTTAGTTTTGCCTTAGTTTTAATTATTTATATTTTTAAAAGTTTTATTTGTAATCGATGCATTTTTATACGCTCGAGACCGATTGTTCACTGAAAGCACTCGTTTCGTCACGTCTCGGAACTAAACAGCTTCCCTCTATACTTGCTTACAATTACAAATCATATTACAAACAATTCTCAGCCTAGTGTCATAGTATTTCGCATAATTCGATATGTGTCCGTCTCTGTCTATACGTTTTTTCGGAATTTTTTATTTTCACTTCAGATTAGAATATTTGATGAAAAAGTAGAATGGGTCTAAAGAACTAATGCCCTATCTCGTATGGAACATGGACAAAATGACGGATAAAGTTTAGAAAGTTGGATAAAGTTTAGAAAGGATTGTAATCACACAACGAATGTTGTAGTATGTAAGAAATTCCTTCAATAAATTAGCTTTTGGCCGTCGTGTTATTGACGGAGTTTTCTAGTAATAATAAAAGATAGAGTAAAAGAAAGTATAAAACCTTGCGGCACCCTAACTCGTATCTTGTATAAGTATATATTTGTAGTTAAACAACAAGTTTCATAAGTTATAAATGACTTCTAAAATAAAGAAAATGCCCACCTTTAATTTGATATTTGTTGCAGTCTTACTTTTATGATAGAACAATAATTGTGTTATTTATTTAACAAAAGAAAGATCAATCTTTCTTTTTCTTTTACAATTCTGTACGAGTTCTCTGTCAATAGAATAGTCAGCTATACACGTCTTATTTTTTAGTAAGTAAATTAAACTTTTCCTAACATTACTAATAAAAAGTTTAAAACTTAACTAAAAAAGCGTATAAATTTTCATGTCAGATTAAAAAACTAAAGATTCTATATGACATCACGTAACCTAACCCCCTTTAATTTTTTTTCTTTAATTTAAGAAGGTCTGATGTTTACCAAATCAAAAAATACTGTTAAGAAACCTGGCAACATTTGCTATAAAGCAAACAGATTTTACTTTTTTTTGTGGAATTCTCCCTTTTTCTGATCTTGTTATCAACTTCATCGTGTTTCCTTTGAGTTTGGTAAACATAAGTCCCTGTTTTACTATAGAAATACTTGAGGCGTTACCAATTTTTGATTTTAACCTTATCAGATCGAAGAGGTTATCTCTAAAATAATATAAACTCCAAATAAAGGAAGGTAAGGGAAAAAGCTGAAAGACGCGGGTTTGTTTTGATGCGGTAGAAAACGAAGTAATATATTATTTTTCTTTTCTGCCTCTATTAATGGAGCTCGTAGTTTATTTTGTAAAAAGTTAGGTTAGACGTTTTCCTCCATTACTCTAGTTCCTTATTTTAATTTATTCACAACAGATATTTCCTCTACAAAAAATTCAAATAAAGTTCAAACTAAGCTAAATTTAATTAAAACTAATTAAAGAGTTGATCCAGAAAGTTTAAAACTGTCAGAAAACAATCGATAAATTTCATTTTTAAGTTTTAATTAAGTTTTTATTATGAACTTCGCGTGCACTTCAAAAGAAAATATATTTATGGCTGCTTATTGTAATTATAAATTAATTATTGCCATATAAATCAATAAGTTTTTTATAAAAATTGGAGCCCCGATTAATTTTCATTATATTATAAAGCGACAAACTTGCTCAAAAGAACATAATTTTATGAACAACCTAGCATCTAATAATAGAGAGAAGAATAGCCTCATCAGAAATATTTTGTTTTCATCTTATAACAAAAAGGAAAAGGAATGTAGGCCGTTTATTACTTCCCATTGCAAAAAATGTAATAATTTTTCAGATAAAAAGTATTTTTTTTCATGTGAAGGTTTCTTTTGAGTCTACTTTTTTATAAAGTCAGCAAAATGTATTTTGTAAATATAGGAACAAACTTTGAAACTGCTTTGAAACGGATAAACTTATTACAGATGAGTTTGTACTATTTTTGGTAAATGTAAATCAGAAAGGTTTTTTGTTTATATTTTACTACTAACATAACTAAAATGTTCAATCGCGGCCATGAATAAATAAACATTTAGAATTTTGTATAATACTGAAAAAAATATAATGTGCTTGAGTGCAAACATTTGTAACATGCAGCAGAAACTTTTGAGTGATAAAAGCACTATAGGAAATATTTTATCTGCATGTCTTATTTATGGATTTTTAGTTGTACGCTTACCAAGGAACTAAGTATATCCAGTGTAAAGCACCAATTCAAACTACATAGGTAATTATTCTGTATAGATTAAACAGTTAGCCACACTGGTTAACTATTGCTGAGTGTAATAAGACTCAGATATTATTATCCCTTAGAGTAACAATAGACGAAAACGTCAAATTTGGAAGAAACGTATGGAATCGGACTTCGGCTAAATTCGATGAAACTTGACCTACATAATGTTGCATATATAAGTAATAAAATGCACAAGTTTGAGTTTAGCAGCTATACCCGTTTGCCATGCGCATGCGTGCAAAACTGTCTGTTTTTAAAACAAGATTACTCGAAAACGGTTCGGGCGATTTTAATGACCTTTTTTTATGTTAGTTAACAGTATAGTTTCGTTACTCTAAATTACTGAATCAAAACATAACATACTGAATATACGCCGCGCGATGGACGTCACTGTAACCTATAAAAATTCAAATACTAAATACTTACTGCAAAGCTCATAAAAACGATATTGACTGTAATGCTCCTACTTTTATGGTCTCTTAATATCAAATTATAATTCGGGCGTATGTCTGAGTTCTATGGCTTACGAATTGTAAAGAAAAACAAGAGGTAATAGACATAATAAAAATTATATGGGCGCCATCTGCTTGCAAGTCCTTGAACTAGTATTCGCAAACAGAAAGAAATACTGGCTTTATTGATTAAATTCGATTAATATTCATGTTTAATTACGTTATTATTAAGCTGGTTTATATATTTTAAAGACTTTCACAAGTGAATGGTCCAATATTATCAGAGTATGGTTTAATATAAAGTATTTACTTGGCTTTAATGACAATAGTAAAGGTTTTGAGGATAATACCCTAATAAGAATTCTTATTAAAGGAAAATGTAGACATAAACTTAAAAAACACAATCATTAAGGAAAATGGTACAAATAATTTTTATATAAGACTTACTTTAATCAAACAAGTATCCTTTAGTCCTAATACATTGTAGAATTTTACAATTCTTTAAACTTCAAAGAAAACAGCACTTGCACAATAATGGCCTTGTTTCACTTAACACTAAATGCAAAGCATTACATAAATTGTTGATAAGAAGCAGGAAGAAATTAGAAAATATAATCGCTAATACCGCTTTTCCACCCAATTGTCACTTAATTGCAATTCCATTAGCAATCTCATTATGAATAACTAAAACCATATAAGTTCAACAACCACTTCTATTGGTTATAAAAGAAAGATTACAAAAAAACACAAGTATATATTTGGTGATATGATAGTATTAGGGTGATTTTTTATTAACTATCTATTTTAGATCTGCAATTTTGAGAAAAACTTAAATTGTTAGAAATCAGTTTCCACCAACAATTTGAGTTAATTGTATAATAACACATTGTATAGTATACCTAGAAGATCATATTAATTTTCATATTTTTAAGAAATTTAGACACATTTTCAATACTAGAGCCAGGGTAACGATTTTATAACCAAAGGAATTACTTAAAGCTTTTTAATTTGGCAAATATTATAGAGTCAAAGAAGACTAATTAAAAAAACAAAAATATTATTTACTTAAATAATAGCTAAAACAATCTTAAGAAAACGCCAACCTCTTTGTTGAATTTATAATATGTCCTATGGTCCTGCTGAGTTTGGTAGTGCGGTGAACCAAGAAAATATTCTGCTGAATACTTTTCTTTAAAAGTACTGAGTGAATAAAAGTGTAGAGAACCATTAAGTGGATTTCCTTTTACTTGGTGAACTTTCATTATCCCTGGAAATGTAAACATGTTGTTTTTACACTATTTTGAAGAGTAGCTGCCATTTCCACAATAGCCTCAATAGCCATAGGGTAATATTTGATCAATCATTATACATTAAAGCCCGTGATATTGTTGTTCAATATGGTAAACAAATTGATCAGGACACAGGCGATGAGAATAATGATGAGAATAATGATGAGAATGATGATGAGAATGATGATGATACCGGTGATGAGAATAATGCTGAGCGGAAGACTAAACTGAAAATTGACAAAGTTATTATCCGGTTAGGAGGATTTCATCTGCAGATGTCTTTTATGGGCTGCATAGGATATATCATGGGAGGCAGTGGAATCAAAACGATCTTGTCAGAAATTTATGCTTCAAATTCCATCGATAAAATATTAGATGGACATCATTATAGTCGTGCTATGAGAGCTTACGTATTGCTGAATGCCGCTGTAGCCGATAATTTGTTTAAAAAATGCAAGCAAGTAAATATCGTCTAACAGATCCAGAATCGGAATTCATGAACGAAAAGCTGAATTATAATCCAGACACGCTCAGAGAAACCCTGACAAATACTACATTTATTGGAATACAGAAAAAATTTTCTGACTTTATTGATGAAGTGGAACAACGTCGGCCCACTGCAAAGCTGTGGGTGCAATTTTTCAAAATGACTACTATTTTAAAACAGTTTGAGCAAGCAGAAAAAGACGGTGATTGGGCTTTGCATTTACAAACTATTCAAAAACTGATCCCATTCTTTCACGCTGCTGGCCATAATAATTATGCAGAAAGTACTCACTTATACTTGCAAGATGTTTTATTCCTCGAAAAAGTCTTAAGCCCAGACGGATATGCAAAATTTATTACATCTGGGTTCTTTACTGTAAGACAGTCAGAAAACCACAGCTGTGGTACCTATAGTTACCAAACTATTGAACAAAAACTAATGAAGGGGATAAAAATCAAAGGCGGGTTTGTGAAAAGAGGAATAACAGCAGCTACAGTTACTACATGGATAGGGTCTAATGCCGCTCTATTAGACATTATAAACTCTCTAACTGAGTATTGCGATGTAGACTTGTCTAGTTCTGAACAGCATCCTGAGGATAGGGATAGTCGGATAGAAACTGATCAAAAACATCTTTTAAAATTAAGTGCATTCTTTGATAGAAATGATCCCTTCCCTTACTATCCTTATGTAGTTTCTTTGGATACAGGAGCAATAGGAAGCAGTACTATCAATTGTCACTTGGCTCATGAGATAGGTACAGAACTTTTAAGAGGTGTAACAAACAAATATTTCGGTCAGTTGTCTCTGAAGAGAACAACTAAAGTACTTCCCTTGTCAGCTATGAGTTCATTTACAATTAATGATGAAATTATTGCTGTTGATGCGAATGATGTGTTTCGTCGTATTGTACTTTCAAAGAATGAAGTGAATCTGGAAGATTATCTTGATTATGAACTGGCTGCGTTTCCAGCTTCGATCTTTGATGGTATAGGATTCCATAAAACAGAGAAATCTAAATTACATGACCTTTTACACGTCTAGAAGACTGTAGAATACCCTCAAATGCTATGACTCTAATTGATGGTGGATTTTTACTACATAGGGTAGTTTGGAATGCGACGGACACTTTTCAAATGATCATTGAGAAATATAGGAACTACCTTGCCCAATATAAACAATGTGTTGTAGTTTTCGATGGTTACCCTTCAGACAACAGCACAAAAAGCTTCGAGAGAGCAATAAGGTCAAGCAAACGCCACTCTCCGTCCATGCTATTTCTGGCGAGAGAGAAAGAATGTGGAGTTTCTCAGGAAGATTTTCTGAGCAATGAAGACAATAAGAAGCTTCTTATCAGCGCTTTGACCGAGCATTTTGAACTTGCAAATATAGACGTTTTCCAGGCTCAAGAAGATGCTGATATCCACATTGTAAGAAAAGCCATTGATGAAGCAAGAAAGGGAAGTTTCGTTCAAATAATTGCCGAGGACATCGATGTACTTGTCTTACTCACGCAATTTTATGAAGGACTGGATATTGTTTTTACAAAAATTAACAGAGGTCGGTCCTCAAATGCCATATACAATGTAAATAGTTTTAAGTACCCGCATTTGAAAGTAATTATCGCATTTCTCCACGCTTTCAGCGGTTGCGACACAAATTGCGCATTTTATCAAAAAGGAAAAGATACCATTTTTAAATCTGTTGCTGCAGATGAGGACTTAATTAACAGAGCTCAGATCTTTTATCAACGTGGAGTAAATAAAGACGATTTGTGGAAAGTTGCTTTAGATATTGTAAGTACAATGTTATGCGAATTTGAAGAATGATATTAATATAAGAAGACTTCCACCAACAGACCTGGCAATCCGAGAACATGCTTTACGCGTATATCTCCAGTGTCAGGATTGGTGTTTAAATAGATTGAATCCAACTGACTGGGGTTGGAAATCAGTCAACAATAAAGTCGTCCCAATTTTTACTTCAAAACCATTATTACCTGATAAATTTATAAAAAAGTTTACATGCAGTTGCAAAAAGGGATGTACGAAGAGATGTTCTTGCAGAAAAGTCGGATTCGGACAATTCTGCAAAAGGATGTAAAGGCAGAGACTGCGAGAATAGCGAAAACACGTCGACTATCCAAGACTTTGATGAAGACGAAGACCTTGAAGAGGAAATGGAATTAGAGCTTGAGCCAGAAATATTAATTCAGGAAACTGAAAATCAATGGGATACGAGTGATTTTTGCGATTCACAGATAAATTACGAAGTTGATTGGGACGAAACAACAACAGAATTTGACGACGATGAAGAAATTACTTATCCATGCAAAATACCAAGACTAGATTTGAATACAACTGAATAGTGATATTTTTTTAAAAGTTTTATACTTGTCATATTTCATATCTATTAATAAAAATATATTCCATTTTTAGATTTTGAATTTTATATTTCATTTTTCAACAAAATCCACCCCTTGGGAGGGGTATTTCTTGCATGTGGGGGATGTTACACAAATTTTCCAGTCTCGACGCCCCGATTTTCGAGTCCAGCGACCCAAAAAACATATAAGATGGCTTAGTTTGCGAAACACGGTGACTGGTCATTTTTTCAAAAACCCACCCTTTGGGAGGGGTGTTTCTTGCATGTGGGGGGTGTAACACCCCTTTTCGCGTGATGGGACTCTGATTTTGAATATCAGCGACCGAAAGAAACTGATTAGGCAAGGTCAAATGTCCGCGGGAGGTTTCGTAAGGGAATTCCGCAGTACAGTCGAAAAACACCCCTATTTAGGGGCGTTTTTTGCAATTCTAGGGGTGTTCCAACCATTGCTGCAAGTTCTAACCCCCATTTTCGTAATCAGCGCCCCAAAATACATAAGGGACAAGTGGTCTCGTCAAGTCCAGCGTTTCCCGACCTTTTACCGTTATTTCAAATGTACGAATTCTCTATGGGCATATATAAACATCTCAGAACTCTAAAATCGAGTCTCCCATTTAATGCATTTTCGATCAAAAAAAGAAAAATAATTATTTTGTTTGTTTTTAATTTCCTAAACGTTTTTCGCTTTGTAATATTACGATTTTATTTTTGCCTTGTGTTTGAAAACGCTTTCAGGCGGTTTTACCGTAATTGGTGATGTATTAATTCGATTGCTTTAGGATTGGATTTGGGAATTATATTTCAGGTATTTTCGAGGATACTGGACAATTTCCACATTTCTCACACGGTTTGTTAGAATGACATATTCATTACATTTATGTACTGTTTTATGCAGAAATGATTGATTGATTGGTGCCCAATTATTGGTAATGTAAATCCGTTTTATCGCTAAGACCCCCTTCTACTTTAGGTATGGTATTATCTTAGAACTTTCCTTCCTTTTCTTGAAGCTCTCTTTTATTGAACCTCTAATGTAAATACTTACTCTACTTTGATTTGCTCTTGGGATTCTTTTTCTATGCTACGATCTCGCAGCACTGAACGATTATATTGATTTGTGCCTTTGATATTGGCTAAATTTGTATTCTGGGGTAACCAAACATATGTAAGTTAAGAAGCCAATGACTGTGAACGTGAATGTTACGATTTGATTTATCAATATAGAAGTAACCTTTTGTTGCTCTACATTTCAGCTGTAAATGTATAAACAATTATAATTGGCAAATAATAGGCGTAGGCATTTAAATGGACGATCATTATTGTATGTAGATTATATACCTAATATGTATACCATTGCAGAATATTTAATTTAGTATTTGGCCGATATTTAAATTTAAATGGCTTCTTACCAGTGTGGAATTTCTACTTATTGAAGATTAAGCTAAAATTACTAATCTTTTGTCGTCGATGGCTTGGTTTGAAACATGCATTATATCAATAAGATAATTAACTTAATGATAACACTAATTGAAATATGATTACTTAATTAAGCTAGTTATTGGTTTGAATGGGGGTTTTTAGCAAGTGAAGTTTTTGTTAAATTATTTTCTTGTTTGCCTTTTTTGTAACTATCCGAACAAGCATTATTTTAATAAAATAATTAATTTAATGGTTACACTAATTGAGATCTGATTACTTAATTAAGCTAGTTATTGGTTTGAATGGGGGATTTTAGTAAGTTAAGTTTTTGTTAAATTATTTTTTGTTTACCTTTTTTTGTAACTATCCAAACAAGCATTATTTCAATAAAATAATTAATTTAATGGTTACACTAATTGAGATCTGAGTACTTAATTACGCTTGTTATTGGTTTGAATGGGGGTTTTTAGTAAGTTAAGTTTTTGTTAAATTATTTTCTTGTTTACCTTTGTTTGTAACTATCCGAACAAGCATTATTTCAATATAATAATTAATTTAATGGTTACACTAATTGAGATCTGATTACTTAATTAAGCTAGTTATTGGTTTGAATGGGGGTTTTTAGTAAGTTAAGTTTTTGTTAAATTATTTTCTTGTTTACTTTTTTTTTGTAACTATCCGAACAAGCATTATTTCAATAAAATAATTAATTTAATGGTTACACTAATTGAGATCTAATTACTTAATTAAGCTAGTTATTGGTTTGAATGTGGGTTTTTAGTAAGTTAAGTTTTTGTTAAATTATTTTCTTGTTTACCTTTTTTTGTAACTATCCGAACAAGCATTATTTCAATACAATAATTAACTTAATGATAACACTAATTGAAATATGATTACTTAATTAAGCTAGTTATTGGTTTGAATGGGGGTTTTTAGCAAGTGAAGTTTTTGTTAAATTATTTTCTTGTTTGCCTTTTTTGTAACTATCCGAACAAGCATTATTTCAATATAATAATTAATTTAATGGTTACACTAATTGAGATCTGATTACTTAATTAAGCTAGTTATTGGTTTGAATGGGGGTTTTTAGTAAGTTAAGTTTTTGTTAAATTATTTTCTTGTTTACCTTTTTTTTGTAACTATCCGAACAAGCATTATTTCAATACAATAATTAACTTAATGATAACACTAATTGAAATATGATTACTTAATTAAGCTAGTTATTGGTTTGAATGGGGGTTTTTAGCAAGTGAAGTTTTTGTTAAATTATTTTCTTGTTTGCCTTTTTTGTAACTATCCGAACAAGCATTATTTCAATAAAATAATTAATTTAATGGTTACACTAATTGAGATCTAATTACTTAATTAAGCTAGTTATTGGTTTGAATGTGGGTTTTTAGTAAGTTAAGTTTTTGTTAAATTATTTTCTTGTTTACCTTTTTTTTGTAACTATCCGAACAAGCATTATTTCAATACAATAATTAACTTAATGATAACACTAATTGAAATATGATTACTTAATTAAGCTAGTTATTGGTTTGAATGGGGGTTTTTAGCAAGTGAAGTTTTTGTTAAATTATTTTCTTGTTTGCTTTTTTTGTAACTATCCGAACAAGCATTATTTTAATAAAATAATTAATTTAATGGTTACACTAATTGAGATCTGATTACTTAATTAAGCTAGTTATTGGTTTGAATGGGGGATTTTAGTAAGTTAAGTTTTTGTTAAATTATTTCTTGTTTACCTTTTTTTGTAACTATCCAAACAAGCATTATTTCAATAAAATAATTAATTTAATGGTTACACTAATTGAGATCTGAGTACTTAATTACGCTTGTTATTGGTTTGAACGGGGGTTTTTAGTAAGTTAAATTTTTGTTAAATTATTTTCTTGTTTACCTTTTTTTGTAACTATCCGAACAAGCATTATTTCAATAAAATAATTAATTTAATGGTTACACTAATTGAGATCTGATTACTTAATTAAGCTAGTTATTGGTTTGAATGGGGGTTTTTAGTAAGTTAAGTTTTTGTGAAATTATTTTCTTGTTTACCCTTTTTTGTAACTATCCGAACAAGCATTATTTCAATAAAATAATTAATTTAATGGTTACACTAATTGAGATCTGATTACATAATTAAGCTAGTTATTGGTTTGAAGGTGGGTTTTTAGTAAGTTAAGTTTTTGTTAAATTATTTTCTTGTTTACCTTTTTTTTGTAACTATCCGAACAAGCATTATTTCAATACAATAATTAATTTAATGGTTACACTAATTGAGATCTGATTACTTAATTAAGCTAGTTATTGGTTTGAATGGGGGTTTTTAGTAAGTTAAGTTTTTGTTAAATTATTTTCTTGTTTACTTTTTTTTGTAACTATCCGAACAAGCATTATTTCAATAAAATAATTAATTTAATGGTTACACTAATTGAGATCTGATTACTTAATTAAGCTAGTTATTGGTTTGAAGGTGGGTTTTTAGTAAGTTAAGTTTTTGTTAAATTATTTTCTTGTTTACCTTTTTTTGTAACTATACGAACAAGCATTATTTCAATAAAATAATTAATTTAATGGTTACAGTAATTGCGATCTGATTACTTAATTAAGCTTGTTATTGGTTTGAATGGTGGTTTTTAGTAAGTTAAGTTTTTGTTAAATTATTTTCTTGTTTACCTTTTTTTGTAACTATCCGAACAAGCATTATTTCAATATAATAATTAATTTAATGGTTACACTAATTGAGATCTGATTACTTAATTAAGCTAGTTATTGGTTTGAATGGGGGTTTTTAGTAAGTTAAGTTTTTGTTAAATTATTTTCTTGTTTACCTTTTTTTGTAACTATCCGAACAAGCATTATTTCAATAAAATAATTACTAATTAATAATTGGTTACACTAATTGATCTGATTACTTAATTAAGCTAGTTATTGGTTTGAATGGAATTTTTAGTAAGTTAGGTTTTTTGTTAAATTGTTATCTTGTTTAACTTTTCTTGTAACTATCCGAACATGTAGTGATTCAATAAATTAATTAATTTAATCGTTACCCTAATTGATTACTTGATTAATCTAGTTAGCGATTACTATAGATCACTAAGTTAAGTATCATTCTATTTTGGAATAGCAAATATATCTTGTTTGAAGATTTTACTGGAGTCAGCTTATTTCTTACTTTTGTACCTAATCAAATATTTTGCATTTCATTCGTGGTCTTATTATTTATGTGTATTGTAAGATGTGCTCTGTTGCCTCTTGTGAAGCTTTTAGGTATGCATACAAGTGCGTTTAATTGAGAGAACATCTTGTGAAAACTTTTAGTGTTAGCGTTTTGAAGTACTTCTTTTTACAACATCAAAACACTACTAATTAACCAGATTTTGCGCGGAACATTAGCCAATAATTTACAAATTGAAATAAAAAAAGTTGGGGAGTAACGATAATGTTTTTTAAATGGCAAAAGGCTCCCAGAAAACCCTAGAAAACAAATTTGTTTTGTTGACAACCTGGAAAAACACGTTATGGTGTTTTCCTAAATTTTTTCTTAAAAAAATGAGCTCGGACAGACAAGTGTAGCTAATTGATGCATCAGGACCAAGATAAGAGCCAATGTTCCGGAATGCTGCTATTACTGAAGTTATATTAACACACAAAATTTTACCATGCACACTTTCCTGTAAAATCAAACATTTTTAAAGCTTTTTTCGCAAGCGCAATCTTAATTTGTTTATTAAAAATAAGACTTATCTGTCTACTTCGTGGTTTAGTAGTCAACGAACTTTAGAAAATACACTACACACGATGTCCATAGTTATCAAAATTTAAACTTAAGCTAGAATTAGGATCAGGGGGATTTGTAATTAAATTTATTCTTGATCATGTGTGTCACAAGTTGGCATCAGACCTCACCGATTTCAAATATGATAACTACCAGGAAAAGAAATTCAGAGTTCAAAAGTCTTTATAATGCTTCAAGGTAGAGAAAAAGGCATGTTAAGAAAAGAAAATACTAAAAAGCTTTAAGCAAAAACTATAAAAGCAACAGAAAAACAGCAAGCAGTGCAATACCAAATCGGTCAGATTCAAATTTAAAAAATTGAGAAACATTTTATAAGATAGTCACACAAAAGAAACTTACTTACCTTCGTAAAAACAAAAGTTTCTCAAAACGGCGATACTAGGAAATAATCGACTATATATACCAGAAACTAAAATTCCTGAAGCATGAGACTGTATAATTAGGAAACAATAAAAACCCACATTTCATTCCATTCGAACCCTTCAATGAAACAATTTTTATTGTTTGAAACTTCCTATGAGAAGGTAAACTTGCAACTACCTGTTGCAATCTAGCAATCTGGTAGCCAAACCACTTCGCAGTGACTATCGATTTTCATGGCATGTATATTGTTGGTGGTTATTACAACAAATTTGTATGTAAAAATTAGTTTTACAGAATTAATGCAGTAACTTTAATAATTACAATGCAATAGACCGATTGGTGGAGCTTCGAAAAATTAGACGAATTCAACCAAAAGATGATACGTGTATCTAAGCATAAATAAAGCTCGCATAATAATAGTAGCTGCAATTAAATCAGTTTTCTATTCAAGTAAATGAGTTATGCAACGAAATTATTAACGCACCGTATCATTAAATTAATTGCAGAATAAAATAAATAATAATAAACGTTGAACCAATTTAAATGTATGGGGTAGGGCTAATTGGAGAAATATCGGAATTTTAACGTTTAAAATAGATGTTTAGAAGTTTCCATTTTATAGTAAAAAATCAAAACGATTTAAATATAGAATAATATAGAATAAAACAAATTAATAGTGAAGTTCTATACGTCGATCAAAAACAGTAACAAGACTATCATTGGACTCATTATTAGGAATGTTACAAATATAACACCGTTAGCATTACAAATTAAACAAGTTAGGAATCATTAAATTATTATAATGAATTTTAACTAGAAAGCGAACTTTAGAAAGCTAGCACATCTACTTCGTCTGTATAAAAGTGTTAAATTGAAAATACCTTGACTATACTCACTCATATTCTACTGAGCCAACAAGAACGATCAATTTCCTGGACAGCAACTAATTAAAACTACTTCATAATGATAAAATCACTAGTAGTGTTTAATATCTGGAAAAATCACGCGTAATTTCCTCACGTGTTAAAGCTATTGACATTCGTATGACATTTTTAGCACTTTTTTAAGTTTTAATAATTTATTCCGTCAGAATTCATGTCTTTGAAAAATCATTTCTTCAATGTATTAAACTAAAAATATAAATATAAAATATTTATAACAATAATTTATAAAACTTTAAATAGATGTAAATGAATAAACACAAAGACGTTCACTCACAACAAAGTATAGATGTGTACAAATCACAGATGATACTCCAAGACAGACTGTTTCGAGTTTTTTGACTCTCTTCAGCCGGAGCTAACCGTCTGTGATTGGCCCACACACCATCCCGGGCGTTATATGTGCGTCCTGAATAATAAGGCTTTCATAGGTGTCACATATAATATTTAACGATATTTATGTTATTCGGGGTTCATATATAATGCCGGATGGTGTGTGCAAATCACAGGAAGTTAGCTCCGGCTGGAGAGACCCAAAAAAACTCGAAACGGTCTGTCTCGGAGAACCGTCTGTGATTTGTACACATTTATTCGTTGTTATGAGTTTACGTCTTTGTGTTTATTTATTTACATCAATTTAATTTCTATTAAAGCAGTTAAGGGTAACAATTTGTTGTGATTCTTTCGAAAAACATTTACATACAAAAAGTTAAAGAATTTGTAAATAAAAAAGATTCAGAAACTTCTAACACAGCTCCAAACACAACATTCCAAAAGGAAGTAAAACAAACTTTAGAAAACTGCAATATCTGCTTTTCGGAATTAGAAAAGCAACAATCGTAAATAAAAACCCACAACCACCTAAACTGTATGAACTCATCATGGGGTCATTTTGATTTCAAGGGCCAACAAAATAAATTTAAAATGTGTTTCTGTTTTTTTTTGTTTTTTCTATTCTACAATATTTATTGTATTAACATAGTTATACATAGTATAACATAGTATTATTTAATAACATAGTCCATATGCTTTATTGAGCTCAAATGTCATTAAAACACAGAAAATCTACTTTAAAAAATCATCATCCACGGTCATGACACTACGATCATGGTTGTGACAATTGAGGTTCACGGTTGACATGAATTTTTTGCCTTATTTTTTTTAGTTGCTTTCTTTTTTGGTTTCTTTCCTGTCCTTAAGTTTGTAATATTTATTAGTTCAAGGGTGGACAAGGAGGGGCGCTTACCCCCCCCTTGATGTTGAACAATTTGAATTTTATTGAAAATTTTGTATATTATGACTTTTTTCTAGGCTTGCCCCCCTAGCATGTCGTTTATTCTAGGCTTGTCCCCCTAGTATACCGTTCATTCTAGGCTTGCCCCCCCCTGGACAAAAATCTGCGGGCGCTTATGCTTATATAAATAAATTATTATTATGTACTTTATAAACATCAAAGTTTGAAAACAATACCCAACTGTCACAATCATGGAAATGTGTCACGACCGTGGCTTCGAAGATTCCATGGTTGTGACTCCCATGGTCGTGACATTTTTGACACATGGCTGCCGTAATCTAAACTATTTTTCAAGCTTAGCAGCTAATGTTCAACACGCCACTTTAGGCCTACAACACCTAACATGTACAAACAAATTCATATAAAAATATAAATAATTACCTTTTATATTACAACCACGGTCTTGACACTGTATGTTCGACGAAACAAAATAAAACGTACTTTTAATCTCCCTCACGTCTAGTTTTCGCTACATAATATTAAAACACTTGACATTAACAGTTGTTATCTTTATGAAAACAGCACAAAGTATTGCCAACTTTAAATTTCAAAAGTATTCCAGTATAAAATGAGATTGAAGCATTGTCCACGCTAGTGACAAAGCAATATCACAACATTTACCAGCTTCAGACATTAACAATACTTCATAAAATCAAAACTTTTGTAAACTATTTTATTTATTAAAGCAAACTATTTTATTAAACAACAGATAACTTATCACTAATTAGGATATTTTACACAGAAAAGATGAAAACAACCTTTCATACGACAGGTTTAATAATAACTGAAACTAAAAATCACTCTTATCGATTATTATTATTCAACCATTACTCGTAACAACGGCTGACTAGGCAAACCGATGTAATTCTAACATTTGTGGAATACTGTGATGGGTAAAGTAACTTGCTAAACCGAGGAATCTCCTAACGTCATGAACGTTCTTTGGTGGCGGAAATTCTGAAACAGCTCTAATTTTATCGATTCCAGGCCGGATTCCTGCGCTCGAAATGTCATGTCCCAAATACTCTAGTTTTTCTTGCAGAAAATGACACTTATTTAATCTTAACGTGAGCCCTGCTGCTCTGAAAAGTTCTAATACACATTTAAGTCTTTCCACGCCTTCTTTTATATCTACCGATGGTATCAAAACGTCGTCTAAGTATGCCATAGCAGTGTCAAAGCGTAACGAACCTAAGATTTGGTTGATTGTCCTCTGAAACACAGCAGGGGCATTTACGAGTTCAAACGGCATTCTGAGAAACTCGTAATGCCCATCAGGTGTAACAAACGCTGTTTTTGGTACCGACTCCTCGCCTAACGGAATCTGGTAATAACCCGAGGACAAATCTAGGCTAGTAAAATATCTACTACCTTTTAGTGAATCCAAAAGATCATCGATCCGTGGTAATGGGTACTTGTCTTTTAGAGTTTTACGGTTTAAAGCGCGGTAATCAATGCACATACGTGGCTCACCATTCTTTTTCTTAACTAAAAGAATTGGGCTCGAGTAAGGAGAACTTGAGTCACGAATAATCTTGTTTTCCATGAAGTCTTGAACAATTTCTCTAACTTTCTCGCGTTCAGTAAACGCCATACGATAAGGACGATACGTTATAGGCGTATCATCTGTCAAAGAAATCGACATTTTCGTAACATTAGTTTTACCAACTTCAGTTAAGTTAGTAGCGAAACAATCGCGGTATTCGTTTAGAAGTTTTAGGATTTTGCTTAAATCAGTTCTGGTTAAATTGAGATTTATTTGATTTTTAATATCGCCAAATGTAAACGGTTTTAGGTGCGTCACTTCGGCTCTCAAAACTGGCACAAATGGAGTGTCAACTTCTTCGTGACAAGTGAACCCCCTAACAACTACTTTTCCTTTTTCGTAACAAATATCATTATCTGACGAGTTTAAAATTGGTACGTAACCGCACTAACTTAAGTTTGTCACACACCGAGGGATAACGTGAAATTTCCCGGGTAAATATCTATACTGCATATCTACAAAAACGTCGCCAACATCTTCGTTACTATAAATTGAAATATGACCTATGTGGTGCGATGGAATAACAGTTGTCTCAGCAGCATATAGATTTACTTATTTGGTGGGATTTTATTTATATTTGATAAGATATTGCCGTGGTTATTAAATAAGCGAATTTGATTACCATGTATTACAACTACAACATTTTCGCTATTGGCAAATGGTTGTTCTACGATAATTGAAACGTTTTGTACGTTGTCTGGAACAACCAATGCCTCTACCTTGGCAGAAGCTAGATCGACGGCTAAATGGACTACTACTTTAGAATTAACGTATACAGTTCCTCCAGCAAACCCACGTAACCAGGCTGATGCTGGCATAGTTGAATAGTTACAACCCCACAACCCGAGTCCACATAGCCTCTCATAGGTTCACCGTTAATCATGCAATCAATAAAATAACAAGTATTTAAATCGTTACTTTTGGGAATTTTAGGAATTTGCAAAATATTAAACGACTCACCTGTCGACGCTACATCTGGACGTTTTCGTGAAATTAACTGAACTCCAACAGTACATTTATTGGCTTGCTCGCTTACTACTCGACCGACGTTGTGTGCTTCCAGATGATTTACGCCTTCCATCTGAAGAACTATCCGCATCCGAACTATTTGAAGAATCACTTAAATATTTTCTTCGGCCCATTTTCACCTAACACTAACACTTATAACAGAACAATAATTTATTCACCCCACACCTGAACTGTAAACTATTTTATTTATTAAAGCAAACTATTTTATTAAACAACAGATAACTTAACACTAATTAGGATATTTTACACAGAAAAGATGAAAACAACGTTTCATACGACAGGTTTAATAATAACTGAAACTAAAAATCACTCTTATCGATTATTATTATTCAACCATTACTCGTAACACCGGCTGACTAAGCAAACCGATGTAATTCTAACATTTGTGGAATACTGTGATGTAATCCTCCTTTTTTTTGACGGTAAAGAGGTGTTTTGTATATATAATTAAATTCTTAATCTATGTAATAGTATATTAATTCGTTATCAGATAAAACTAGACTCATCTTTTAGACAAGAAATCAAATTAAAACAAAAAAACGTGAATATCATTTGCCATGGAGCGTGACATCTTGATGCACTTTTACTATTTTCTCAGTAGTTGTAGAATTTTGTAATAAAATTAAATATAGATTTTAAAGATTACATTATGTACGATAATTATTTGCACAAACTCCAAACATTTAACAAAAAACTAGGACTCAAGCCGCATAATCACGCTTTTTTTCACGAAATGAAAATGACCCATAAACAGAATATGCCTATAAGACCAGTTGTATTATATATCAACGTATCTAATCATTTTGTTCAAGAAACTGAACCACATTATTTATACTTTACAAATCGAAATACTTTTTTAGAAATTCCTTAGAATTAATAGATAAGCTAAAAAACATACACCCTCCACCACATCCGAAACTCATTAGCTTTGATGTATCTACGAGGGAAGATCAATATTTACGGTCCCTGATATAGAAAGAGAAAGAATTTTTAAAACATTATTTATTTATTTCTCAACATAATCTCCCTGGACTTCAATGCCTTTCAGGAAAAAGTTTTCCGGTTGCTCCTCAAACCAGCCATTTACTGCGGTCATAACTTCATTATCGTCTCCATATTTTTTTCCACGCAGGTTTTCCTTTAATTTTGGAAATAGATGGTAATCACTGGGTGCCAGGTCTGGTGAATATGGAGGGTGTTCTAGGATTTCAAAGCCAGCGTTCTGTATGGCAGCCATGACAATGCAGCTCTTGTGGACTGGAGCGTTGTCCTGATGGAACAAAATTTTGTGTGCCAACTTTCCTGGTCTTTTTCGGTCGACGCTTTCGCGCAATTTTGGAATTAACCCTGCATAATAAGAACCCGTTATTGTGTGTCCACGCTGCAAATAATCGATCATAAAAATTCCTTCTGCATCCCAGAACACTGTGGCCATAATCTTTCCAGCCGCCCGTTGAACTCGAAATTTGCGTGGAGGTGGAGAACCTCTGTGATGCCACTCCATACTTTGTCTTTTCGTCTCAGGATCAAAATGGTGCACCCATGTTTCATCCACAGTTACAAAGCGAGTGAGAAATTGCTTCCGATTGGCCTTCCGATTGGCCGATTTGGCCAGGTACTCCAAATTGGCTTCCGAATGCAGCACTCTAGAGCGTTTCTGATCGACGGTCAGCATCTTTGGAACCCAACGCGCCGAAATTTTTCTGAGATCAAGAACGTTTCTTAAAATATTTTCAACTGACCCATAAGAGATGTTCGTTATTTCCGCGATATGGCGAATAGTCAGTCTTCTATCTGCCATTACCATATCATGGATCAAATTGATGTTTTTGTCAACGGTGACACAGACTGGACGTCCCGCACCTTTCGCATGTTCGCAAGTTGTTCTGCCTAATCTAAACTCACGAGACATATTTTTCACCACTTGGTAAGAAGGGGCAGAGTCCCCTAAAACGTCTGTCATATCCTTGTGAATTTCAGTAGGTGTTAATCCTTTTTTTTGCAAATACTTTATCACCGCTCTGACTTCACTTTTTTCCATTTTTAAAAATTGTCTGTTATCGACCAGCTTAATTATTAATAACTTTCAAAGAACAGCACGCACCTACGCAAAACTTGACACAACAAATAATTAGTAATGACAGTTTTCATAGAAAAATGAGTGACGATATCATGCAAAGCCTACTATGTCAGGGACCGTAAATACTGATCTACCCTCGTATCATGTTTTCTAAAATACCTTCACAAGAATGTATTCCCCTTTATTGGATAGTTTCTTGATTCAAGTAACAAAGAATTAGTTAAACAGAGTTAATTCAATTATTTGATTTTTGTATAAGTCAAAATTATTTTACCTTCAATAAATTTAACAGACCTACAAAAAGATGGTTTATCTACGGGGAATTCGCTCAGTACTCTGTTAACATGTTTATGGATAATTTAGAAGATCAAATATTTGAATTAAACCTCTCTAAACACATTATTATCTTTTGGTTTCATTATGTTCTTTAATTCTTATTAGTAGTCTCCACCATCACAAACATTTTACATTAGAAACAGAACAAAACAAGTGTATTAACTTGTTGGCTTAAGCATGATTTGATTAAGCATGCTTGTTGATTAAGCACTATTAAGATTAACGCACACATTCTATTTGAAGTTTCCTTATACAAAAAACCAGCTAATACGGACATAACCATACCAAATTAGTCCTATCACCGCAATCACATAAACTAGTCGCTTACAGATCCTTAGCACACAGAGCTTTCACTATTCCAGTCACACCCATATTTCAGAAAAGAGATTTTAGCCACTAAACAACTAGCACATGTAAATCATTATAATCCAAACATGATTGACACTTTAGTTAAACAAAAATGTTATAGGTTATCTATCAAAAAAATATATCTCATTGATAATCAAACAAAAGAGCCAAATTATGTCAAAATATCAGAAAAAGTTGCACATAGACTACGAAAAACCAACAATAACAAAATAGCCATTAAAATCAACACAGATGCTTTTCATTATTATTTAATACTAATGACAGAACACACGATATCATGAAATCGGGCATTTAACGTTCGAATTGTTCTTTTTGTGGTTCGGTATGCATTGGACAAACCCTTCGCAATTTTTACGTAAGATATAAAGAACAAGTCCGTTGTTACAGAAATAAACATCCAGAAAACCCTAATGACGCCAAACATATTTTAGAACAGAATTACACAATAACTCATCAAAATAATATTAAATTCCTACATGTTTGTAATAACAAACGCAAATTGGACATTTTCGAAGCTTTTGAGATATATAAACACAAACTCAGGATACCTTTAATGAATGAACAGATTAAGCTCAGTAATTTTCCGTTACTGGAAGTGTTAGATATTTAATTTTTAATCTTTTTATCTATTTTTGTATTTACCTTCGCGGCGTGTTTGTCTATGACAGCTTAGCTGTCGAAACAACTGTCAGGTAGATTATAATAAACTTGCGCTTCTTTTACTAATTGGCTTCATTTATTTCATAAACTATTGAAGTTTTTTATTCAGTTAATTAATTTGTTGGTTAACTATAGAATATTTCTTCGAAAGATTAGGAATTTATTCTTATACACCTTTATCTAGATACCAGCTTAATATTTCCTGATATTGGTTTTTGTTGCAGTGTAAGGAACAAACAGAAACGTCCTTATTTATTTTCTATCCGTAGTCCTTACGAGCTTAATATAAAACATAAGGAAACCCTTTTTCCCTTATTATTTTGTATACATCAGTTAATTACGTTAATGCAAAAACTTTCACTTTTTTTT
The DNA here is from genome assembly GCA_929113105.1 of Agrypnus murinus. Lineage (NCBI taxonomy): Eukaryota > Metazoa > Arthropoda > Insecta > Coleoptera > Elateridae > Agrypnus > Agrypnus murinus. The sequence continues at coordinate 22,040,023 of OV816026.1, forward strand.
TGTCGATTAGCTAAAATTACCTCTGTCCTACAATTGATAAAACAATTAATCAGCCGTTTTATCAGACCACTTAGTGAGTTGTGTAAGTAGGTTAACAATCGACCAAATGTCGACCTAATAGATCCGTCAATGCGTGAAAATAAATTACACGCCGTAACTTAGCAGTCCGCACTTTCTTCTAACGACGCAGTTAATTTCCGAAGGCAAAAAAATTTTCATTCAGACTACTAAAGCTATAATAACCCAAAACTTGAGCGTATCACTTCAAGCTGAACGATAATTGTTTTCCCTAAGTCTACTTTCAAATTGAAAGGAAACAAAATCTGAATGAGAATGTTTCCGAATGAAAGAAAATTCAGTTACATCTTTTGACACTTTTTTCTTCTTTATTGTGTCGCGGATTACAATAGATGGTGACGGAACTTGAGAAAAGACCTGAAATTTCAATATGTATTATAAGAGATTGTGAAATGACTAAATAATTTCACGCTTCTTTCTCGAGCGATATTAATGCAAATGAAAGTGGAAAGACCAAACAAACGTTGTTTTATATTAATAATTACTTTAAGGAAAAGAAGGGAAGGTAAATCAATATTTGGCTAGTATGCTGGAAATATATCTGGTCCCGAAGCGTTACCCTCGTTTATATCACGAGATATCAATCGAATATTGTTTATTGTACGTGTTTGTATACTTATCGGTTTTAATTAGATTTTGTCTGTTGCTATGGTAATAAAATTTCTCCCTCTCCGTAATTTCCCACATCAAGAAAACATAAGCAACTGTTTGAAGATTGTGCATAATTAATCAGGCACACATAAAATAACCTGTTACTGTTACCATGAAGTATTATTTGTTTAAATACTTTACTTCATTAAAACAATCTCTAATTTGAATCGACTGTAATGGCACAGGAATCATTTAGTAAACACAGACAGAGTACACACAGTTAAATAATTACTATTCTAAACATTACAATTATAAAAAAAATTTGAAAAATATTAACCCTTACCAATTATTCAAGGTTAAACTGAATTGTTAGAGTTAGCTCACAATTTAGCTAAATAGAACAATTCTGTAGGTGTTCGAATAACTTTTAATCTTTAAATTTCGCTTTTCTACCACTCGCTATCATCCCAGTATCAGTTGTTGATGATCCGGGTTGATATGTGCGGTTGTCATCCATATTTTGAAGTTCAAGGAGATAAATATGTTTACTTCCTAAAATGTGCATAGTAGCAGCTAATAAAAATAAGTCAGCAATAAAAACTCTACGTACCATTTTGTTATTATTATTTCAATAAATACAAACACAGCTGCGCACCTTCTTTGTGTTATTATATATCAATCTTTTAGTTATATTTCTTGGAATTTAAAATTTAGACTTTACTTCTTTATTATCTACAATCCATACGAATTTGTTAAATCTTCTCTCTCTCTCTGCGAGGTGCCTTCTCAGTTTCTGAGGTTGGCTACCAATATGGCGTATCTCCATCTATCTCTTGCTGTATGTATTAATTCTTCTCGATTGAGGCCTATGCAATTTCTAATGTTGGTCATCCATGAGGTTCTCCGTCTTCCCCTTTCTCGCTTTCCTTCGATTTTTCTTTCTATGATATAATGCAGAATTGTGTATTTTGACCAAAGTATGAGAGCTTGTGTCGTTTAATGGTAATTTCCAGCTGTTTTTCTATCTCAAGCCTTCGAAGTACTTTTTCGTTTGTTATTCTAGCTGTCCATGGGATACGTAATATTCTATACTATAGAATCTATAGTATAGAATGTATAGGTTATTAGTATAGGTTGTTAATTGTTATAATATCTTTTTCATCGACATGAAGTTGTTACAATATTTCCATAAGTCTGTGGTGCTGGACTTTATCGAAAGCTTTTTCGTAATCGATAAAGCAGATGTAAAGGTCTTGTCGCATGTTCAGGCACTTTTCTGCTAGTACAGTCAAGCTACAGTGCTTCTCGTATGCCCATGCCTGCTCGGAATCCAAACTGTGTGTTTCTGATATTTTCTTCAAACTTTCTTTTTATTCTTTCATATATAATTCGAAGAAACACTTTACGTACTTGACTTATTAAGCTTATTAATCTATATTCACTGCATTTCTTCGCGTTATTCGTTTTTGGAATTGCCACAAATGTAGATCTTAGCCATTTTTCTAGGAATTTGTCCTTGTTTGTATATCATGTTAAACAACCGTGTCAATATCTTAATGCCGTTGCTCCCTAAAGATTTTAAGAATTCTGTTCTCATGTCATCAGGTCCTGGTGATTTTCCTCACTTACTGGTTGTTATTGCTTTTTCTACTTGCAACACTAGTATGGATGGACCTTCGTTATTGTTTTGCATTTCGATATCATAACTTGGGTTATCTGAAAACATTTCCGCTATATATGTAGTCCAGGCTTGCTTCTTTTCTTCGAGTGTAAGAAGTAACTTATTTTGATTGTCTGCTAAGTCTCCCAGAAGCGGTTTCTTATATACACCACAGATTTCTTTAATATGTTTGTGCCGTTGATGGTCATCGTGTTTCATTTGTAATTTTTCGATATATCCACATTGTTCATCCATCCACCTTTCTTTGGCTTCGTTAATTTTGTTTCTGATTTTCTTATGTAATTCTTTGTATATTTATTTTGATTTGTATGTTTGTTTTTTCTTCTTTCTTTCATTAAGTCTAAGATTTCTTCTGTCATCCATTGTTTTTTCTTTCGTCTAGTAGCTGTAGTTAATGTTTTCTCTGCAGCAAGTTATATTGTTGTCTTTATTGTTTTCCATAAGTCATCTACATTACTAATGTCTTCTAATTCCTTTTGTAGTTCTTCTGCTTTGTCGGGTTGCTTAAGCCTTCTTTAGTTTTACGGGTCTCTTTAGTTTTAATCTTGTTTTTACTACTAAAGGGTTATGGTCAGAATATATATCCGTTCCTGGATAAGTTTTCGCGCTGATTACACTGTTTCTAAATCTTTGATTTATATGGACGTAGTCTATTTGGTTGCGCACGGGGTGATCCTTTCTATGTTGAGGAGATGTTCATGTGTACAATTGCCGGGGTGGTAGGGTAAACCATATATTTAAAACAACGATGTTTGCTTCCTGACAGAACTGAATTAACTTTTCCCCTCGATCATTCCTAACGGCTAAGCCAAATTCTCCAACTACGTTGTCTACCCTTTCTCTGCCAACTTTTGCATTAAAATTACCAAGAATTATATTGATGTCATGTTTCTTTGTACATTTTAAAAGACTTTCTATCTGATTATACATTTCATCTACTTTTTCTTCATCTGCTATCTATTATGTTCACGTCGGTCGGGTTTCCGTGCAACTGTAACATCATTACTCTGTCCGATATAGGTATAAAGTTTTTGACACATTTTTCTATCTGATTTTCTACTATTACTGCTACGCCATACCGATTTTTATTTTCCAGTCCTGAATAGTAAACAGTGTAGCCGTCGGCGCGGCGTCGTCGTTACTAAGTTTTCCATTTTCAAACCACCCGGTACTACCAATTCCGAGTACTTTTAGTTCTAACCTTTTGATTTCCTTCATTACATATGCCAGTTTTCCAGCCTCAAACAGTGTTCCTACATTCCAAGTTCCTATATCCAGAGTTTCCTGTAATAAATTGCATGCGGAGATTCTTTACACCCTCTGACCACTTCAGGTCTGCCGGGGGCTGAGGATCATTTGATTAATTTGTACAGCCATATTGATTTTTTCTTGGGAGATATTATGTGTTGGTTTCCCCTTGCCTTACACATCGCAGTTCTATGACCGTTCCAACAATTTTTGGTTCCGGTTATAGGTATCTATCGTAAAGCTGTACCGATTGTCTCAATCTCTACCTTAACGTAGTACTGGAAGCGCTGCTTCCCACTTCCAGGAATATTTAGGAGCCGTTAAATGTGCTATCTACAAGTTGCCTCCTTGCTAGTTTTGGTCCGCCCCAGGTATTTTATTTCCCTGGTACCCACTATATCTGGTGAGCGTTCCCCTATCCGCCACCTGGGGAGTCACCCGGTTGGAGACTAGCAACCCCGCTTATGTTAAATTATAAAAAAAGGAAGAAAACCTTTTTCCAAGTCATCTTTCGTTGTTAGTTAGAATTGTTATTAATTAATAATTACATAATATTTATTTCCATCAAGGACATTAAAGTATTCTTAAGAATTGTGACTAATAATAACAAACTGCAATTTTTAGTAAAACAGCACAACAGTACTTATTTTTTACGCATTATGTTTATACTTACTACTGGTTATTTTCTATATAAACAAATTACCATCCATCAGCGTTGTTTTATCAAAACATAAAGAAGAATAATGGGTTTACTAAAGGAACTTTTTACTGCTGTATTTAGAATTCCAATAAAAAAATAACAATATCTATTTATGGATAGATTCAATTATCTAAACATGTTATTACTTAATTAACTGTTTATTATCGAATAACAAATCAAACTACATATAATGATAATTGAATGGGTCAGTGATAGAATAATGTCATTTCTGCTACCCGCGTTCCTTACAATAGAATACAGGGGAACCCTTTTTGTTTTGTTTTGAACCCACCCCCCATTTGTTTTGACTACACTATTGTTTTAAGTTGTTTCAACAACATCCAAAATACAATGTCTGCATACTAGCGCTCCTTCAACAGATGTCTCGTTTTGTACTGATGTCAATTTCTAAAAACTCGTTTGCTATTAGACTTAACACTGACCTGCATCTATTATATGTACTTTCCTAAAAACATCGTGTAAAATTGATGACATTTTCAAGACCATTTTTTCCTTATTTTAAAAATAGGCCTTTAAAAAAATTATATAATACTTCATATTAAATTTTCTAATTTAATAAAAATGGATATATACCGGTAGAAGCCAAACTTAAAAGTCAAAGAATTTTGTTACTATTTGTTAGAATACTTCGAATTAAGCAAATAAATTTGTGTAGACATAAAAATATTTATCCTAAAATATGTACAATAAACGCAATTTAAGATTTAGGCAAATTTAAGAAAAATTAAAATGCAATAAATAAAATACAATTATTTAAAATCTATTATTGTTATAAGATTAATAAGTATTTCAGAAACTTGGATTGTTTGTTTGGAACTTTCCTTCAAAGATGCAATAATGAAATTACTCAATTTCTTATCAAAGCAAAAGTAAAATACTTGTGCACCGTCCATTTGGAATAATAATAATATAATTAAATTATTCTTATAATTTTTAACAGGTCGTCTTTTATTTGTTGTAATAAATTAATCCAAACTCTTTTTAGTATTTTAAGTTTTTTTTACACTTTGTTTTTTTCTGATAATCTGTAATTTTAATAATTTGAAATTACCTTGAGTAATTTAAGGGCAACACTATTAGCGAATAGGAAAATTGTTAGAATTCTTTGTTAGTACATACCTTGATAAATTTCTTTATATTAATGTTAATATCTAGATGATTCACGACAAAGAATGTCTCGAAGCTCGCAAATTAAGCTGAGTTGACTCATTAAGACGACATGGCGTCTGAACTCTTTGTTCTCTTTAATTAATAAAGGAAGGAGTGCTGCTTAATGCGCAGCATTGGTCGCGTGGAAATATGATGTAAAACAATGCTATAATATCACACTTATCAGAAAATAAAAAACCAACACCACTTTTCTTTACTTGATTACTAACTAAAGAGTGAACTTAACGTTATAAAAATGATAGTGATAGTTTAAGGGAATTTTTGGTACACATACCAGAATTCGTTTGGAATATATCAAAGTAACTATAAAAGATAAATTGATTTTTTCAATTTTATATCAAGTCCGCTTATATCTCCTCCGAGCAACTCGTCAGATACACATACAGTCAGATACGATCATACTACGTCAGATATGATACACTTTATTAATGCAGCTGATAGAAATATACAAAAGAGCTCGTTATAGTTTAGATGTGACTCGGTTACCTATCCTTTTCATTCATTCGAGATTGAACTATTAATTACGAATATTCAAAAAGTACACATACGCATGGGTTTTAGATGCATAATTTGGGTTTCTGTTTTCTTGCTTTGGTAGCAATTGACCATTCTTAGATCCGTTATATTTTCCTTAAGTGCGACTTTTATATTTAAATGCTATGAAAAGCTAAAGTAATTTCTAAAGAGTAACTTTGGAATTATTTTCTGTGACAAATGAAGTTGTTTTCCAGGTCGTTGGAGGAACCTTACACAACATTGCTTCTTTGCTTTCAGATAGCATCTATTCTCGTATAACAACAAATAAAATTTTAGAAGTGGACAACAGCTGAAAAGAAAATTTACTTCACTCTTGAAATTTTGTAAAATTTATCCCGATAAACATAATTGAAAAGAAAGCTTTTAACCTAAACAAAATAATATAATTAACCCATTTTCACTAAACTGTGTTTATGTCAGTTACTTATGTATATATAAAAGAAACTTTTATTACAAAATAATTAGGTACATAACATGCACGAAATTCTAAATAAAAGATTGTTTTGTGTCTAATATTAAAGGGCCAGCATACAAGAACATAAAACTATTGTTGAACATGCGAGCTTTCCTACTACCGGATCATATAATTTTCCACACAATTAATTTTTGCTCTATTCCTCTATGTCTCTTTCTACTCAAATATGTATTATACATCGAGATACAATGTAAACAGAATATAAGGCAATAACCTCGTATATTAATACTGCTCTTTATCTGAGATATAACTGAAAGGAATTCGCGATAAAAAGTGGAAGAAAAATGTTTGGAAAGTGCAATTTATTTTCTGAAATTCTTTATGGTTACCAATAAATTTTTAAAATGCGGTTTTTTGCTATTTTCTTCTTAATTTATAAGATAACAGTCGGTTTTATTATTTTCCTTTTAATAATTTGCATATTTTGAAACCCTTGTCTGGTATATTATGAATATTTTAAAAAGGTGCGCTGTTTTGTGTAATAATATTTGTGGTTTTGATATAGAGGAAAAACATTATTAGATAAAGTACATAACTATTTATTAAGGTTTTATTAAAAATTGAAAATGCTTCTTGGGAGTTGTCAGAGAAATCTTCTTTATCTGGACTTGAAACTCTGTATTGAGATGATATCATATCATCTAATTGAAAATTTCTTTAGTTTGTAACACATTAAGAATATTTAATAGGCTACGATAGGCTCCGAAAACTTTCAAATATTCAAATAGCACTTATACGTAATATTCATGCAAATAAAAAAATAGATACTCATGCTAAGATATTAGTTTTATTCATGCTTAAGGATACATGTTTGGTTACAGATAATTTTATCAAGTTAAAGTACAAAAATAGGAGTACGATTGTCTTAATATCCCTTTCTTTAGAGGATTTTACTTTCTTTCTTTATATGGGGTTTGACGATAATTAACGTAGAAGAGAATTTTCTTGATCCTACTAAGCTGAACCAGTTTCGGGAAAATATTTCATTGGAAATATGTAAAATGGGTCATTATTGTAATGTCTATAACAGTTCATTTAACTTCTCATCATCAAACTCCTGTATTTGAAAAATTTGTATTAATCTTTGTAAAGGTATTGGCTTTGCTGATATGCTTCAATTTTTCCAAATATCGGTTTTATTATAATATTTTACACCGTTGTATGAATGCAAGTACTTGGAGTACTGTATTCTGGACAAGAGTGAGTATAGTTTGATTTCATTTATGTTGTCATTTGTATGGGAACTTGCAAAACATCGTTTGACCTTAAAATCGTGTAAACAGCTTTTTATTTAAGTTTTTCTCTTATTCTAAATATTCTTCTGTGTAAACTGCATATGTATGAGTTACCTTGGGTAGCTATGTAGTCTTTCCTTGTATAGGCATAGCTGGAGTTAATGAGTTTTCATTTTAATTAAGTTTTAATGAAATTTTTGACCGTTGCTCGTTTCGTTGATTTTCTCAGTTATCGTTTATTTTAGATCATAAGTGTGTTATATTATTCTAATTGTCTCTTCGCCAGTTACATTTCTGTCTTTTTAGATTGAAGATTAGTGCTAATTTTGAACACATGTTTTTCGTTAGTGACGTCATGATAAAATTTTGATGTGCGATTGTTTTGGAAATTTGTGTTGTTTTTCAATTGTTTTGGTGAAACCTTTATAAACTCCGGGGAAAAAGAACAATTTCAGTCGATAAAACGCATTGGGAGTGTCCATGCTGGACTGCAGACCAAAAATCTGCAAAATAAAGTAAGCTTAAGTGATAAACACATGTTTTTTATAAACAAACGACAATTTTTAACAAAGTGTTTATGAAAATCATAGTGTACATCATAGAGGAACATGACCTTATAAAACATTTGCTGCTGGATTGATTTAATTTAGATTGTTTGTTGTAAATTTTGTTTGCCGTTTGATAGAAAAATGAATATATAAAAATAAACAAATCGGGAAGGATAGTGAAATACGAATTAAAAGCATAAATATTAGTTATATACAGTAAATTTATGCGTATAACCATTCATTACCTGCTATCTGGAGATAGGAGGAAGTTCCACAATCAAAGTGTGTCAAATAATACAGGTTACGATAAGATCGTTGCAACAAATGAAACGGCTATAACAAGAGGCAAGAGTCCATGCGCAAAAGATTTCTCAGTATTTCCGTCTCAACTGTTTTAGTACCTTCTGCAAGGAAGACCACGTTCAACTACAACGGTGACCGAAGGGAGCGAAGCTGAACTCATTTACCCCTTGGAGCAATTACAAACCTCAAGGGAGTAGAGGAATTCAACTTCACCCCTGTCGAGCTTCTTAAATGAAAGTAACCCATCAATTAACATCATCAACTTTAAGAAAATAAATACAAGGAAACGGTCTTATATTATTGCACGACATTGGCTCTGTCTATCTTCGACCTCATCTTATAATATCGGAAAAGGTTTTTCTTCAAATGACGTCTTTTCATAATTATTTTAATCCTTGAGAAAAAGAATATATTAAGAGTAGCATGGTCTTTAAGGAATCTGTTTATTGAACGCTTACATATCATGTAAGCAGAGACGATGTGTCAACATGAGATATCTACATCAGTATAAGATATTCTGTTCAATACAAAAATTAAATGAAACAGTAATATATAAACCCTTATTTCAAGCAATGTGTAACAGGTAGCTGAAAATCGAAGAGGAAAGCACACAAAAGTCTAATACGCAATTACACAACAACTATTGATGCTACGTTTGTAATTACCTGCTTTAGATGTGCAAAGTTAAAAAGATATTTTTTTATTCATCAGTAGTATGTTAATAAGTGTTCAGATGTTTTTAGTCGCATCAGTAAACAAATACATAGCGGATGCAACCAAGCGACTACTTGAGCGAGACTGCATTCCATATTCAAGAATAATTCTTCACAAAGTTAAATAATGACATACGCCTTTCGACTATACAGTACAAGCGTAATCACATCCCCCACATGTTCGATGCATGCTACTGCATTTAGTCTGCATATATGAGCGAGACGGAGAACTTGAACTGGCCATGAGCGACCGTACTTGGCAACCTTCACATCGCTTACTCAACAGCCTCGGCATGTGGTGCTTATTTAACAACCATCACGCGCTTTTCTGTTAGCTTAGTAAGTGATTTTTCTAATGCATAGTCAGCATTCTGATTTGCTACATAACGAAGCTGCCTGCGAACATAGCTTTACATTCAATCCTGAGTACCGAAGACTTTAGCTAGGTAAGTGTTTAAAGAATGTCTTGCCATCTTTAGTTTTAGCCTATGGGAAGGATTTACCTCTGACATTGTCGGTTGTATGTATTCATTTGTAAATAGTATTCAAAGTTAAGCAACATTGGCCCGGGTTAGAAGTTGGATGGACGATAAAATACGTCTATACCGATACTAGAATCGCAGACGGTTATGCTTTGGAGAGTACGTTAAGCCATCGGTATCAGGTATTGAAAACTTTGACGTCAGGCTACACCACGGTCATACAATGATACTATTTCATTTTTGTCTTTTCAGTATTAATGTATAGGATAGAATAATAAAAAGTAGCATCATACTATTAGCCTTGCTGTCCTAGATCATTATGAAATGAATTTTACATGATATAGTACATCTCTTGCATGGTTAACATGCTGAGTTACTATGCCCTTCTATTATTTTGAATTAATTAGTTTAGCTTGCTATAATTTTAAATTGAACTTGCCATGTTTTCATAACCTAACATAGCAACTACATTCGATAAGTTGAGCTTTCTGCAGCAGTTAACAAAACCGTCATCAAATCAAAATTGGTCGATATTTTAGCATATAACGTAAGGAATTTTTGATTAAAATCTTTCGACGAAAGTTAAATCCTTAGCAGCCTAGTTCTTATAGAGTAGATAGTAGGTTTTGGATTTTTATTTTCCTACAAATGTATTTATTTGCAGTAAAACGCGAAAGTCAGACAATAAAAAAATGTACGAGAGATGTTGAAATGGAATGTGTAAGAAAATATATTCTTACTGCTTCAACTGAGAGTTACTGAGAGATCGATAAGCAACTATTATCTTCAATTAATTCCATCAGCTGCCAGCTAGCTCGTCGTAAGGGCAAAGCTCTCGCGAGATATACATAGTCTATTAATATGAAAAAATTAAAAACTACGCTAATCATAAACTGAACCTTAAAAGTAATTAAAAACAATATCAGACTTTCCTATATTTGTAGAAATCAAACTATTATATATAATTATACATATTCATAGTAGAAAAGAGACTTTTTAATATTAATCTGATCAGTAATAATAGATTGTAAGGACGGTGGTCCGAACACTACATTTTAAACGGCGTCTCCCAACCACATATTGTATTTGAATAATACCAATGCCAATTTTTTTAAGATTTTAATCCGAGATATTAGTTAAATGCAACGTGTGGTTAGGAGACACCGTTTAAAATATAAAGCTCTTAATCTGATATTACATCAATTAACGTACATATGTGTTCCGACATAAAAGGTATTGTGACAGGCTTTTAAATGTACATATTATTAGAGCTAATTATTCTACGTCGTAATTCCAACAAATATCAAAAGTACAAATCATTCTAACCGATTTAGTGCAGTGAGATTGTATTATTCTCGTAGAAGAATTCTCAGATCAAAACCAAGTATAAAAACAATATTTGTGCAAGAGATCCTAAAAAAAGAGACCAAAAAGAAACAAAAACTGCAATAAGAAAACCAATTATCAACATGTAAACAAGCAAGATAAGAATAGGAATATAGAATAGATATTTATAGTATCAATCAAACATTAACTACATCCTGTATAAAACAAAGTATAAAATTAATTTAAATGTAGTAATTATAATCATGGTATCAAACCTTGAAAAATGTTTGTAACCTCAAAAGTTTCTGGAATAACGCCCCTAAAAAAGTCTAAAACGAATAAAACGCCTGAAAGCGTCTTTAAACACACAATAGAGAAAATTCCGAACCGAAAAGTTCTAATAAGTTAAAACGTAGGTTTATACACAAAAAGATGACTTTGCTCTTTTCTCTTTCTGGCCAGAGATTAAAATGTGTAGCAAAAACGGCAACTAAACTAGGCTAATTCCATGCCAAATCACATAATTTAAAAACATAACCGTGCTTTGATATCTCAGATTTTGCTCATCTTTTTCCTTACATAGATACATATGAAACAACATTAAATTAATTTTTTCTATTAACTTTTCTCTAACTCCAAAAAACACCCTTTTTATTTTTTAACTATACTAAGCATATACTAAGATGATTCTATAAAAAAAGGTTTCAAAAGGGTGATAGTTGTAATACAGGAGCAATGTCAATATTTGTAAATACACTAAAATTTGCCTTCGAAGCTTGCTACTCTGCAATGTCTTTGAAAGTTCCTTAATATACTCCAAAACATCCAAAAACTAGCTTTAATCTGACATCTGGATGAGCCAGATACCTCAAAAAATAAGGGAGTTATGACAAGTTCAGTTAGATGATCTAGAGTGACGGGTAGCAGAGTTTGCCAAAAATCGAAATTTTCAAAAATTTCTACTTCGGCCATTTTAAATCCAAAAAATCTGGAAAAAATAATTATTGTCATTTCATATGTATCTATGCAAGGAAAGAATTTGAACAAAATCTGAGACATTGAAGCACATGGCTTCAGTCGATTTGGCATGAAACTAGCAACCACATTTACTAAAACCACATACAAGGTACTACGAAGTTGGCACATAGAAGGGTGCTATGAAAACAGCACGTAACAATATACATGGAACATTATTTTGGATTAAGTCAAGGGTAGTGTTGGGTAGGGAGGACAAATCGTGGTGGGTGAGTGAGTAAGCCCGTTGGGGCGAGATTTGTTACATAACGCGTCCAGGAGTTCCAGGAGCGTCCAGTCTGTCAATGGTAGGTTTTGTTTGATTGCGTTTATTTAAATAATCACTCATGAAAACCCGAAGGTTTGTAATCACACGGTGAACATTGTAGTTTAAAAATTCTTTCAATGATCGTTATGTTTTGACGGGGTTTCCCTAGTTGTTTATTAAAACAATATGGGTTGGGCAAGAAAAAAAACGGCTGGTGGTACATACTGAAATTATTTATAAATTAATAAGGAAAATTGCTGAGATAAAGAAGAAATCTATTTAGTATCATAAAACCTGAATGAATAATAAACTTTATAGGTAAAAGTAGGTAAAGCAAATTTCATTTAACTTCAGAGTTTGCTTTAAAACTTTTAAAACAATTTAAAGTTACCCTAAATAATAATTTCACTCTTGTTAAAATACGAACAGAGGGATTTATAACAGATTTTAAAAATTTCTGTTCAGATCTAGCATGCGAATTAGCGAAACTTTTAATACGCTCTGGATGTTTAATTATCTAGAGAAACTCCGAATGCAAAATTTAATTACCAAAGTTACAAACAAGGGCTGCACTTTTAGTTATTTTACGACAGGTTATGAGTGGCTGAAATTCAATTAGTTTGTTCTCTTATAAGTACCAAAAGTTACATCAGTGTAGAGTACATATTTTTGTAGTCGTTTTTCTGGTCTTCAGAAGCATCTCTGGTGGTTATTTTCTTTAGCAAGTACTTTTCTAAAATTAAAACAAACCTTCCAAAAATAGTTAATGTGAATTTATTTTTTCTAGATTGGTTTGTTTACTCGCTTTTTTATGTTTTTAATATAAGCTGTGTAACTCTATTTGCATTTCATAATAAGTTCTGGCTTATTTTTCCAAAGCAATTTACGTCTAATTCCGGATTATCAGATTTTCTCACCGTCGTCACATCGTATCCCCCCACGTGAAACTTAATTGAACATACCAAAAATTATGATGAAAAAATATGGCTGGCAGATAGTCAGTAATGCAGAAAACTGCCAGGAACGTCTATTTAGATGTTTTGAGGCGTATTTAGAATTATGTTGACGGTGTCTCAATAATGCAAAAGAATGTTAAAAGGCTAAAAAAGAGGTTATATTTAAATAGGGGTGATTAAATATTAAAATGTAAAATCACCAACCTACAAATTTTGTGTTCATTAAAATGCAATTAGGCACTTGAGATTCAAATTAGCATTTTAATTTTATGTTGGATAAGCATTTTTTGCTTTAAGGACGCCATTAAAATATTAAGAAAATATTGTTTAATAAAAAGCTCCCGGCAGATGCCAGCAACAATAATTTAACAGTTTGCTGATTGTGTGTCATGTTAAAATAACAGAATTTTCATACAAACAAATTGCATTATCGATGCAAATACGATTTATTATGCAATTAAAAATCTAGTATGTACAAATTAGCAAAATTAGTTTAAACTTAAATAACAATTATTTTTCCGATAGCTTCATAGTTCACATAACAACTGCTATTAACACAACAAATATAAAATTAGCGTAGCATTTATAATAGGAAATATATAAAAATGATTATTAAAATGTTTTACAAATTTATTGTAGTCTACCTAACATTTTTTTCTACTGCTAAGCTGTCATTATCAAAGGTAATATAAATATAAAGTTATAAAAATACGTCGCTAAAGTAATTACAAAAAATAGATAACTAGATAGAAATAATAATTAAATATCGAAGACTTCCGTAACGGAGAATTGCTGAGCTCAATCTGTTCATTCATTAAATTCATTTAGGAATTCAATATTATTTTGATGAGTCTGTGTTTCTGTTCTAAAAGGTGTTTGAAGTAATTAGATTTTTTAGTATGCTTATTTCTGTAACAGCGCAAAATGCATGTTTTTTGTCGTCCATTCGAACCTTATGGAATATTTCATAAATGACTACGTATACGTACCGAAAGACTAATCTATATATATAAAAGGGAAAGATTGTCTGTCTGTCTGTCTGTATATATGTATGTATGTATGCGATTTTCTCCGCAACCACTGGACCGATTTGGATGATGGTATCATTGGAAAGGTCTTGGCCCAGAATAGAAAATAAGACCAAATTGGACTCTGATCGGCCATCGTGGTCCGAAATAACAGCGAAAAACCCATATATGGAAGTTAAAAATGGGTACTGAGATTGATGTGACAAGAAAATATATATAGATATGTTGTCAATTGTCAAATTTGGTAATTTTTGAAATTTTTGAAATCATTTCCAAATCTTTCCTTATTATATATTTAGATCTCGCACAGCAAGCTAGCTGCTGCCGCGAGCGGAAAGTAAAAACATGTAATTTCAATAAAGCGCAGTAAAGCGCGCCGGGTATTTGCTAGTTATTTATAAACGTAACAAAACTATGAATAGGTGTAAAACGTCCCCAAAATTGCAAAAATGAACGCAATCGAATTTTACAAATTGCCTTCGATTTCTAATGATCTAATCTAACTGTATATATGCAATAGTATGCAAAAACTGTCTCGAAAACGGTTTTACGCACCTTAAATTGTTAATAACTTTCCTGCTGTCACTACGATTTAGTACGCAACTACATATATTATTCTACACACTATTCTGAATAAGTTTGGATGCCGACTGGATTATAAGAAAAACTAACAATTATAAAATAGCCCGTAAAACTAACACTAACACTTTTTCATTTTCATTTAATGCTAAAGACAGAACACACTGTATCTTGCAATCCGGCATTTACCGTATGAATTCTTTTGTAGTTTAGTATATATAGAGTTATAAAAAAACAAATCCCCGCGATGAGCGACATTTATAACACTCAAAATTCCTTTAAACACAAAATATTTAATCCTTACTGTACGACTCATAAATGCACCGGCTGTTGAAATCTCTATTATGCAAATTTAAATACAGAAGTGGGTATTAACCCCAAAAGCTTCTAATTAAATAATGAAATCAGGAACAATATAAAAAACATGTTGAGCGCCACCAAATTGGGAAAAACCATAACATACGATAAATAATTTGAAATCTGTATATTAAAACATAAAGAAGCTTGAAATATAAAAAAATTAAAACACAAAACTATCATAATCAAAAAGTTATTATACAAAAGTTAATTAAATTTCGGGATCCCAAACAGACTTTTTACATAAGAACTTAATAAAAAACATCAATACCTTACAATATTTCCAATAATCCAACAAGGTTCAAGATTCCTTACACAAATAACTTCAAACACTAAAAATACACTAATGACATTAACTTAATTTTCACAACAAAACTGCTGACCTTCTGAATTCTGAACTATTATTATTTTTCGCGTTTAACGATGAACTTCAACATACGACAATTTCCAATAACTAATAATTCTTTATTAGCATTATCATAATTGGAACGGTAATTATTTTATTAGCACAAACTTCCGAACAGAACAAATTCTCAAGAATTATAACGGCAACTGTACTAAAAAACTGTATACTTGAAGATTGCTTAACAAATCCTTAATTGGTAATACGGAATTATACTTAATTTTCAAATACGACAAAACGGTATTATTTTCTTCGTTAAACTAACAAAGCTTTGCGAAACAATTATTATTTTGGACCACTTTCCAAACAATCGGCACGATATAATACTAACTTAAATTAAGGTATGAACGATAGTACGGAATATTTTGTGAAATTCACAAATTCCGAACTAAATATTTATTAATAAGGGCGTACATTTATCGTAACTACCCTCTGCTTATCACCGGAGCGCAGAGCGCCTGGAGATGCCTCAAGGCACCAGCCTTCTCGATGGTTGTCTATTGTAAAACTGACTAAAAATTCAACTCAACTAAGAGATCCGAATTTTTAAAGAAGTGACACACGTCACATCTTTCTAGAACAAATTATTTTAATCTACCAAACTTTACCAATGTTAAAAATTTGCGTCGTCGGAATAACTCAATATATTTTTACACGTGTTTATCAGTGTGTTTTTATAAGTCTGGACTCGGAAGAATTTGTTCAGCTAACACGTACAGGAAACTATAAATAAAAATCTCATGCATTTTAATAATGTGTTTTTCGAAGAAACTCAAATTATACATATGGGAACGCCTCAAAATGAATGCTCGCACCAACGAAAACCCCGCCGATTCTAGGATACTGCTTTATAAATACAATATTGAAAACAATTTTGTTCTAGAATATTCTATGCCACAAGAACAATTCCTATTGTCCACCAGCAACGTACATCTCCATAAAGACCTGCATTTCGTATTGGTTTGCGCCCAAAGATAGATCATGGCTACTGCCTACACAGTTCGTAACTATACCATATATAGTTAAATCGCAGACGATGTAATTTTACTATGCGCCTAATCGCTACACAAGTTGCTACATGCCTACAAGATTGCATATAGAAATTGTATTTAAACTGTTTTAGTGCAACTCATCATGAAGCTCTTTTTACAGTCATTTTAAGACCAGCCTGCTAATAAGAGTATTTAATATTTTATTTTGTTGTAGGGAAGTTTCTGGCATGGCTGACATTCAGAAAAAATATTTCCAGTCTCGTCAACCTATAGCGTGATGTTTTGGTGGAGGCGCGGATTCTATTTCGATTTACCTTCGTGACATTTTGTCCTATACTAATATAAGTACTATACCTCTTTGACCGGTTTCCCTTCTAATTTTATATTTTTTCTCTTATTTTTTTATCTTTTTTTTTCTCGACATGGCATTTTCCATAACCAGTCAAAGATTCAAAGACAAAATGTCTACTTGAATTAATATTCGCGTAGTTATTCGACACGGAACTTGGTTTTGGCAAATACAATTCTAGTTGTTTCCACCCTTCATTGCAGATTTCTTACACCTCTCGCTCCAAGATAAACTTTTCCTTATTTGTTAAAGCAGTATGCTCTTTTTCTGCAACGGTCGTATAATTTATCTTGAAAATATTTTTTTCTAACGCCCTATTTACCTATAAAGATAAGTTTACCTCTTTATTTTATTGCCTTATTTGAAGAAAATCATACATCAAATGGGCAAGCGTCTATAAATCCTAATAATTTTTACTATTTTACGCTTTTAAGCGCAAATATCAAACTCTCGTTTTTGCGTTAATTATTTATTGTCAATTTATAGGTTTGCCTTTTCTATGTTTCAAAATAATATCTTTTCTGTTGCTTTTCTATGTTTGAGCTTTATTCCAAACGAAATCTGAATATTTTTTAACGAACTTGAAATATTTAAGTTAAGTCTTATTAATTTACTAATTCTTAAATTACATACGTATGTTTTTCCTAACTTTCAATCCCTATAACGCGATTCTTAACGCGCCATTAATTTATTTCACTCTTGTGATTTTACAATACACAAATGCCACGTTCTCGCCAGTCTCGGTGGATTAGTGGTTTGTATGTTTGCTTCATAATCCAAAGATCGCAGGTTCGATCCCCGGCCGAGCTGGTAATTTTTCATAGCGGAGAAAAATTAAAAACTCGGATAGGAAGTAAAACTGTAGGTCCCGTGTCAATGCGATGTTTGGCACGATAAAGATCCCTACTGGGGGGTGGAATTCCCCCAGATTCGGCTAAATTCTAGTAGGGTTGGCCAAATGATCATAGCAATCGGTGCCATGAGGTACGAAGGATGCTCCGCCATCCTGATTCCTCGCCCAAAAACAAACAAACAAATGCCACGTTCGCATACTTAGGTTCTGCCAATAATCATTTAACCAGCTCGCTACGATATCCTATTTATAAGAGCAATTTACTGTTATAACGGCAATGATAATGATCCCGTCTTCTAACTGTGAGTTATATATTTATATACACGGTGATTCAGTGCTTAATGATCGGACTTTGAGGATAAGCTTCTTTGGTCATTAGAAACATAAAACCTTAGTAACATATTTTGATTAAATGAACTTGAAAATTTCGAAAATTTTGCCCGACGTTTTCAAAAAAGTACGTATAATTGATGCAGGTCAGTGTTGTTAAGTCGAATAGAAATAAATACAAGATCTATAGAAATTGACACCATCAGTAAAAACGTGACATCTGTTTAAAGAAGCACAACAAGGATGCAAACGACGCACATTCCATTTTGGATATTGTTAAAACAAAACGTTCTATTAATCCGGGGAATTCCCCTGTATTCTAATAGGAAACGCAAGCAGAAATGACATCATTTTAATACTGACCCATTTAATGATATCATTAAATTCGGTTCGTTATGCGTTAATAAACAGATATTAGTTTTAATTAAGTAAAGACATGTTTAGCTTATTTAATCTATCCATCAATAGGTATTGTTATTTTTTTATTGGAATTCTAAAAAGTTCCATTAGTAAAAACCTTATTGTTCTTTTTGATGTTTTGATACCCTGATTGATGGATTTGTTTAGATAGTCAAGTACAAGTACTGTTACGTTTTATTACTAAAAGCTGCAGCGTAAGGGGTTTGCAATTTGTTATTATTTGAGAAACCAAATAGTGTTGGGTATCTCCTTGGACTTGACCTGAGAATATGTGTCACTATCACGTGTACTATAATTTTTTATTCACAAACCTGCAGTATTATTACACATAGGGGTTAATGTGCCTATTAAAAGAATTTTAAATTGTCTTAGTAATCAGAAATAACAAAACAAAAATACATAATATCCATCGAGAGGTCGTTGCTGAACATGCTTTGTTTATTTAATTCTGTTTAACTGTTATTATTCTACGAAACACTTGGCCAAAATAAAGACGTGTTTATTACTTTATTACGCTATCTTTTCATATTTTAAGAAACAAGTAGTATTGTATATCTGCTTGAACTATTTAAAAATGTGTCATGTGCATTCATACTATTAAATTTGAAAACATTAGGCTGAACTTCAATGCAGTCTTTCTCCAAAAGTATAGAAATACGAGAAAAATGGTGTATAAGAATTTTCTTTCTTTAATGGTTATCTAACCACTGGCAAAGTCTGACTATGGGACACGGTGTATACAGTCTGCAAGGCACAAACTGTTAAAAGAAAGAAAAACCAATTTAATCACGCATTTATTTTTAAAATTAATCAGGAGAGCGTCATTTCAGAATGAAACAAATTACGCATATAGTAAATAACCAATAACAGTTTAAGAAAAACAAACATATTTTTGAATACTTAGAAAACGTAGCCATCGCATAAACAACCCTCTCGTGTAGTGCCCATCTTCTCTCTGATTTTGCTATTCATTTTCGTTATACTTATTTTGGAATAAATAATAAATAATGTTGGATGTTACACTGTACACTGTACATATACATTCTGTTTTTGTAAACGATAATATAGGGAGTCCAATAGAATTTTATCATTTTTTTTAATTTGTATGCAAATGTAAGTGGAAGTTTTGGTATCAATAGCAAGAAGAATTCATTTTACGTCAAAAACATATTAAACTTTATGAAGAAAATCAAAAACTGTTCAAAATACTTAAAATGCTTGTTATTTTAATGGCTTTAGTTATACGGTATAACGAAAAGCTTAAAGTTATACACTGATTTGGTCTAGCGGTTAATGTATCATACCCGTAATCAGAAATCACATGTTCGAATCCCACGCTCGTATGCTTTTTTTACAATGTTATTAGTTTTTTATTATTATTAGATATTTTTGCCATATTGGTTTATCGTTATCCTATGAGAAAATCAGACGAAAAAAGGATATAAAACTAATAATAATTGTTATAATAAAGATTTAAAACAGCATACAAGGATGCGTGGAACCCGCGATTTCCGATTACGAATCTGATACATTAACCACCATACCAATTCGGTGTACTTTTCCTTATTACTTATTACCGAAGCTATTAAACCAACAAGCATTTTAGAGTTTTTTCACAAAGTTTAATATTTTTTGACGTAAAATGAATTCTTCTTTCGGTTAATATCGAGGTTTCTACTCACATTTGCAAGGGTACAAATTCCATAAAATTCCATTGTATTTCCTATTTTATCACGTACAAAAAACACACTGTATAGCTACTAATCGTTCAGATTAAACTTACAAAAACAGATCCAATTAGCCAAATGTGAGAGTTTAAAAAGTAAACTTTTAGAAATATCGCAGATTCATTCTGAACACTACGTAAATGCCATTTCTGAATTTTACTTTGCTCGCCGCAATTAAACCACAAGGAAATCGTTGCACCCGATTATAAAAACATTAAAACGCATTTTGCTACTGGATCTTATCATAAATCATACTTTCAGCTTTGTTATTAAAAGCAATATATCAACAGAAACCATTTGTTATTGATACCATACCACGTGATGCACTTGATTCACGACTTTGGTGCAGTAATGAAATTGGATACTAGAGTGACGTGCATATTTCGTGATTATGATGAAAGGACTTGCAGACATCTCTTTTTCTTATGTACTCGAGATTTCGATAAGAACACATCACACGTATGCTTCTTATTACGCATACACAACAAAGAAAATACTAACCATTCGGTGAAGTAAAATAGTAGGATGATGGAGGATTCATTGATTGTCAAAGCCTCTGGCGGGAGCTTTTATTATTGAAGCTGGAACGAGCTTTTAGAATCTTCATGAGGGGTCTCAAGGCTCTGTTGACTGTTACTGAAATCCCGTGGTAGAAAGACTATGCCTTAATGTAGATTTAATGTTTTTGATGTATTTAGCGTTGTTAATTCCTCGATCGTTTCGGAAGGATTTAGAAGGTTGCCATTAAATTTGCATTACAATTTCGTTCTAATTTGTGGGTTACGGATGTAGAGAAATTTTTTACAACCAACCCAAATTTATTTTTAACGCCCAGCTTTTTACAACTAAATATTTATATAAATACCAAAAGAGGAGGAAATTGATGTTGACATACGGCAAATAAGTTCGCCTCTTTGGGTTTGCAGACATGTCATGTTTAATTTGACAAATATAATGTTGTAAGGAAAGAGAAAAACACGCTCTATTTGATATCGGAGTTGTATTGCTTTTTCAGAAGCAGTTTTTAGTGAAATTTGGCTAACGTGGTTTGTAATGGAAATAAAAAATACAGGAGCTAGTGGCAGCAAATTCTACCAACGGCTATGTTTGCTTTAACTTTAAATACATTTCAAAATACTTATGCTTCATGCTTTATAAAATTTAATTTTTATGCATTTTAAGCATTTAATTCATATGTAAAATTAGTTCTAGTTCTAGTTATAACTTAAATGTTGTACAAATTCCTTCGTAAAGAAATTAATGTAGTAAGCTTGAGGAGCTAGTTCAATAGTTACCCGTCAAGGAAACTTTAAACTCCTTTGATTCTTATAGCAGAAAATTGAAAAATTGTGGATAAACCAGCTAGTCATCAAACTATTTCACTGAAAAGGCTTATAAATACTAAAATGACAAGTTGTTTTCATAAATAATTCTAAAAAGTAACTTATTATTTTTGGTTCATGCGATACAAATATAAACATGACATTGTAAAAATTAATATGAATTAAAATAAAGATGTGTCAAATAAAAAGTTGCATGTGCTATCAACAATCCAAAGAGGTAAAGATTTCAATTTTTAAATTTCAGAAGTAATAATAAAGCATTAAAAGTGTTGATGGACTGAAGTGAAACATGCAAAGGGTACTGAAAACTGGTATCGGCTATTAAAGATTCAGATGAAGTCTTTCATCCGAGATTGTAACGGTTCGTTTCTCTCAACTTCCGAAAAATACAATTTTGTTTGAATAATTGATAAAAATTCTTAATGCGGTCCTGCATATTATTGTATATTTTTCTTGATTTAAAATTACAGTAAGTATTCTGCATAAATATGAGTCCTACTAAATATCAAAGGTCACTTTAAAAAAATATTCCCAGACTAATAAAATTTGTCTCTAGAAAAATCTGCTTTCGCTTTAAAAAAGTACCATCTTTGCAAGTGTTAATGTTTATTATTTCATGTTCTGATGGACAATAGGAATTGTTCTTGTGGTATAGAATGTTCTAGAACAAAATTGTTTTCAATATTGTATTTATATAGGGCTAAAATATAATGTTCGCTTTAACAAAAGTTTACTTATGGTTAATATGCATTGAACTTCGAATTTACAGCTTTAAAACACATTGGGTTGAAATATTTTCTAGTAAACAAAATACCGACAAACAGAATCTTCTAGAATAAAATTGTCTAGACAGCCACCTGCAAGTATAATGTGCTTTGGGTAATGTATAAATTCAAAGGGGAATCCCCGAATACAGTAACGTGTTCAGTTGTGAGAAATACTGAAATCTAATTTGATTTAATTAGAATCGTTATTATTAAATACCGTGACGAAATTTATTAATTAGTTTTGTATAATTTAAAGAGTTATAACTAAAGTGTAATAAGTGTTTTGTTACCGTATTCCAGTTCTTTTAATAATTTCCAGAGATTAATAATACTGTTATTATTAACGAAAAATTATAAATATCGATTTAAACGTAACGCGAATTAAGTTTATATGGATCTTGTTTTTAAAGAAATTCAAAAACGGAAGTCTTAAAATTAAATAACTTAATTAAAACTAATTAAAACTCATAAGGTAAAATTCTTGTATGAAAGTACGGATTCCGGTCCGTTCGAGGTGTTTATAGAAGGAACTGACGGTAATGTAGGGAATTTGCATCCTATTTCATTATCGAGATTACTCCACTTAAATATTAATAATATGGCAAATAACATAATCAATATTTCTAAACTAAACAAAAACCGTGTTAAAGTAGCTTTACGCACTTTTAGTAGCGCAAACTCGTTAATAAGATATTCGGTTCTAAAGGACAAGAAATTGGATGCTTATATTCCACTCTTTATGATAAGAAGGCAAGGAATAATTAAAGGTGTGGATTTAGACGTTCCTATCGATGAATTAAAAGCGGAAATTAAACCGCCGGCTGGTAATTATTTCAAAATTTTACAGGTCAAAAAACTTAATAAAAAAGTAATCAATATTGATCAAAGTATTTCTTTCGAACCGACTACTAGTCTTTTAGTGAATTTTAGGGGTCAAAACTTGCCAGAAAAGATCGCTGTTTATTCGGTAATTAGAGATGTTCATCCTTTCATTCAAAAAGTTGTCCAGTGTCGTAGGTGTTTACGTTACGGCCATATTGCTCGAATCTGTAGGGGAAAAGAACGTTGCAATAAATGCGGGAGCGAAGAGCACCACGAAGATAAATGTGGTGAGACAAGTTTTAAATGTATTC
The DNA here is from genome assembly GCA_929113105.1 of Agrypnus murinus. NCBI lineage: Eukaryota > Metazoa > Arthropoda > Insecta > Coleoptera > Elateridae > Agrypnus > Agrypnus murinus. The sequence continues at coordinate 22,063,650 of OV816026.1, forward strand.
ACTGTGGGGGTGAACATAAAGCTGACGATAAAGGGTGTCCTTATTTTCTGAATCAAAAATAAATAAAGTCCATTATGAGTTCGGAAAATATTTCTTTTAAAAAGGCAAGGGATTTAGCGGAAAATAACTACGCGCAAGTTGTTAGTCAAAACACAGCCAGACATAAAACAAACAATGTAAGATTGAATGCAAATGTTTCAGCTTGCATGATCAATAAAAAGAAAATTCGATATAGTGTCCGACCAAATCTATAAAACTAGGGAGACTCATAAGAATATAATCTATTCTCCGCAAACGTCCAGTGGTCACGGAGTTTGCCTAAATACGCCTGTTTGTAGCGATACCTCTATTAAGGATAACTCGATGGAAAATTTTGCAGAGAGCATTCTAAATATTTGAAAGATTAGCAGTGGTTCTTCTAGTATGCATATTGAGTGGATTGAAAATTTTAAACAAAAACTAATAAATCTCCTTAATGATGAATTTGATGCAGTGGAACGGTAGATCAGTAATTTCAAACAAAGGTAGTCTAGAGGTTTATTTATATAATAATAAAATAGAAATCGCATTGCTTTCAGAAACATGGTTCAAGCCTGACCAAATTGTAAATTTTAATACATATAACGTTTTCAGAATGGATAGAGATGATGGGTACGCTGGAGTGGCGATATTGCTAAAGAACAATATCCCTTATCAATGTATTGAAAACATCAAAAATCCTAATATATTATCTGTCGCCATTAAAACTCCTGTTTCTTTACCAAACATCAACGAACTTTCTATTTATTCAATTTACATAAGACCTAATACCAATATCTCTTCTGAGGATTGGGACCATATTTTTAGCCACTTAGAATATCCTTGCTTGATTGGGGGTGATTTTAATTCCCATCATCAGAGGTGGGGTGGTAATTATAATCAAAACTCTGGCGTTAGCCTTTTAAACTCCATGGATGATTTAGACTTGCTTATTTTAAATGATGGTTCTTTTCCTTTTTTCCTTCCTTCCTTTTTTTCATTTCAGGTCCAAATAGGCAATCATCCGCCATAGACTTATCTATATGCAGTTCATCTCTATCTCCACATATATTTTGGTTTGTAGATATTGAAACTTTAGGATAAAATCATTTGGTAATTCGAATGTGTCTTAACTCTAAGTATGAACCTCCAAATATTCAAAGACAAAGTAAATACAACATTTCAAAGGCAGATTGGGAAAAATATTCCTCTTTATTATCCACTAGTTTTGAAAATTTCATAGGTGATATATCTTACGAGATTTTTATCGAAGAATTAAATTCAGGTGTCAGCTCTGCAGTTCCTTGTTATTCAAGACCTGCAAATAAGCGACCTACCACTCCGTGGTGGAATGATTCATGCAAACAAGATATAAATGACCGGAAAACAGCTTTGAAAAACTATGTACAAAACCCAAACTTTTTTAACTTCATAGAATACCAAAAGCAAGCAGCCAAAGCTAAACGTACCGTAAAAAGGGCAAAGAGAGAATGCTGGAAGTCGTTTTCTAATAAACTCAATCGGAGCACTCAAAAAAAAAGTTTGGAACGCTGTTAATAAAATTAATAATATTAAATCATCCCCAAAACACCCTATAACGTCCGGTGAATGGACAGAACAATTCTTTAGCAATCTAACTCCACAGTCTAATTATTACTGTCCTATTTTATAAGATATTTATAAGAAAGGACAATGTAACAAATAGACAATCTGAAGACCTCTTCTTCAAAGACTTTACTTATAAAGAATTATCGGTAGCATTAAAACATTCCAAAAACTAAGCCCCTGGTTTAGATCAAATTCAATACATCATGCTCGATAAGGTGCCCATGTCAGTTAAGCTGCTGTTATTACGCATTTATAATGAAATATATAGAACGGGTCATACTCTGAAGACATTTTTTAGTTATCCCGTTACTGAAACCTAATAAAGACCTTAGAGATAGTACTTCATATCGTCCTATCTCATTATCGTCATGTCTGTTAAAAGCTTTTGAAAGGCTAATAAAAAAATCGATTAGAATGGAAATTGGAATATTATAATAAGCTACCGCGGCATCAGTTCGGTTTCCGTAAGGTAAGTCTACTTACGATGGTCTGACCCATCTTATCTGCGATATTTATAAATCCAGAGAGGAAAAAGCATATATGGCAGCTGTTTTTCTGGATATAAAAGGAGCATATGACAATGTTAGTTTGTCTTTGTTATATGAGGAATTAATTGCAATAGGAATACCGCATAATCTCTCAGTCGTAATTTACAACCTCTATATAAACCGGAAAGTTTATTTAAGGGTTGGTAATGAAATCATAGGTCCTAGATATACAAGTTATGCCTATATTCTCAAAATAATAACATCGTTACGTGTAAAAATGATATTCAATTAAATCTAAATAAATTGAATACTTGGTTACTGAAAATGGTTTAGAACTCTCTGCCCCTAAATCATCGGTTTGTATATTTTCTAATAAACATAGGGTTCCCGAAATAGAAATAAAAGTTAATAATTCTCCGGTTCCTCAAAAGGACATCGTAAGATTTTTGGGAGTTTGGCTTGACAGAAAGTTATTATGGAAAACGCACATAGAAAATATCATAGCCAAGTGCGAAAGAGGCTTAAACGTTCTTAAATGTGTCTGTTATAAATCTTGGGGTGCCGACCCTAACACCGCTTTGTTGTTTTATAACAACTTTATTCGGTCAGTTATGAATTACGGTTGCGTATTTTATGGTAGTGCGGCTAACGTACACCTTAACAAGTTAAATATAATCCAAAATAAGTGTATTCGTTCATGTTTAGGATACCTGAAAACTACTCCGATAGATATAATGCTGGCTGAATCAAATATTCCTAACTTGGCAACTAGTCGTAAGCTTCTATGTCAAAAATTTATGACAAAAGGATTTTGTCTCGGAAATTCATTTATTAATAAAATCCATATCCTATTTGTTGTAACATGTACTCGTACATTTGGTAATCCAATCTTAATTAATAATACTGTTACTGTATATTAGACACTTCCCGTGCTAATTCAAATTTTTGCCACAAGGAAATTTTCCTAAGCTGTCACTTTCTTTTGATTTCCAATAATGAAAGAGTCGTAATTTAAAAACGCTCTCTTCAAATTTCTTAAGAAGATGCTTTTAGTATCTTAATATTTAATTATGAAAGTCTAATTTTCAACATCATTTAATGAAGATATATAATTTTACTATAAAGGCCATTTAACATCATCAGGTATGTTTCTTTGATATAAAAATATTTCAGAACAATTTTTTTTTGATTGATAAGTGAATTTTCTCTTGTCCTTTTTAGGCCTTCTTTTACTACGTCTTTTTTGGTACCATTTTAAATACCGTTTTAAATCAACTATGCTACTTATGAAGTCATCATGGACTCATCATGTTTTGGACAAGATGCCTTTCCCGTTAAAGGGCAATAGAGAAACATGTGTAGAGTCTTACTAACAATTTCCTGAAATGCCCCTTTGAAATGACAACCCCCCCTTATAAAAATAATATGCACGCCACTGCAAAGTAGTAGATAAAATTGTATGAAAATTATGCCTATTAAATAGTACATACTTTTAAAAGTCATCAAAATATAATCATAATAAACCCAAGCCGGATAAATGAATTCTTCGAAATTGTAAGCAAAACAAAACACTAGGACATACGTTTTAATTTAAAACGTTTTAGCTAAATAATAAATAAGTCATTTTGACCATCTGTAAATAATTGTTAATGACTCGGATCTTTGAAGCTTGTAATTGGCAGTATGCAGTTTGTTCTCAACTTTCTTTGTGTTAAGGTGGTCGTGAACTTGAGTTTCGATTACGTATTAATACACGTTTTAGAATTAATAACCTGAGTGAGGTGGTGGTAAGTAGTTTAATTAATCGTAGTTAGTTACTGTTTAAATTATGGCAGAACCAAACACGCCTGCTGAATGAACGGAACTTTTCAAATCAACCATTTTCAGAAAGTACACTCCATATACCGCGAGTGCAATTTTGTCAATGGCTATTGGAACGCAAACAGGAAAATCCCTAGTTTGCACAAAATGTTTTATTCGGGCGGGTGTTTTTAATTCACACAACAGCCACATAAGACCTTTTATTCTGCTCCAACGATGACTGGCGCCTACATTTTCAGGTCAATGAAGTGTTCGACGGACCACTATTGAGCACCACTACACTTTGCTCGACAGGTACGGGAGTTTTTGAATACATGTTATAAAGATTGTTTGTATCTAAATGGTAAGTTTTACTCATTTTGTTAAAATGACATTCGTAAAATGAAAAACAGGCAATGTTTCCATCACAATTAGGTCAACGAACGTATGTTACATTTTATTTACCGACCTTAATAAATGATCAAGTCATCAAGGTAGTGAGTCACTCGGCAACCGCTGCTGAAATTCAATTCTGTTGTTTCTGTAAATTGTTACGTACGTAGCGGAGGTCAGTTATTAATTTAGTAGTGCAGTTGTGAGATCATTGTTTGCTTTATCAGTAATTCAGGGTCAAAATCTTACAAACAATCCATAGTCGACTCGTGACTTGTAAAAAATACGGAAAAATCCGAATTTTTTTTATTTTTTATTTTTATTTTATGAGTTTTGGCGTCTGTATATGGTCACCTTTCACCCCCTTAAAGCATTGCATATTTGTCCGGAACACCCTGTATCTTTAATTGTACTTCAAGTTGTTTATACCTTAATTAATTAGCAGATACTACAGGGTGTCTGTAAGGTGTTTTTTTTATTTACTAAAATTTAACTGCCGTAGGTTGGTTTCATAAGTGCACTATAATGAATCTATAACTACTGGTATATCTAATTAATATCGCCGAAGATAATTTACTTGGTTCAGTTAATCAATTATGGTAATTTTTGACAGTATTATATTAGTATAATTTATTATTTGCTAAAGTTTCATAACCTTAAAAACATGTATTTGTAACACACCTGCCTCTTTTTATTATTTGAAGGTCAGGTTTAATCAATCTTGAGGAGTATTTTCTGTTGTTAACCTTTTATCATTTCGTTTCAAAATCATTTTTATATTTCTTCATATACACCGTGTCCGCGTAAGTTGGCTACATATGAAAAACTTTGTTATTATTGATTTTATGAAAAACAGTTATTCTTCATAAAAAGTTCTGCATGTTCTAAAACCCAAAATTCAACCATCAGATATTAAATTTTTAGATATTAAATGTTCACTGACAAGTGCCTCCTAGATTAATAATGTATTAATCTTCAAACTTAAACTTTCAATGTTATCGCAGAGAAAATGTAAAAATAGTATTTTGTAATTGTAAATAAACAATATTGAATATTTAAAAATTATTTTTAATCCATAACATCTTTTTTTATTAAAAATTTTCGATATGGTCAAAAATGAAGGTACTTTACTCTTGAACAAAAATGATATAATTATTATTATTATTATGATACGACTGATATAATTTAATATCTGATGGTTGAATTTTGGGTTTTAGAACATGCAGAACTTTTTATGAAGAATAACTGTTTTTCATAAAATCAATAATAACAAAGTTTTCCATATGTAGCCAACTTACGCGGACACGGTGTATATACATCTTCATAGACAATTATAAATAATTTGTATCAATGTACCAAATTTGAACATTTCAACAGCAATTTAAATTAAAAACTACTAAATTGTTCTCTCTTGTTTTTTTTTGTCTTTGTTTGGTATTACTTTATCACTGAATATATTCAATTAATTACATTATTATTATATACCAATGGTTTGTGTGATTTCTCCATTGGAACTTTTTTTTGTAAATCACACTGGCGTCCAAAAAATAGAAACACGAGTGTAAGCAAAGGTTTTATAACATCAAATGGTAGGTATTTTTCTTACAGGTCCGACCAATCCACGGCCTACGTCTCCGCTGAGTTACGGTGGCTATATGGGGTTATATTGTATCAAACTTAACATCCACCTTTTGGTCGAAAAAGACATCCCCGTTATTAGTTTCATCATATGAAGAATTTCTCAAGAACAGAGATACACTTTACAGAGGTAGCAAATTCCACCAGTTTTCCATACAATACGAACATCTAATTACAAATGTAAACATTGAAATTCTTCAATATGACCATTCAAATAACAGCACATCCAAATGCTTATTTAGATCCATAGTTAATACCAAATTTCCCGACTTTTATCACCTATACACTGATGGTTGTGGATGTGCAGTCTATGATCCCTTAATGAACCACCAGATTTAACGTAGATTGCCCAATTCAATGTCTTCGGGGAGGCTCCCGGCGAAATTATGATGATAGTTGGGGTTCCTAAAGTTATAGTTATATTTATGGAATAAAGTTATAGTTTGAAAAGCACCAATTATTTAGAAAATAGGTAACTAGATACTATATAGTATCTAGTTACCTATTTTCTGTATGTATTCATACTTAGCAACGTGTTTGTTTATCAATCTTATCTACCTTTGATAATGACACAAAGTGTCGAAACAATATTGTCAGGTTAAGATATTAATAAAACTTGTGAAACTTTAACTAATCTTTGTATTTATATTATATTTCATGATTATGGAGTTCCACAAAGTAAGGCTGGAGACAGTAAACACTAATTATTTGTTGTGCGTTTTGTGTATTATCGTGCAGTACAGAAAGCTTACTTGCTTCCATTTATCGTTTGAGTTTCGGTGTTAATAAATCAACACAAATAATTCGGTTTATCAGAGTTTAAAAAAGTTGTAAGGAAAATTTGATCGGGAATTGAATTTTAAAACTTTTCGTTTTGATTAACGAACTTAGGTTTAATTTAAAGTGTTATTAGTTACAAATTTAAGAAGATCTGTTACAGCATTTAGAATTTTAACGTTTATAATCCTTACCTTTGGGGGTTTCCGTTTTATTAGTAATATAGTGGATTAGCAGAATTTATGTTAGCTCTACAAAAATTACGTCGAAATGACCTGAATTTTTTGCGTATTCAGAATAATTTTGTGTTAAGTAATACATAACGTTTCAGTAGATAAAACATCCTGCTGGAAGTTACCCTCTGCAATTTCTTCTGTGTAGTGTTCTATGTTAAATATGACATTTATTTAGAAATGTTGTGCATTTAAATTTTAAGCAAGATTCTTTATATTTTAAGGTTAGGTTTTAAGTGAGACATGGAGCATTTACGAAAATTGAACCTGGTAGATTAACAGTCACTGTTTCTGTCTGTTTCTTTCTAATGTAAATAACAATGACAGAAATAGTAAACTGAATAATTCGGTTAAATTTTTACTTTTAGGGTTTAGTTAACCCTAAATGGAGCTTAATCGTTATCTGTTAAGCTACAGCAAAAAATTCGATTATTTTAGCATAATTCTGCAATAAGAAATATCTATGAGCGCGACAAGTTTACTGAAAGATATTCCCACAAAATTATTTTCCATTTTAATAAAAACAATTTTGATCTTACTATATTTTTCTACAGACTAATGTCTGATATTTTTGTTGTTACCTTTGGGGACTCTTCTACACGCTGTAAAAAAAGTTAGCTTTCATCCCTGTAAAAATACACGATATAACTATAATATTTATCCCAAACAACCCAAGTTGCTTATAGAAGACAGTAATGTAGGCAAATACAAAGCCAGACAAAATAGCTATAAGATATGCGTTTTTTCTAATATAATATATATGAATAGTCTATACCCTACTATTTGTATATTTTCTTTAGTTACCGAATCATAATATTTACAAAAGATAAAAATATTTCGCCGCACTGCTTCGCTATTTTTGTTTGTTTGTGTTGGTGTTTACTGAAGTATCTTTCTTTTGGTGGATTTTGCAAATGTATTTGACTTTTTATCTTCTTAACTTGATACTTGATATTCTAAAGATAAGATCTAGAACGGTATCTATAAATATATGACCACGTATTATGAAGGAAGTTTCATTTTAAATTGAAAACCTTTAATAATTAGTAATACCTACTACTATTCATCACTATTTTAACGGACTTATAAAGATAAGAAATCATTAAAGACTATTTAAAAACAAGGTGGTAGAATTATTTTAATTCATTTATCGTCGAGGTTACGACCAACAGAAATATTTGTTTACAAAGTAACGACAACCCGAGCACAAATGTTTCAAATATATCAAATGCATTTGATGTTGATAATAAAAAAAGTTGTACACCAGCCTATTATAGCTCTGCACCATAAATCTAATTGTAAGTTTATTTTTTTCCATTTAAATTTCCATAAAGGTATAAACCGTACTGTTACTGCAGGCTACTTTTTGTTTAAAATAACTTCATATACTAATCGTATACTACTTCGTACTTAATACGAAGTAATATAGAAAAGTACTTACTATAATAATACTCTAGTACTTCATATAATAACTATAACTTAAACTTGAGCAACTGATTTAAAGTCAGTTTTACCTCTTTATAATGTAACCTTACAAAGAGATCAATCAAAAATATACCGGTCCTCCCCGTTGATACCGGGATTCACTGTTAGCACCGAAATTTACTTAGTCGGTCAAGAAGTTTCTGTTGTGAGCGCTGGCTATTTTCGACCAGGACCGCAGTCAAAATTGCAGGAATACAAGTTCCTAATATCGATATTTTTCAAAAATTAAAAGTTTGATTTTCCCGCCCAATAGATTTTTTAAAAAACTTTATATAACTTAAATGCACCAATTTGAAATCTCATTATTTTACTGATCTGCACCTCAGCCGCCATACACAAACAGTCTTGAATATGATGATCATTAGATAAAAAATATTTTGGGAAAAGTTGGAAAACGTAACTAATCCTTTAAAAACTCAATGATCTAATTTCATTAAAATTAACGATATGACTATATAAATTTTAAAATTATTAACTATTAAGGGCATTTTAAATAAGTTTTTTTAAAAAGCTTTAGGCATATTGTTAATCTTACTGAAAAAAAACGGTTAAGTTCCAAATTTTTACTAGAATAATTCATTGGCCAGGTTCGATAGCTTTAACATTGTTCATACTGCTTTGTCACCAGCACCAAATTAATATCCATTATTGAATCTAAGAGTTTGAAGATGTAACGACTGAAAAACTGAACGCAAAAGCCCCACGTTGGGCGCCAATTGTAGACTGAAAGATTCTGAACACTGAATACAAAACAAACGATACAGTTATTACGCACCGGTTGAGATCTCTAATTCTGCAGATTCTAATACAGGTGTGGGTGTTAATCCCAAAAGCTTCAGATTTGATAGTAGAATCAGGAACGAATAAAAAACAGAGAGCGCCATCAAACTGAATAGATGTTATCTTCTCAGAAGTTCACATTTTGAGAAATGACTTCTCATTTAAAATTGACGTAAAATTGCTCAAACATATAAATCTATAATAATAAATTTTGATTGACAGAAACAACAGCAGTTTGTTGAGCCGAACTATATCAAACGATTATTAAATTTAAAGTATTTTATTAAATAAAGATAGAAAAAATTGGAAATACAGTACACATCAAAGCTATACTAGATAAAAAATATCATTCCTAAAGGTTACTTAATTTCGGGATCCCAAATAAATTTTACCTAAAATACTTATTTGAAGTATCAAGACATTGGAAATTTGATAAATAAATAAAAAAACAATGTGAATTAAACATTTTCTTAAAACTTACATAAACAATTTGAGTAACGTTAATCCTTGATACAGTTATACTTAATCCAACATAATTTTCATAAATTCCTTGCACAAACGGAAGGCTCCACACATATTACACTAAAACACATTAATGACCATACACTTAATTTTCACTATAAAACTGCTGACCTGGAAAACCAATACGGTAAACAAATCTTCTGAACTTTGAACTATCTTGATTTCGTTTTAACACCGAACTTTGACATAACTATTTGCAATAATCTCCATTAAATAATAAATTCTTTATTAGTATTCTAATCACTGAAACTGTACTCAGATTAGCTTGAATGTTGCTTGAGAATGCTTTTTGTAAAATTCTTGTACTACTGGAAATGTGCTTCGATTAATAATATTTTATTGGTAAATGAGTTAATGTGTTAATTTAAAAATCCACTGTTGGTTAGCTTTAAACAGATTCTTTTAAGCCAAAACAACATTCAAATAAGAGGAAATTAACATTGAGCCTCTACTAACAAATACGCGGCACCGGAACCATTCTTTCGTGAATGAAAACTGATCAAACCAAAATTTATAAACAATCCTCTTCACTGGATTAATTCACTAACAACAAAATTGGTATGGTATACCATTAAAATTGCTTTATTCTAAACTGTACTTGCACGCGACGGCAGTAACCGATGTAAGTGTTCGTGCCAGAGCCCGCTAGTCTTAGGGCCATAGCCCGTCGTAAGACGAGACCCCTTGTCCGTCTTACACTCTACTAGACTGACTAACTTGGGGATGCAAAACTATCTTTTCCTGCTAAATTAAGATAGGGATATTTTGAAACCACTTCTCATATAAAAGATGACGGTAATTTTAACCAATAAGAAAAATACTGAATTTCCCGTATTAATTCTATATTTAAGAAATGTTTATCACGATTTCGTCGAAAATGCAAGCCATAAATTTGAAGCCTAGACACATTAACTACATTATTTAGTTGCAAAAATACCAAATTCTGAGAATAAAATGCCTAACAAGAACCAAATATCATTTGTGACAAAAGAAAATAACAATATTAAACTGAAGCCTATCCATAATTTCTTTTATTTATTTAGTACGTGGTTGTAACTGAAGGAACTTGTAAAGGACAACACCCAAAATGATTTCTAACTGTGAGAATTTCATTTGCTTATTTAAAAATGCAAAGAGAAAACATTTAATATCTAGACGCGACGAAATATTTTCGTAATATACAGAGCCGTACTAAGATTATTTATATAAATTTATTTTCCAAAGTAATAAAATAGATCCTAAAATTCTAACACGTTACAAAGATGCGAGAATATATTGTGCCTTACAAAAGCTGCCGGAAAATTGGCTTGAAATCTTCTAATGTGTGTGGTCAGTGTTAAAAATCCAGAGTATCTCCGGACTTTTCTGAGAGCGATTTAGAAGACCGTACTATAGGTATTTAGTAGAAAAGGATTTGAGAGTGAAGATCTAAAAAGAACCTGGATGCTTTGCTTTCGCTAATTAATTGTATGAAATAGTATGAAAGTATAATATGAATGTGTATGAAATAATTAGCTATTGATAGATACATTATGATAGAAACGATATGTTTTGGTATATGTATTGCAATGATATTTTTTATAACTTGTTAATATTTAAATGTGCCTGTATTGACATATAATTATATTAATTTTAATAATAATTGCTGATGTTTCAACTTTAATATTCTGGTAAAGAAGTGTATCATGCACATGTGCAACAAATTATAAGATAAATAAATAAAATGTACACAAAATAAACAACACCATGTTTTATTTATTAAATCTTAAATTAACAGATAAAAAAATTGAAACGAAATGATATGCGATAGCAATAGTTTATAAGAAATTCAGAAGATTATATTAAAATTATTAACGAGTATTGATAATAAACAAACGAAATAATAATCGATCTGTCTGCTTTCGTTACCTTAAAACAGAGAAATATAAATTGACTCAAAAATAACGACCTTAACGAAAAATAAAAAAGTTATTTATATTGATAATCTCTTAGTTTTTAGTCTGATATTTTGTAATTTCTCAAATTTTGTTATATTTGATAATTTAGCCACAAGTCAAAATTAATTTTTATCTAGTTATTTTAAAAATTCACTTTTTGAATTTGCGCTCTTTAACTTCCATCTCTATATTCGAGTTTCTTGACAAATTCATAATTACTCCTATCTATAATCCAAATAGTTTTATCCAAATATTTAATAAATACAACATAACCAAATTCTGATTATAAAAATGATAATAAAATACAAAACTAAAAAGACAGAAAGATAGACCTTATTTCCCTTTTTTTATATATAATTTACAGAAAACCAGATCAACATATAACATGTTATACATGGCTGTGTTAGACGTGCATTGCAATATATGTATTGGTGGGCATTAATGACTGTGGAGGTATGTAGCTCCTCGAAGTTGGAGTGTGTTAATCTAGTTTATTCAACCGTGTGGGAACAATGGGTATTGGTTATCGTCGTTCCAAATACAAATCTTGAAGTAGGCGTCTTTTAAGTCTGACGTGGATATTTCTTCTCCCTAGCTGTTGGACTATGGTGTTATCTGTAGTATTCAGTTTTGTAAGAAGATTTTTAGTTAAATTGCGAATACATTCTTCAATCTGCATTATTCCGAGTTCGTAGTGTATTTGATGATTTCTCATATACCATCGCGCATTAATAACGATTCTAAGTACCTTGTTTTGGGATTTTTGAAGTTTGTTTATGTTGGTTCTGGAGGTCGTACACCATACAGGGCATGCATACGTTAGGATTGGTCTTAGAAGTGTTTTGTATAACAGTATGCCACATTCGTGTCGTAGGGAGGACTTATGATTTAAGAGAGGATATAACTGCTTTAACCTGGAGTAGGCAGTATTTAGTTTATTATTAACGTGGAAGCTCCAGGTTAAACGAGTGTCAAGATGCACTCCCAGGTACTTGATGGTTCCTTTCGAGTCGTTCCAAGGAACATCCATACCAGAGAGCTGTAGATTAGGGTGATCCTTTATGCGTTTCAGGGTGAAGATTTTTGCTGCACATTTCGTGGGGTTTAAGGATATATGTACACCATTTCGTAAACCATTTACTAATAAAGTTGATGGCTAGTTGCAGTCTTTTAAGTGCTACAGTAAGGTCTGTATGTTGGGTTATAATAATTGTATCGTCGGCAAAAAGGGCTAATTTACATAAATCAGGTATTGGGATATCGTGGATAAAGATGTTAAACAGGATAGGACCGAGCACACTCCCTTGAGGGACTCCGGAGTGGATGTGTTGAGATGATGATAATGTCGTGTTGATACGAACTGCAAAAGACCTGTTTTCGAGAAAGGAGTAAAGTATTGCTTAAGGCCAGGGTTTGAATGTAAGTTAAGATTTCATTTGGAGTAGCAGGCTGATTGAAGTCGGCTGGGATTGGTAAGTGAGTTTCATTATAGCTGGTGACAGTTTGTTTGAAATTGCGGTTAGAGTTAGAGATCACTGGGGTAAAAGTTTGTTTAAGGTGGTTTGCGAACAGATCTGCTTTATCTTCGTCGCTGCTATGTATAGTGCCGTCAGTTGCGGTGATGGTAGGTATTATTTCATATTGTTTGGTTAGACGCTTCGTAGCTTTCCAAATTTCTTGGCCATTGGTATTTAGATTTTCAACATACTTTTGGTATTCGGCAATTTTATAACTGTCAATTTCCCTCCTGATTTGATGAGAGAGATTATTAAGTCGATTTTTAGTTCGTGGGTCTCTGGTTGCTTGCCATTCACGTCTTATTCTGCTCTGCTGTTTAATTAAGTCCAAAATATGTTGTGGTGTAATTTTTCAACGATAATTAGGTTTTCTTGGGTTTTGATAGGGTTTGGTTGCTGCATGAACCGCTTTTTTCGTACAATTAGTAAGTTTTTTAACACTATCGTCAATATCTTGCTGATTTGTGATTATAGGAATAGTTACAGTATCATCAAGTTTTTTTTTGAATTTTTTTTAGTTAACATAACCTTGAGTTAATCTAGGTAGTGAAGGTCTAGCAAACGAGGCAGTTGTGAAGGAGATTAGCACAGGTAAGTGATCTGAATCGAGTTCGGATAAAACATTTTGTTGGAGAGGAGTTATAAAATTTTTAATTACTATTATGTCAAGGATGTCGGGTTCACTTATTTCCCTGACAACAACAATATATAAATGCTTTAAGCCACTTTTACATTTTACCCTCTCTTTTGAATGCGATAAGAAGTTTCAAAACGCTTATTACTAATTACTCTATTTTACTTTAAACACTATTGCGAACTGCATTTTGTTACTAAACACCTACATTTCATGTTTAATTAACTCAATTTTAGTTATATAACAACTGATTATGCAACAAAATTTACATAAATCCAGTTGACGATAAGGAGATAGAGGTCTGCAAAAATAGTTTTGTGTAATTTCATAAAGCAACTCAACATTTTCAATAGAATCTCTATAAATTATTTGACCAAGATGAGTATCTACAAATTCCTCGCAATACATTAAACCACAGAGTTTTAAATTAAAAGTAATACACCTTTCCAGTTCATACTAACAACGTTACCATGGAATTTACTAGACATCAACAATTAGTCAAAGTCAGCCGGTTCATTTAAGCATAAACCTTCATAATAACTTGCTTTAATAAATTCTAGATGAAATTATGCCAATACAACGCAAATTATAATTAAATATTTTGGAGACCAGAATTTAATAACAGTATTTATTGATAAATACACAAATATGTCTAAGTCGACAAATTTGACTACGTCTTACAAACACTACACTTTTCGCTGGCTCGGTGGTCTTGTACGTTGCTGGTCGCTGACGGATTATTTTTAACAAGGTTACCGCTGGAACCTGCCTTTACAGCTGGTGCTTCTTGGGTGTGGGTTTGTTTGTTTGCTGCTGCCCTTGCTTTGACTTCCATACGATTCCAGGAACGTCCGTGGGCGCAAGTAGAAATGCATCGCGAACGTGACTTGATAAACGTGGCTATATTTAGATTGTGCTCAGGGTCGGAAGACCTTGGCACTCCAGAACGGACTTAACAGTTACATTAAATGAAATATTCTGCAGAATAAATTGCAGCATATTCGACTGCATAAAATATTTATAGGTAGTTTAAGTAAAAAGTGACTTAATGTAATAGAAATTAGAGCTATATGTAACTCGCATCAACACATATCAAATTTAAAAATTAAAATTAATTTAATTTAATTTAAATTTTAAAATTAATAAAAACTAAAACTGTCGAAGCAAAATTACCTTTATCAAAGGAAAAATAAAAACTACAGTATTTCTTATTTAAATGAAGTGTATTTGTGTGCATTTTAAACTTAAATGCTTATTATTATTATTAAATTAAGGAACTCTTTTTTGAGATTTATTTTAAAATTTGTGGTTATGTAGCCTTTCTACTACGTAAACCTAATTAAACGCATAATATATTTCAGTGGGCAGAGAAATATTATGGCATTACATAAACAGCATTTTTGTTTCCCTTGCCTAATTTCAGTGCTTGAGGGATATTTAATGGAAATTTAGAACTAATACAATGACGAACAAATCAAGATCTACATGAAAATGTAAAACATATAACAAAAATGTTATGCAAATGTTATAAGAAACTAATAGTGAATAGATATATCGAACTTGTACTTACGTTCAAATAAAAAGAAAGATGTTACAAAATACGCTGGCCATTTTGAAATTGCAGCGTTTCGGGTAACAAATATTTATCCTAAAAATAATCAAAGAGATCATCATTTACAGAGATATTGTTTTTATATTTTCAGTATCAGACTTTGAAAAATAAATACAGTGAAGGCAAAATATACGTAACATTAGGTGTGTTTGTTTGTAAAAAATAAAACAATATACTTATTATTATAATTTCATAAACTAAAACCACACGAAAAGGTTACATTATACACATACGTAGCAAATTATTTGTTTGCATGTTTGGTCTGCATTGAAAATTTAGAACTTCAAATAATGATTTGGTATATCGCAAAAAAAAGTTTAAGTAGAGCGCTTAATAACCAGCAACCAACATTTTAGATTTTCTTTGTGGTGCTAATGATACTAAATAATATCTTATACAGGAATTGATATTAATTAAAGCCTGTAACTTCACTATTAGTTGGCTTCAATCTGTCACCTTTATACTATTTTTTATCTTCTTAGTTTTTAATTATTAGTAAAATTTAGAGATTAATTAAATTCAAAAAATCTTATCTCTGAGAGTTTAAAATTAAATGAAATTAATTTTTTGTTAATAACTGACTCTAAATGAAAAATTCTATATTTCCTGCCGCTTTTGGTTGTTAATTAACAGACAGTCATTTTAGTTGATTTAGTCGAACCAAACAATCACACTGTTCCATCGATAATTATTAGAGTTGAAAAAATAAATTGGAAAAACAACATTAATTAAATTTGTGGTTTCTGTTTAAAAATTCATTAAAAAGCATATAAAACCAACATAACGTTACTAATGAATGAAAACAGCAAAATATAAAAATCTTATTCTTTAATTACTCTTGCTTTGAGATTCCCCAATGGAATATTGCCATGTTTTTTATCATGCCTTTTATTACGATGTCAAGATTTTCTTATATTTTTATTTAATTTAACAAATATAACTTTTCTTAACTATTACAGCAGTAGATATTAAAAAGGTATTTCTTAATTGTAGTTATTTGAGCTTATTTATTTATTTGATTTGTAAACTTCTTTTGTTACTATTATTTTTAAACTTGAGTGACGTACACAATACGATTTTCTTCTTGTTATTTCGGCAAGAAAATTTGATTCAAAAGAGATTACAACTTCTTCGAAGTGTACGCTTCTTTCATGTTAAGGTCAATCCTAATATATCTGCAGCCTTCGGACTTATTTACAACACTAAAGTTCTTTTCAACTTTCTGAATTTGAGGTCCAAATGAATAAAGTAAGGACACCAACGGACCGCAATTGATTCGGAATCAAATAATAAAGATGTAGAACTTTATAGATATAGCTTAAATAGTACATGGTTTAATCAATGACATATAAAAAGCAACAGGTTTGACTTTTCCATATGTTTGTTAATAAAAAGGAAAACCTGCATATTATTGTATGTAGTTTTGATAAAATATTGAAACGCTATTTTAGTTTCTTATACAGATGGCTTGGGTTTTCGAGTTTCTATTCGAATCAAGCTCGTGAAAATTTCAATTTCGGATGCTGAAATTAGATATCTTGTTCGTCTCGTTTTATAAAATGTACGGTACAGTTAAATAAGGTCTTAATTTAAAAGGAGGCTTGGTAGAATGCGAACAGAATAAAGTTATTTCTTTGATTGTGTTTTACATTTTGCGTAAATTGTTTTTACTTACTAATGCCTGTTTGGCAAGACTTGCTTTTAAAAATAAATATTTTTATAATATGTTAGAATTCAATTCTGTGAGCATATTTGCTTTTATAATGGCTTGCTACATCAAAAATCACCAAATTGCTTTGAGCAACTATAGTATCTGACCACATTATTAGGGGCATCCAATAATTTGGATGTTAAAAGTTTGATAAGTCAAAGTGTGACAATATTAAAACCCACATTTATAAATGAGATGTGTATAATTCACAGGAGACACTCTAGGACAGCTGTTTCGATATTTTTAGATCTCATCAGCTAGAGATAGTCTTCTGTGAATTATACACACATCATCCAGGCTTTATACATAGCCGGAAATAACTGTCCTAGAGTCTCCTGTGAATTATACACATCTCATTTATAAATGTTGGTTTTAATATTGTCACACTTTGACTTATTTTGTAAATAATTTACCCACTTTGAATATTTAATAATACAAATATTTTATATTATATTTTTGATTTTAAAAGTTTGATATTGTTAACGCCAGGAATAAAAAATTTTGAGAAATGTTTCACGTATTTCACGCTAAAACGTCTTATGAAACGAATACTTTATACTATAACAGTTGGCAACACTGAAAACTCAGGTGGTTCCGCATTTGTTTTTCTTTACGGCATTAAATAAGTTTGACATTTTAAAAACAGCTGTTCAATACTGATATTAACTTTAAAAAATAAAATGTTACTGTTTTCCGTATTCTAATAAATCTCTTTAGGACACGCAAAATGCACAGAAATAGTAAAATACCTTCTTTATTATTTTCTTCAGTAGGTACCCGCTAAGAATTGCATCCTTTAGTTATCAGAAAATTCGCCATTTATACCAGTTTATTATTTAGAATTATTTTATTGTATTATTTGTTAATACAACAAGCGTTAATAATCACACATAAAACATTTCCGAAAATCTGTTATTCTTGGTATTAACAATACATAACTTTTAACATTAACATTATTTATTCGATGTCCCTATTAATATGGCCAGATACTGTATATTTTATAGTTCATGTTTTATAATATAAACAAATAAATCATTGTTTGCTGTTGTAATAAAAAGGAGTTTCCGATTTGAGTGTTGAATTAGTGGAATGGAAATCACATGCCAGTACTATGCCAGTACGAAAACACGTTTTTGTCGTTGTAGTAGTATTTTTTTTCTATAGAGGTTAGAAACGAACGTGTTTTTTTCTCGTGCCGATAAAAATTTGTGACGAAAAACATGAGCAACGGTTCAATGTGAAATTTCTCGTTAAATTAAAAAAAAACTCCGACTGAGTGCTATAAGTTGTTGAAAGAGGCCTATGGTGAGAATTCTCTATCTCGTGCGCGTGTTTTCGAATGGTATAAACGGTTTTCTAAAGGCCGAGGGAGCAGCGAAGATGACAAACGTCCAGGTTGACCTGTCTTTGTTTCAACTCCGCAAACAGTGACCAAAATCAATGAAATTGTGCGCGGAGATCGTCGTATGAGCATTCGGATGATTGCTGAGATTGTAAACGCCGATAAAGAAATTTTTTGGTCCCAAAAAATTTCACCCCTGAACAAAAGCTCGTCCGTCAACAGATCTGCTCAGATTTTCTTGAGAGGTTAGATGAAGAGCCTGAATTGATGGAAAACATCATCACTTGCGATGAAACATGGATTTGCCAATACAATGTTGAAACTAAGCGGCAATCCATGCACTGGAAAACTCCTGCATCGCCAAGAATGAGAATCGTTTTTTTCGACATCAACGGTATGGTGATGACTGAATGGGTGCCACAGGGTCAAACTGTAAACCAAACTTACTATTTGAAAGTTTTGGCAACACTGCGAGAGCGAGTTCGTAAGAAACGGCCGGAGTTGTGGAAAAACAAGTCGTGAATCTTGCACCAGGACAACGCACCTGCCCATAACGCGCTGTCTGTGAAGCGTTATTTAGCCGCTAGAGGCACTGCAGTGCTTGAACACGCGCCGTACTCGCCTGATTTAGCACCCTGTGATTTTTTCCTGTTTCCGAAAATCAAGTCTGCCTTAAAAGGAACCCGGTTCGAGTCGATCGAAGTGGTGAAGCGAAAATCGGCGGAGCTCCTAAATGCTCTTACAAAAGAAGACTTCCAGCATTGCTTTGACCAATGGAAAAAACGAATAGAACGGTGTGTGGCGAGAGGATGGGAGTACATTGAAGGGAAGCATTCGATTGTAGAATAATTTTTAAAATAAAACTCTAATTCATAAGCAGTCTCGTTATTTAATAGCCAGACCTCGTATACCTAAAAATAGCAATGACAAGAATGTAGTGTAGAAATGGCTGGAAGGATATTAAACAAAAAATTCTATTACTTCTTTTAAATTGTAATTATTTTTACTAGGAAAACCTCGTCAAGACATGACAGTCAAAAGGCTATTTTATTGAAGGGTATCCGTAACAACTTTCGTTGTGTGATTACAATCCTTTTCCCGGGTTTCCAAGAGTGATTATTTAATAGTAATATTTATTAAATAAACGTAATCGACCAAAAACAGTTGCAAATACTAAGCTTACCATTCTCAGATGAACTTTTGAACGCGTTATTTAACAAACACCACTTATCCTATTTTCCCCTTTAGTTACCCCCGTCTTACTGCTTTTTCCGTCTTGCCCCTCCGACTTATCTCTTCCTCAACTTACCCACCCCTCTCCCGGCTTACCCCCCCATCCCGACTTACCTCCCACTCGGACTCATCCCCCCCGACTTATTCTTATCATAAAATTCTGCATTGAATTCATATATCATATATGTATTGTATACTTAATATACCAACTTTCGAAACTTTGCCGGTTATTTTGTCCATGCTCCTTAAGAGATAAAAATTAGTTTTTAGACATTCCAAGTTTTCTCCTTTCCGAGTTCCTCAATAGCTCATCAGTGGAGGCTTTGTAGCTTTTATATGTAGTTCCCTAATCTTAACAGTTTTTCGGATAAAATCATTGTAAAAACAATTACCAATATTTGATATTAACTGGATAGTGTTCCACCACATTTTGCAATTCCTATCGGACAATATCTGCATGAATTATTCTCCAACAGAGGAATTGTTAGACGTTGAGCTCTAGAATGACCAGGATGGTCTCTTGTCCTTACTTTCCTTGATTTTTTTCTTCGGTAACATTACATTAAACCCTGGATATATATTTTTGTTGTGTTTGTCTGTTTTGGTAAGACGGAGATTAATCAATTCCAGAAGTCAATTTCTACCAATTCATTTTTTAGCAAGAACTTCTTCATCTTGCTGATACCAAATTTTGTTTTTTTTGTGATTTTTACGAAATTCATTGGATATTAGAAATCTGCATATAAAAGTTTAACGAAACCAAAAACAGTGTTTTGAATATGTAGAAATCCGTATTTTGTAAGCTATTTATTTCAGAACCTCCCCTATAGGGTATTGTGAAATTTGAAAAAAAGAGTACTTTTCGATACTAGGAAGAAAAATGGACTTGTAATTTATAAAATAGTCAGTGACGTCACTGCTCGTAAAGCGGTGGCAGGTGAGAGGGATTTTTCATACGAAACAGACCTCCAACAAGAATGTTTATTTTAAATACTCAAAATTCTTTCTGTTTAATTTTGACCGACGCCTAAAATAATTATTATTAAATAATTAACTAATGAGTAAATTATTGACTTATGCAGTATGTATTGTGGTTTTCGCCGAACCATGCTCCAAATTTCGCTTTTTTTCTTAGGACAATTATTCATAGATCTACCTATAAATACGTCGTTTAGAAGCATCTCAAATTTTCATTTATTTGATCTCTACAATGTCATCCACATTATCTGCGCCATATATTAAGCCATACCAAATCGAGAATGTTTTTTCGAAACCATAAATTTCCATTCTCTAGGTTATACTCATACAATTGTAAGTTCCAAACACAGTTACCAAAATTTTGTATTTTCAAGTAAATCTAATGAACGAATGTCGAAATAATACTTTCTTTTCAAACTTTTAAAACTATTAAACTTGTAGTATTTCATGTGCTTCTAACAAATTTTGTAAATACGTTCAGTATTTATTTATTGATTCAGTAGTGCAGAAATAATTTAAAATGTTAAAAAAAAACACTTTTCACTTTAGTCACTTTTGTCCAAATTGAATTTTATAAAACTTTCATGTACATATCAGAAACTAAATGTCTTTTCCATAATCGAAGCAAAGTGAACTGAATATTTACTGTTTAAAACTTAATTTTACTTGTTGAATGCTCGTATAAGACTGGCTTGAGGCAAAGGATCAGTTTTAACTTACATATTGGACTACTCTTACTAAAATGATTACTTAGCCTACTATGTACCTAATGATTATACAACGTAAAACAATATATAAATATACGTATTACATATACTGCGACTAAAAATATGCAAAAGATAAAATAATATTGTGATAACAAGAGCTTCATAAATATGAAATGACTTCTTTCACTTAGCTAACAAAAAGTTCTTGCCGCTAGTCACAAGCCGTAATTGCCCGGTTTTATTACGTGCCTGGAACCAAAATGGGGAACAATTTTTAGGTAGCAGATAAGTTGCAGTAACCTATCTTGAACTTGTCCAGCTACGTAGCGGGCACGCGGCGGCGTAATGATTGCTACTTTCGTGGAACTTCTTTTCTCTTTGATACATCGTGTCGCGTGGTTGCTTTCTATACTAATCATTTTCTATACTAATGCTGCGATAGTGTCACAAAATGGATTACTGTTTTATCTGTAATACGTACTTAATAATACAAAGAGCGATGAAATGGTTTCAGACTGGTGGCAGGAAGTTTCAGTGCGACTTTAAAGTAATTATACTAACAATGGAAGCGGACGTGTCGCTCATTTCAAAAATTATTTTTTTAAATATAAATAAACCATAAGTAAATCAGTAGTTAATCAAAAGTAAAAAAATAAGGAAATACGTGTTTCTGCATTTAATCTCATATGGCTTATTTAAAAAAAAAGAACAAATGAACACAAACAAGACGCAACGTATTTACTTGGAATAAAAACGTTACTCGCAACAGACAGGGTGCCCGCGTGGTTAACGTAATACCTTTATACACGGTCGGCCTAGTGTTCGATTTCCTCTACCTCCGTTACTTTTTATTTAAATTAGTTTTTTTAGTAAAAATGCATCCCTGTTTACAGTTGGGCTTTCCTTAGACTTTTAAATAATTCAATAAAAATTATTATTACGATTATAAGTCGTGTATTGCCTAAATCGTAATGGTAACTCTCTCTAATCATTAACAACTACTACTTTAGTAACAACTACTCAATCAAAGCTTCGATCTCAGTTAGTGCTGCTTAAATGCTGCTTAGGTAATAAATATAAATTCAAAAAGTTTTAACAGTGTTAAATAAATAATAACTAAAACTGGTAATGGTCTGAGAAATTAACTGAAAATCATCTCGTGAACATCTTACATTTAGTCAACTGATTTAAGAGAAATCTCTTTTTAAAAGATCGTTTCGAAGGAAACTAACTACGAGTATTTTTTTAATCTGTTCAATACAAATTACTAACAACTGTTTTTGGCCGTGCATCTTTTATGTATCGAATACATAAATAGTACATGTATCTTCTGTACTACGTTACTCTTAAGATCCGCTTAATCCATGTCATTTTATGGTTGTTTTGCAACTTCATCGTATGTTTTGAAGTACTTGATTGATTTGAAGGTCTTAATGAGGTTAATTTCAATCCTGCGAAGCAGGGCAGTGCTGCTGTAGGCTCATTTGGAATTAATTTGATTAATTGATTGTGGTTTCGTATAAATTTCTTAAATTAAAAGTTTGATAATATAAAAATTTTATTACTATTTTACAATTACTATACTTAACAGCGTTTGTTATTAAATAAATAATAAATGAGACTGGAACATCCAATAAACAGCAGGATAGGGCTTTTCTCTTGCAGGCGCATTTTAAAAGCAATAATAGTCAGTAAAAGATTATAAATGTATTTTAGAGGAACTAAAAATTAAAGTTTTTTCACGGTAGGTCCTAAATAGGTATAATTACTCAAGTTTTCATTATATGACATTTTGTCATTAATCACTTGCGTATCATTTAGGTCACGAAATGAACCTAACAATATTTTTGCAACTACAGCATTAATCGTATACAGTTTGCTGAGTCTCTTGAGAAATAAATCTTAATAAGCACTTTTGATAATACCCTCAAATCCTTCTTAAGGATTTCGTATTTAATCGGCTTAAATTTTTCATAAAACCCTTTAGAATGTGGATATACATAATGAGCAGAACAAATATTTCATCATTTTCAAATTTTTTCTTCCTTGGAAAAGCTTTAACCTCAATAAATTTTTAACATTGGTTTCAGAGAGGACATTAAAGTAATCGACGAACGCGTTTTGCCCATTAAGCGTTTTCTTTGCTATTAGAATTCTTCGTAGATATTTATTACAATTTCTTTCAATTGTTTCCCCAAAGATCGTCGCGTTTCGCATAAAAATAAGCATTAAAGAATTCAGCTTGAAATGGTTTACATATTTGTAAGAATAGGTCCTACTTCGGAGAGAACAGGATGTACCTAGCTGTTATACGCTTTTTTTCCCTTTTCCTAGAAATAATGTCAATTTGTTACTTTGCTCTGACACAGAAGTAGCCAATAAATAATGCTCTTATAACGGGACGAAACAGATGAGGCAACGATGTTGTGTATAATGGAACAAAGCGTTTTTTGGAACAAGCTACAGTATAATTTACATATTGGCCGAAACGGCGAAGCGCACTATGCAGTACTTTCTCAACCATGTCATTTAATATTAACATTCTCTATGTCTACGTCGTTAGTAATAAATAGATACCATAAAAGCAGACTAGAGTTGGTTGTTTGAATATTAGAAGACACTACGTCCTTAATGTCAGTCTAAAACATGAATAACGTTTATTCCTTCCGAGGTAAAACAAGTAACAGAAAGCTTTTGTATGTCTGATCGCTCCCAAAGAAAGTAATCCTCAATCGAACAATACGAAAAGCGCAGCTAACCTTCACTTGTACTTATTTTACTTTTTCAGTATTCTCGTATTCCATCAATTGTGATCTCCCGTTTGGTAAGTTTCCATTTGCAAGTGCTTTTATAAATCACTGTCGTAGATGTATTTTTTGTAGGTCGATTTTCTAAATGAAAGCACAAGATTAACAAAATGTTTTGATTTGATTCAGAATTGAATGCTATTCAAATCACTCATTCTGCTTTTGATAACTTGTAGGTCTATTAATTCACATTTTATGAAATTATTAAAACAAGGCAATTTTAATCACGAAATGTTTTTTTAAGGTAATAAATATATTGAAAATTCAATCTTAATGAACAGAAAAAATTATTCATATCAGTTACAATCACTTTTTAAAAATCAATAGAACGTGGATACTTACGAATTCTATAGCATTACTGTCGAATGCAAAAGTTCTGAGCCCTGAGTTTGAATGCGCATAGCAAAAATACTAACCGCTCCAATTAATTGTAACAAAAGGAGTTAGATAGACGATTTATTTTTGTATAAGTTAGTAAATGTGTAAAATTATTTGATTTTAGGTTTTTGAATTTTTGCTAATTACAAGGTTTGGCAATTTAATTCCCGGATTGGTAGAATAAAAAGAAACGCAATTGAAGTAATACAAATATTGTTTGATATTTATCCAAAGTATTCTCCATTTACATTAATACACTTATTATTTAAAGTTTCTGAAAATAATCAGCAAAAACGTCGAAGAAACTGTGTTTAAGGGCCCGTTATCGCCGCCAGTGTTAATAGTAGGAAGCTTCATTAACTATAAACACCTATATATGTCGCTATGATCTCCAAAATGGAATTAATTTCTTTAAAACTATAATTTGAAAATGTAAATAGAAACATTATTTGATCGCATCGCAGTTCTCTGCTCACAGTGTTGCCAGACATGCGTGAACTTTCAAAATATTTTAAGTTTAACTGAAATTTTTAATTTTTAAATGCCAAGGAATAATTGAAGGTAGTTAAAATTAACAAGGGGAATCCAAAACTGCTAAATATCTTTAAAAATGTCAGTTGTTCTTGCTGGTTTTAAGAAAAAGAAAAGTATTACTATATTAAAATATTGAAAATATATATTCGTTTTAAGAAATTAATCAGGACTAATTAAGAGTGAAATAGTTTATACAAAAATTAACCCTCACATGCTCTTAAGTAAAGAAAAACTGTTACTTTACATCGACAATCACAAAAATATATGTAACAATAACGAAAATGCGTTAAATGTATTAACAGTCAAATCAAACTCGTCGAAACTTCCCGCTTTTTTAACTCGATCCTCCTACAGCGCGTTACGTGAGCAAAAACCTGAACTAAGAATGATAGTTGTCATTTATCAAAATGTTTGAATAAACGCGGGATGTGACCTTTTTTTTAATTCATGAAGTTCTTTTATACTGTTGTATATTCGGGAATTTTTATCTCAAATAACACTTGAACGATAATTTTGGACGTACACCTTACCATTTTTAAAAGCTCGCTAATTATAGTTTTGTTTTTATAAATTAATACTTTTTTATTCGTTAAGGAAATAGCTTTTGTAATCTTGTACTTGCTATAAAGCATAATATAACACTTTTAAAAAAAAATCTCATGCACAATAAATGTAAACTAAATGCAATTTTTAAAAATTGTAATAAAATTCTTCAGAGCTGTTTAAGCGGTACTTTACCTACGGATAACGGAGCCTTAATTTGGCGTTTACTCTTTTAATATATATTGCTATAATTGCAACTCTAAATATATATTTAAATTTATAGGGAAATGTCCCAAATAAAATTGATGATGAATGAAAAGTGATAAATTTTTTAAAATGTGAGTTATAATTATTGATAGTCAATAACACATTGTTACGTGCTAATTTCCTAGCACCCTGTATAGCTATGCTTTTGTGCTAAGTTGTATAGCGTTTAGGGATTTTCGCATACTCTCTCCTTTTAGTTGCCATTTTGTTTTGGAACTAACTTCCGGTTGATGGCAGAACACTCACTACGTTTTCGTACGCTCGTCAAGCTAGTCCTTTATAAAGAATATTTTAGTGGACATCGCCGTTTAATTTAATCTCTTCCTTTGTGTTGCAAATTGGGAATTGCATTGGTGCAGATCTATGGTTAATTTGTGGCGATGTTTTTCCAATTGTTAGATTGGAACCTTAATGGGATTTTTCCACTGTTTTTTTAAGGTTAGAAGCACGTTCTCGTAAGTTTATAGGTTAACTTTTCTATCATTCATTCTCTTATACTTAATTCTTTGGTTAGGTTTCGATCTATAATCGTCGTTAGCCGCATATGGAGGCGATATAATTATCTCTTAAGGTAACATCACACCGAAGGTATTTATAAAATGTTTGCTTCGTACATTCTGGTAATTTGATTCTATTTGCTACAGACCTTTTTTTCTTTTGGGTTTACCTTTACTCATTTTATAACTTCCTGGTTGTCTTACAATAATTACATACACTACGTTGTATATTTGGGATGTTAAAAGACCATTACGCTGACTTGGTTCCTGCTGTCTCGTTGGATCACGCTACGTTCGACCTTGTTGGTGACGTTCCTCTTCAGTTCGAAGAGTACACATCTGTATCGTGAGTCAGTTATATTCTAGCAACTATTTACAGCAATAATAACGTCCGACAACCCTTATTGTATATAAAACATTTCTGTATATTTGCATATTATAATTTTGTGTGTTAAATGGTTCTTCCCCAGTGTGCGTGTAGCACTTATATCTAGTATCTGTTTCATATATATAATTTTATCACATGTTACTTATTTTATTACATTGTTAGGAATATTTGCGAGTGAATACGTATAAGCTTTGCTCGGTAATAGTTGAATAGCTCTCTACTGGAGTTGAAGGTTGCGCAATCTGATTGGTACCTGTAGTCACGATAAATCTTACCGTGTCGTTTGCTTATTGCGTTTTGAGACTTGAAGTCAAGTTAAATTTAGAGTAAGTAATCGCGCTCGCATTAATCCTCACTCAGATCAAATTTGTAATTAGAAATCAATAACCTGCATTTAATTTTTGCCAAAGCTAGTTAAGCTAGCTAGCTAGTTGATTAAAATATAACCATACTTGATTGATTTATGTTAATTGATCTACCTGATAATTTGTCTAGTTGTTAATAAAGCACTGTACATCCCTTACTTGACGACTTAGTATTTATATGTTCGGTATTTGGGATTTATATTTTCAGCTATCGAGAAGCCACTATTGGGAGAAGTCGACCACATTGGAAGTAGTCGCAAATTTCAGATTTTGTCGGCCAATACTGTAGCTATTTTAGACGATTCTTGGCGCCCATTACAGAAGACCTTTAGTGAGACCCACGACCTCACACTAGTTAGCTGGCAGCCGACACATTTAACTGCGGTTAAAGGTTGTTACCGCGTCCCAATATGCAGTCCCCATTTTGTGGGTAACAACATAAAACAGACATCTGACAAAAATATAATGAAAACATATACAAAGCAAAAACCACCTACCTTCACCATCGAAGAAAAATGTTCCGGCTATTATAATAATTTGGAAAGTAAGTTCCAAAAATAAATGAGACTTCTAATCCGGGTCGCTTCAAATAGGGAACTGAATAGATTAAATCTATAAAACATTGTTAATTGACCACACACAAACAAATAAATAAACCAAAGGTTAATTAAAAAAATTCAAACAAAAAAAATTATTTAACATCACACAAAAAAGAAAAACCAATCAAAACTTTTAAACAAAACTCCAAAAAAACTTTTTGGATACCAAATAAAATAAAATAAAATAAAATAAAATAAAATAAAATAAAATAAAATAAAATAAAATAAAATAAAATAAAATAAAATAAAATAAAATAAAATAAAATAAAATAAAATAAAATAAAATAAAATAAAATAAAATAAACTTGTTATATTATTCTAAATTAAAATAATGAATTTTTATTAATATTTGAAGAATTAAGTAAACAAAAAAATTCAAACACTACTTTGACTCTTTTTATATTATCTTTTTATAATTATACAGTGATAAATCTCTATATTTCAACTAAGTTCCATTCACCAAAATTAAACTATTAATCTAATAACTAATAATCCAAACAAAAAAAGACTTATTACCAAAAATAAATTATTCACTAATAAAATCTACATCACTGTTTAATCAACTAATTTAAATTGTTTATTATTATTATCATTACTCACAAAATTTAAAAACTTTCATAAATAATAAACAATTAAATTGACGTAACATCAAAATATAACCTGAAAATTTTGACACATGGAATTGTTTACATTTTTCTCATATAACCTTAAAATTTTACAAATTTGCTCTGGGCACATATACACTGTGTGAACGATCTAACCTTTCAGAGAGCATCACCAGATTTCGATTTTAATTTATACTTTATTATACTAAAAACAAAAGCGCAATCTACTTATCTGAGGAAATACACTAAATTAGTAACTTTTTTAGTGGTTCTTTTTCTAAATTCTAGTTTTAAACATATTAATAACTTATAACTAAATTTTTATAACCAAATAATTGTTTATAAATATAATTATAAATATAAATAATGTAAATATAAATATTAATAATAATTAAAACCAATATTACAGTTCGACAGAGAAAACTTTCCTCTGCAAAAACATATATAACAGTAGTAATTTGGTACACTAAGAAAATGGCTATAACTTGACAATCACATCTATTTTAAA
This sequence comes from Agrypnus murinus, assembly GCA_929113105.1. Classification (NCBI taxonomy): domain Eukaryota; kingdom Metazoa; phylum Arthropoda; class Insecta; order Coleoptera; family Elateridae; genus Agrypnus; species Agrypnus murinus. The sequence continues at coordinate 22,092,554 of OV816026.1, forward strand.
TGCCTTCAATTACACATTAAAATATTAAATAATTAATCCAAATCAATTAATTACTTCCCTTTCTGTGTCTGAATAGAAAAACCTTCCTTAGAACCTATAGTACAATATTTACAACTTTTTAAGTATTGAAACTACAAAATCATCACTTCTTCACATACTTTCAGATTACTATGTTTGAACGCAGGTATGAGATTTTTAAACCCATAGATTTTCTATAAGAATTGATCCCTACATTAACATTTATGTATTAAATGTACTCCAGAACTTACTTGACAATATTATAATAAAATATTTGAGTCCGCAGATTAATTCTTGGCAAAGAGCAAAATTATGAAAAAATACTGAAATTGTTGATTCACAAATATGAGAAACTAAACCTGCAGGTAAGGCAGTTAACCTCTGCACATATACCCACTATCATGCCCTGTGTCTGTTTCAGGTGTAAACAAGCCTTGAAATGGCTTTAATATCTAAATATCTAGAAAAATCAAGCAACGGAAGTAAAACGTCAGTTGACCAAGAAAATTTATCAAATTTAAGAAGAAAATCAACTTTAAAATTTATTCCTTTTCTATTTAATGTGTTCTAGGGTGTTTCCTTAACAAAATGAAACATTTTTAATTTAATTTTATTATTATTTATCTCATATTAAATACTTCGCCTTGGAGTTATGCAACCCTAAAATGCATGTTTGTAATTATTGATGGCTATAGCATGTCATTACATGACAATATCTTCTACGTCTTGAAATTGTTTCTCTTTGAAAACAGTTTTCACTTTAGGAAAGAAAAAAGGTCAGCAGGCCCCAAATCAGGTAAATAAGGTGATGATTAATTATCAACAACGCCGTGTTTCTAAAGGAATTACTTCGCAATCAGTGAAGAATCTCTTCATAACCTCAACGTAAAATTCACTATTAACTGTTTGTCCTTCAGGCACAAATTGTTTATGGATTATACCCTCCCCATCGAAAAACGTAATCAGCATGGTTTTGATTCTTGATTTTTGCAAGCGAAACTTTTTGGGTCCTGGTGACGTTTTTCCAGCCTACTGCATGCTGTGACGTTTTCGTCTAAGGATCTTACTTAAACACCCATGATTCATCACCAGTGACAATGCATCTAAGCAAATTTGGATTGTTGTGACAATTCTGAACGAAGTATTCCCACGATGCAACTCTTCTCTATTTGTGCTCATCGATAAGATTGTATGGGACAAACTTTGACAGATCTTCTTCTTTCCCAAATCTTCATGCAAGATCTGTAGAATCGTCGCCTTATTGATTTTCAAATTATCTGCCATCATTCGGAGGGTCATTCGTCGATCTTGTGTCACAACTTTTCGAACTTTTACAATCGAATCTGCATTTCGAGAGACGGACGCCCAGTTCTAGCGTCTCTTGAACATTTTCACGTTCATCTTTGAGACGTTTAAACCATAGAAAACCGAAACCGAAGGTTTCTGTTGCAGTTTTACCTAATTTATAGCAAAATTTTATATTTACCCGTTCCTTCATAACGACTGACGGGAAGAAAATGTGCCTATTAGCGTCCTACACAGAAACTGACAGCTGAAATATCTTCGCTTTAATTCCCTCTGTGGAGAAGACTATGAACTATTATACACTGCTTCATTTTTGGTTTTATTTCAAGTGATTCCAGTGCCGCAGCTTCGATTCTGGAATTAAATTGCAAACCTCATATGTTACAAAAAGTTCGGTTTCTGGAAGTTTTGACATAAAGCGTGTCTTTAATAGTTAATATTACTATATCTAAAACTAATTAATGGGCAAGAAGACTAATCACTAATACACGAAACAAACTAATTTATTTAACACTACAAGATTATTTATTTTAAACACACAATTATTTATTATGTAATAACCTTGGTAGTGTAGCGACTAGCAGGCTAGTCTCTCACCCAAGCGGACAGAGATCAAATTCTGGTGCCAGTAGATTTGGTTAAGGTCTTCTGCAATTTTCCTTAGCTGTAACACAAATGTGGAATCCACACGATGGGCCTGCGTAATAATAATAGTCGCCCCTCCCTCCCTCACATAGCTTCCGGGTCGTGGTTTGTCAGGCAATGGGTACTAATAATTAAGTATTAATTAATAACATTATTTATTACTATTATAGTTATTTCCACTGAAGCCAATTTATTTGCATTACACTGTTTCTAGTTGTCGACTCCCCTCCTTTTTCGGCGCTTCTCGAACGCCGGTATCAATAACTGCTGCGAAAACATTAACACAACATGTATACTGTATTAATATCAATGACAAGTTACCTAAGAATGTATAAATTAATGGTAAATGGAATAACATTGGTAGCAAAAAAAGGTTTTTTAAGATTTTTTATTGGAAGTTATACCAGCTCAACAAATAGTTAATTGAGTTAATTGTTATACATGGTAGAGTTCGTAATTTGAGTAACAGTAACAGATAGGTAAGTAACACATAATTAAATTGTCGGTTATTTACATTGATATCATGAGAGTTTAGCTATTAACTGTCAGTCTCCGTCGCTACTATTTAAATAAATGCCTTGTGGGAGTTTACGTTTTAACCGCGTGTGGTTTTCTCTTCATCCAAGTATAAAAATTTAACCCTTTAAAAACGGTTAAATAATATAAAGATATCTGACTTAGTTATAATTACTTTTTAATTATCCGATTCTTCTGAAATATATGTATTGTGTTTGCTAGGTAAATAACCTTATCCAAGAAATGTTTCATATTTTGATATTTATCGTTATGGACTACCATCAACTGAAATTAAGAATTATTCTGTTTTTGTAGCTATGCTATGTTTATTATCAAGAATATATATGAAGGTAAAAATTATGTTGTATTATTTTAATTTACTATTACAAAATTTAAACGAGAGGAAAATATACGCAGTTTTAAGAAACGTACTCGTGTAAAAAGTTTTGTGAATTTAGTGCACAAACGGTAACAATAGTAAATATCTATTGCGGTGAAACTCCAAATAACAAAATTTCAGGGATACGAATAAAATTGCCAATTATATATTTTTCTTTCTCACAGTGACGATAACATTCATTTAGCCCGTGTGTTAAAAATAGAACTCAATCTCTTGTTTTAAAATACCGGAGTTTAAAGGTAAAATAAACATTAAATTTATGTGTTTTCCTTTGTTTGTTTCACTTTCCGTATATTAAATAAAATATAAAGGATGTACTTTAAATTATTTTTTTGAAAAACGGGGTTTTCTTCTCCTTTTAAAGAAAAATTTAAATCCTCCAATAAATTATAATTGAATATTAGAAACACCTACTTTTACAAACAGCTTTTACTAAAAAAAATCGGCGTCTATTGAGTTAAGCAAGAAAACAATTATCACGTTATCAACAAATTTATAACCTCACTTTACTAGGTAAATTTTGGAATTTGTAATTGAATTCTCTATGGATTAAATACATTTTATTTAAGGTAATTATTTAATTATTAATCAGACTTGCAACTTACTTCACAAAAAACCTGATCTTATCTAATTATAAACAAGAAATTCCAAGAATATACAGGTAAGTAAATATTAATTCTCCTCTTGTAGTAATTTTTCATAATTACACTTTCACTCTACTCTGCTACAGCAATAAAACAACACTTATTTTCCAATTGGATAATTATGGAGAATATCTCCAATTCTTCCCTTTATTTTGAGACCAACTGACTATATCTTGCTTTTCGCTACTGGATTAAGCCTTAAGAAAACATGAAGATTCCTTTTGTTTTGATTTCTGCCAGTCCTAAATATGGAATGTGATATCTAAAACAATACAATGGCTATTATTCAACCCAGACAATAACTAAAACACATTTTTAAAACATTTCTTTAAATATACATAATTTAAGTTATTTTTAACTGTTTAAATTTTATATTCAGTTTTCCCTGTGAGAGGTTTATTGTCCAATTACCTATCGAGACTGTTTTTATATTTAATTAAGCGTCTTGAAAAAATTTCTTTATCTTTATAAGGTGTTCATTATTTTGACAAAAGAGTAAATCTTCATATCCACCAAAAATTACTTATAACCTAACAATTCAGGCTTTTTGACATTTTAAATACCCTTAAAAGTGACAGCTTTCCCATATAGTTGAGATAATGTTATTGATAAATACAAAAACAATGAAATAATATACAAAAGTATACATTTTGAAGAATATTAAAATTATCGAGTAACTAGAAGTAAACTATGTAACAAAAATGAAACCAAATATAACAGCAGGTACCCATCAAACTTTAATACACTAGTCTATAGTTTCAAACTCTTAACAGAATAATCCTACACTATGCCGGTAAAAATGTTATATACACATGTAATAGGAAGATAGCGGTAAATTATTTTTAGACCCAATTTTCCATGTTATAAACAGCGGCAAAATAAATATTAATAGCTTCATCTAAAACAATTTTACATAGCGCACAGGCACATGGACAAAACCGCTATCGATTTTCATTTATTTATATAATAGTATAAACACAGTAACAAAATTTATAGAAGATAATAGAAATATTCTCATTTATACAGTGTGTAAATAAAGTAAGGAATAAAATTCATATTTTTTGTACTATCACTGTTTGGAAGAACACGTTAATTTTATTTTTTTTTGATTTTATGGTCGTCAATTTTAATTTTTTAGTTTATTACTATGGGGTCTCTGACGTCATCGACTTTTTTTTAAATGGAACCCCTTATTTTTTGCTAGAAATGAAAAGTATATTTTTTCTGAGTTCAGCAATGTGGTATTTCAAATTAGTATTTTTTGAAATATGGAGGACCAAATATGATAATTTTTACGAAAATAATCGTTAAACTTTAAAGATTAAGTATTATTTTCGTGAAAAGTTATCACATTTGGTCCTTCCTCCTCCTAAACTCTACAAGCTACCCCAGAAAGAATTAAATAGAAATATTAATCGGTTCAACCAAAATTCTAAATATTTAATAAAAGAAATAAAAAAAATCTTAAACTTAGTTAACTTACATAAGAACATCTTTTTTATCAATCCATGGATTTTAAAAATTGGAAATTTTTATAAACGACTGACCATATTATCATTTAAAAGATGTGAAAAGTGTGAAAATTAAAAACTGTTTTTATGAACAAGAATTAAAGAAATATGAATACCCTTACATGATCTAATAAAAAGAATATTAAGAACGGGAATAAGGTATTTGTTAAATGGCTAGGATTGGCCAATTATTATCATAGTTATTATAGAGCAATAATTTCATTATATCACCTAGAACTTTGCCCACTGCTACTGTTTTACAAAACGTTGTAGAGAAAAACTGTAAAGGAACAACTTGCAACTGTTGGCTGATACAAGGAGACACCCTCCACTAAATTGTTATTATTCCATTAAAGTTGATGTTTACGTAAAATACTTTTCAGTTGAATGAACACGGATGTAGGTTTTGGATTCTAATCTGCAAGTTAAAATTAGTTATTCGAATTTCGATAGATTTATAAATGCTAAAACGGGTTAACCCAATAACAACCATTAAATATCTGAAAGTATAGAATGATAGCTGAGTTTGCGTTTACCTGCATCAATCGGAGTAAATCTATAAATTAAATCCTATTTGATTATAAAACCAAAACTTGAAAGTTGATAGTTTTATATTTAAATGTGATCCTAAAATAACTGATAATCCAATTCTGTATTGGTTTGTTAAACTACTCTGTATTAATTTCAAAATACATTTTTACAATTTATTTTTAACAATGAAGTTCTTCCTAAACTTCTGCATCTGAAATTTGCTCTATTCGCTATTTTGTAGGTTAATTTTGCATTGTATTACTTTATATATATATATATATATATATATATATATATATATATATATATATATATATATATATATATATATATATATATATATATAAATATACTGCATATAGAAACACGTGTCCGGCTGTAAAATGAGAAACCTGGAAACTAAACCTTTTGTTTCATAATACAAGATTTCATAAGAAATAGCTATATTTATAGTGTTCTACGAAGCAAGCTACAAAAGAATAAACACGGTGTTTAAAAGTAGTGATTGTTATGCCAGCTAGAACTAACATAATCCTGGGTTATTTATAAAATATGTTACATACTATGGTCCAATAGTAATACAAAAATCTGATGTAATAAAACGCAACTACATAGGTACTATTTGTATTGAGATCACATTATTGATATATTCAAGTCTGGTTGTTCAGAGTGATACATATACCCTTTTTTAATTTAGGTATAGCTAGAGGGTTGCCCAATGGCGTCTTTTGTGGTGAAATAAGCAAATATGGAGTTTTTGAATAAGCATTGTTACGACTGTTTGTAACTAACTACAATAAAAAAGTTGATATGAAAAAGTTACTTTGATACGTTTGATTGTCACATTTTTTAAACTTTTAGAGAAACCGCATATGTCTGTATTTTTTCTAAAATCCACTCTAATCCTTTAAAATGTACTCATAATCTCTCAAAATCTCTTAATATGTGTCGATAATATCGCAGGCTAAGTTGAAACTTTTAAAGATTCGTAATCTTGAACTTCTCAATCCTGAATCTCTTTCGTGATTTAAATTATGCGAGAACGGGATTAGTTACCTATAGTAATAACCGAACCAAATGATATCAACTTGCCAAGAAGACACAATAATTTTGATTTCAAGGATATTTATAAGTGTTCTGTTTACTATAAAAAAGTGTATCGTGATCATATTCTCAATTTAGTAAAAATATAATTTTGTATGCATAAATGATAAAAAACCTTAGTGCGGCCCTGTACATTTTAGTATATTTTAGTAGAGTTAAAAGTTAAAAAGTCGACGATATTGAGATTTATCTGGTGTTCTTTTAAATACCAGGGGTTACCTTTTCATGTTTTTGTACAGATAAACTTTCTTCTAGAAAGACCTCGTAGACATCATTTTAATGTATTTGCAGTCCTTGTAAAATATCAAAGGTTAATTTTGAAGTGTTCTCATGGTTCTAAAAGTTATTTCGCAGGAAAGAACCTTGCTAAAATCTAATTTATAAATATTTTAAAGGAATGCCGCCTTTCCTACAAAGGATTTCAGTTCTTAAAATGCATTTACCTTTTATTTATGGCTTCCTGTGCATGTCAATCGGTAAATTCTGTACAAAAAACTTCCAATCCCAGACAAAATACAGCTTGCTGCCACGTGTAGATTGTGGTAACTTACGCGGCAAATTTTTGTTCTAGAATCTTTCCGAAACTTTCAAATGCTTGTTCCTCCTTAGGCTTAAAAAAATCACGTTATTTCGCCATAGGTTAGCTTAAAATCTTCCCGATTTTCAATAGCTAAAAAGTAGTACAGATTCGCATCTAAAAGGTTCAGTTAGGCAGTGGGTCTCGTACCCTAAAGTAGCGTCCAGTCGGGCGGTGGGTGTCTTACCCCAAGCTGGCGGGTTTGCCCCAGCATTTTGTTTCTCGTGCTATTATCGTGTGTAAGCGACTTTACAGTTAAATAATAATTATAGTCTAGTTTAGATCAACGCTACTTTAAGTGTTATACAGTACCGATTTTGTTGTTAGAAAATTAATCCTGTGGGGATTATTCCGCAACTTTAGTTTGAGTGCAGTGTTAATTCCCGTTTATTTGACCTTTGATTGGCTTAAGAGAATTTGTTTAATGCTAATCAACAGTGAATTTAGAATTAAACACATTATCTCATTTAATTAATGAAAACTTAATAATAAGAATACCTTATTTGTTTCTCAACAAGTAAAATTACTATCTTCGAGCAACATTCAAGTGACTTAATCATCGTTCCCGTTGATAGTAATAATAATAAAAAATTTATTACTAATAGCAATTATGACAAAAGTTCAATGAATCTCGTTAAGATAAAATAGTTTATAATTTAAGATAATTAAGTGTTCCCGCAATGTTTCCCCTTCAGTTTGCAGTTTATGTGATAATTTTGTGTTATGGTCATTTTGTAGTGTTGTAGTGAAATGTTTTCAGCCTTCTGTTTGTGCTAAGAAATTTATGGAAATAAAGAGATATTAAGGAGATTTGTATTAGGATTATGTTCCTGTTTATGTAAGTTTAGTTATGTTTAATTTAATAGGTTTGGAATCCCGAAATATTTTTTTAATATGATGAATTATTATTGTATTTTTTTGAAAGAGAAAACTTTTCTAACATGTTTCATTTGTGTATTGTCTTTCTGATTTTTTTTGTACGTTATGCAATATATAGATTTCAAATTTAATTATCGTATGATATAGCTTGACTCAACAAATTGCTGATGTTTTGTCAATTAAAGTTCATTAGTATCGATTGATATGTGTTTGGTTAAATTTACGTCAATTTTAAATGAGGAATCTTTCCAAATTGGGACTCCTACATTTTGTTAACATCAATTTGGTGGCACCCACTATGTTTTTTTATTTGTTCCTGACTCTATTACTTAATTAGAAGTTTTTGGGGTTACACCCACACCTGAAATTAAATTTACAGAATAAAAGATCTTAACAGCCGGAGCATTTAGTACAGTAAGTATCCAGTAGTTTGAATTTTAGAGTAACAAAAAAGCTTTGTTTCATTGACGCCTGATCGTGGGGCTTTGTGTATCAAAAACTGTTGTTTCAAAAGCTAATATTAGATTACAATACGAAACCATTGGCGACGCGATTAAACGCAGAACTAAAGTTACTAATTTGTATTTATTACAGAAGTGTAGGAATTTAATGTTTTTTTGAGAAGTTATTGTGTGGTTATGTTTCAAGAAGTGTTTAGCGAAATTAGATTCTTCTTGATATTTACATATTTCTGTAGCAGTGTAGGTGTTTCTTTATCTTATGTCGAAATTCCGAATGATTTGTTCAGTGTATACCAAATGCAAGAAGAACAATTCAAAAGGTATTTCATGATAGCCGGTGTTCTATATTTGACATTAACCATGAGAAGGTGTTACTTTCGGTTTTAAATGTTAATTTGTGATTGTTGTTTTATTTTGTAGTAAACATGTTGTAACATTTATTTTTACTTATTTTGTGCATTACTGAAAGGGTCCTCGTATGAATTCACCTTTAGAAATATTTATTTTAAATATTTTGTGGGTTTTGAAAATTACTATTTTCTATCTTTATAATTTTTATATTGATGGCTTTTCGTTGCATATATTTAAATGTAGACTCACTGAGTTTATTTTTAATTATTAGTAATTTCCTTTTGAATATTATTGTTTAATGGATTTTCTTATTCAAATTTGGATATCGTTATCAATGTTCCTTGGTGGGAATGACGACCTTGCGCGTTTGATTTTTCGAGAGAAGGATTCGCTCTCTGTTGTGCGTGCTAGAAAGACCTCTCTTGGGAGGATTGGTTTTTGGTCACGTTTTTGACCAAGCGTCTTCATTAGAAACTCTTTTAATGAGCATCTTATTGAAAATAAATTTCGCCGTGACGAATATCCATAACTATTTTGTATGGCCTTTGATTGTTGCTGAGGAACTTCGTTGATGCAGATTTCCCTTATAAAGGTACGTCTTTTTGCAGTCTATTCAATCTTTTTCCAAATCTTGTTTGAATTTTTCCTATTATTCAACTACGCTTTTAGGGAATCTAGGCTACCCTGTAACATTACGCCTACCCATATGCACCAATTTGTGCAGCCGTTTTGTCAAAAAAGGGAATCCAATCTTCCTGGTGCACGAGCCGAATCACACCTTCATTTCTGAGACGTTATTGTACGTTGAATAGGTCCAGTAGCCAATTCTCGAGGCTGTACTGTATCCGCAGTCGATATCAACCATCGTAGGAATTATCTCCGACCATCCATCAATAGAAGTGGACATTTTCTTTTGTTGGTATTTTTCTATGATATTTAAATTTGCCTTAATTGACTTAACTAATCAGTTATTAATTTCATAAATCTTACATTTATTTAATTTATATTTTTTAAGGTAATTTGTATAAAGATTTACGAATCTATAAAGTAATATTAATTTTATAAATGGAATTTTTCAGATATCGCTTTCTAGTGATAACTTGCATTTTATTTGTGTCAATTCATAAATGCTACGTTTAGATAAATCGTCGGTATCAATTTTCAAATTTTTATTAAATTTATATTGTTTGAATTAAAGAAAAGGTTTAATTAAATTTTTGCATATTTTTTAATAGATTTATTAATTCATTTTAGAAGATTACAATATGTAACAGAAATAGTACTATATCTGAGTAATTAGATTTATTTACATATCTACGTTCACATTGTTTTTTTTATTTCTTTATTTTGCTCTACATCTATTTTTTTTCTATATGTGTATATATGTGTTACTATTAATAAATGCATTTAAAATTTGTGCTTCTTATTGTTGAGGAACAACACCACACCATACCTAAAAAAATAAAATATAATTTATGCGAAATTGTTTAAGTAGTACTTGTTTAAAAACAATACTTACCAAGTGAAATAGGTACTCCCGCTTTCCTATTCTGTTCAAGTTATTTTGTGCATTAAAAAAGCTGGATGGTGCCCTTTTTTTTGCTTCATACTCAGTGGACCCATGTATCCCGCTCACCGATGAAAAGCTGCCGCACGCCAGTGCGTAATCTTTATCGCAAGTAAAAAAAGGTTACAATGTTAGCAATGTTTTTTGGTATTTTGCCAGAATACAGTATTGTATTGTGTAATCTATCTTCTGTTTGATTTTCAATGTAATATATTCTTATAGCTAGATAACCTATAATATATTTTTTAAAAATAGAAAATAGAGATTGCGGTGGCCTCGATTTGTTAGATCTTCAACACCGTGCAAAAGCATTTTAAGGAATCTTTAATGTAGGCGTAATAAGGTAACGGTACCTTACACGATGTGTTACCATCTGTAAAAACTTTAGAGATCTCATCTATTATCGGAATGTTGGTAAAATGTGTCTGATCATACATAACAAATGAATTGTTACCTACTAATAATTTCTTAATTTCTAGTTACCCAGGCAAAGGAACGTCTTCACATTCTTTTCGGTGTGTATCAAGTTATTCTGTCAGGAAATGTAAAATAGTTATGAAAGGATATATATTAAATGCAGCGGGCGGTAATTCTGAGCGATTTTTTATTGCATAAAGTTACACTTTGACCAATATATACCGCTTCACAGCTCTTACAGGAAATCTTATACATGCCACACTCGGTCTTTTGTATCTTGTCTTTATTATTAATAATTGTTTTATATCTATGTTATTTTTGTTATCTCAAATTACAATTTACTCTTTACTTTTGTTTACATTCCGCTTATTAATTTGGAAAATGTAGTTGACTATTTAGAAATTTCTCTTACTTGATTTTGTTTCCGTTGTAAAAGGTTTTGTTTACAATTTTCCTATTTTTCTTTAAAACCATACCATTAATTAAATTATCTCTATAGTCATTGTTTTTGATTTTCTGTTCAATAATATTTACTTCTTAGAGTAGTCTTTCTTATTGTCAATCATGTTAATATTATAATGATTTGCGCGTGCGGATTATTTAATAGTTGAAATTTCTTTATTAAAATCTTTTTCAGTGGAATGGTTAGAGTTCAGCAAACTAAAGATCTGTATGGTGATAATTTCCGGGTTTATGATAGCAGGATCAATTCATCTGGAATTGTGATGTATTCAATTTAGGTTTCCTGTACATTCAAAATTCAAATTTATGTTAATTCTGATAGTTATACTATTACCTGATCAATTACTCTAAAACCTTTCGTAGTAATAAAAATTTAATTTAAAAATATGAGTGATTTCTCGCGTGTGTGAAAATAAAGAGGACATGCCAATCTTCGATCGTGAATAAAAAAAGAATCAAGATAATATTTAACATAAAAGAGGAGAACGACGAAATCTTTTCAAAGTAAGCACAACTATGTAGAAACTTCAGCATACATAATTATGCGCTTAAATATACACAGTTATAAACTATTATTTATAATGTTATAGCATGTAATGGTTGTAGTACGGACAAATACATACAATACCATTACTTCCTAGATAAGTAAAGTATCTTGAAAGGTGATTTTTATTTAAGAGCAGTTTAGGTTTGATTTTTTAACTATGTTGATAGAAACAAGCGAAATTAATTTTATATATTGTACAATAACTGAAAATAATTTAGACGAATGAACTGAAAACGGTGGCATAAACAGTAAACAGACTAAAACTGGTTCACCCTGACGACGGCGACGGGTTATATTTAAAATCTAACTTATATACGTATATATTGTTACGATAGTTATATAGCTGCGATAGTTGTAGTATAAAATAAGGAATGCCCTTTTTGGGAGACAAGTTATTACGATAATTCTATATATATGATTGGCGGTTTCTATAAATAAATTTATTGGGATAGTCTCAAATAAATCGATGATGATTGAAAAGTGATAAATTTTAAATTTGATTTATAATTGTTTAAAATTAAAACCACATAAAACGGACTCAGGCAAAAGTAAAATGAAAACATACACAAGATATAAACCACTTACCTTTACAATCAAAGAAAAAAAATGTCCAGGCTATTATTAAAGTTGGAAAATAAGTTTCATACATAAATGAGACTTCTCAAGAGGGTCGCTTCAGTAAGGCACGTACTAATATTAATCTATGAAACATTTTTAACTGACCAACACAAATAAAATAAATAAACCCAAAGGAAATTTTTAAAAAATATCTTTAAATGACAAAATTTTATTTAACTCAACATAAAATCAAAAACTAAATTAAAATTGGAAAAGAAAAAAATTACTTAAAATTATAGAAACAACAAGAAAATTGAATATCAATTAAAGCATGAAAGAAAAATGAATTATAAGACAGTATAATTCCCTTTGCCTAGTTAATTGATATTTCTATCATTAATAGAACTCCTTTAAAAAAATAATTAAATATCTTACATAAAGCATTAAATTGAAATTTTGGCACCTTAAAATATTTACCCACTTGAATTAGTAGTAACCTGTAAACTTTTCATTTTTCCACATGGTACAGAATGAAGAAGGTTGATATTCTACAACATTCCAAATTACATCAGACAAAATAAAAATCTTGGATTAATTAAAGTTGATTAATAAACTCCAGCTGTATTTTAGTGATAACCACTTAACTTGTTTATAATTAAATTTCCATTTTTCATTCCCATTCCATTGATCCTTGTTAAACTTCATAAAAAATTCTCTTTCCATGAAAAGTAAATTACAAACACTAATTACCTTCATAGCACTGTTTGTTTAATTAAATTTTAATGATTGATTATTATTATCATTTCATAACTTCAAAATACTTTACAATTGTAATCATTTTGACATAACGTTAAAACACAACCTTCAATTATTGACATAAGTTTGACTTTGACGTTTGTTAACACAAGCTAACCTCAAATTTTTCTAAATTTTGCCGTGCATAACATCGTGTGTTCTGTACTATTGAAATTTCTCGAGAGCTTGTCACCATATTTTCTGCTATATTTATACAATTTGACAACTAAATCTTTGTTGGAAAATAAATTGTTACTAAAATTACATAACCATATTGTTAATAAATGTTAAACTACTTGTTTATATTAATATTATAAAAAGGTAGAGACAGATTTCCTCTATTTAATGATATCAAACACTTATACTAAAATGCAAACATAAGCTTAGGATTTAATGACAACCAACTTGATTCTCCCCTAGATAGAAACATTAAAATTTGAAATAAATGTTTATAAACGCTTTGTTACTTTCCTTTTCTTATTATAAATTCTAAAATCCTATAGAACAATTATTATATAGATTTTTGTACCCAAAACCTAAATAAAGGCTATTTTTCATACTTTCAGAAAACTATGACAAATCGCAGCAATAATTGTTTTTAAATGCCAAGATCTTCTACAACAAAATATCTACATATTGACAGTTATGTCACAAATGTACCTACTCGAAAACTTACTTGACAACATTACAATTAAATATTTAAGTTCAAAGACTTTTCAGCAATGGAAACTACAAATTTGTTATCAAAATACCCCAAATCGTTGAGTAAAATACCCTTAATTTGTGTCAGGTGAAAACAAGCCTTGTAATGGCTTTAGTATCCATTTATAAGCAAATTTCTAACAACGATAGAAAATCGCCAACCAATTTAGAAAAATTATTAAATTTAAAGGAAAAATCATTTTAGAATTTATCCCTTTTCTACTTAGTGTGTTAAAGAGTGTTTCTTAATCATAATTGAAACATATTTACTTAAATTTCTGTATAAAAAAATATTTCTCTGAAATATCCTTACAAGCTAGGCAACCCAAAAAATATGGATGTAAATGTAGTTGTTTAAATTTTCTGATGGTATGTTAAAAACATGACAATACATTATAATATAGAACTTTATGATTCTCCGGTATTCGGTCGAGTTTGATTGATTGGCCAAGTCACCTAAAGTAGTCAAAGTAGATTACATGGATAAATTGGGAATATATAAAATATCATGTAGTAACTCTAATCAAGTATATATAAGGCAAACTAAGATTTGTTTGCAGGCTCGATACAAAGAGCATTTAGATCACTTAAAATTTAAAAGACATTGCGAGTCTAGCGTCGCCCTACATATGCTTGAAGAAAATCATAAGACAACAGGAGACGTATCATAAGACGTATAATTCATTAGAAATGATTAAGAAATGATTTTTCATTAGAAAAATGCTAGTAAACTCTGATTTAGGAATTATTAAATTATTAATTACAATCTTTTAGAATTGATCTAGTAATCAGTCAAGTTTGATCGGTCAGTCCATGGTGAAAAAAGTGTGTGTAGTGTGGGTGAAGTATAGTTTCAGAAAATTATTCAATTTACTTAAAGATTCCAGGGTTTTTCTCCACCAAACTTATTAAGTTATTACTCATTTAAAATAGACCCAAAGGCCAGCATTAATTGCTATAATAAAACATTTCCTAACTAACTTCGGAAGTCGTTTACACGGCCATTAAGATATTGTGATTTCTTTCACAATCTAATGCAGAGATCGGAAAATAATCCCCTGATTCAGTATTTAGAGTAAAAAAGTTGTAAAAATATTAAGATAATACACCTTGATGCTTCAATTCAGCTTTAGTTAAAACTATACACATACACGTAAATATCCACACTATGCAAATTATAATCGCTGAGGATGTAAAATACCCACCACAGCTTTTTGCAACGTTCAATTCAAAATATATGAAAATGATCAAATAACCAGTCAGTTTTATATTTTTGTTATTTTCTTTTAAAGGTGAGTAAGCTTACAGTAAACAACACCATAACGACCGTATACTTGTGTTTACTACAGTTTTGAATGTTCATACGAATTTCACGAAATTGAAGTAACTGCACGAGTTTTTTCTCGGCGTATTCAAGTTTTTCCGGTTTTCCAGAGCGCTAGACACTCGACCAATTAGGTCAAAGTTTAGTACACGTAGCTTTTAAAATAGAATAAAAATGAAATTGGAACTATCATTGACGTTATAATTGCTGCACTTTTTAGCAATCTTTCGCAGACACAAAATCTTAAAATTAACTTAAGCTTAGCTTAGTTCATTCTATTGTTTGTAGTTTCAGAAGGCTAAACGTTCTTGTGCGGTAGTTTTGATTATATTATATCAATAAGTGATGCTAATAATAACGTTCCATTATGCTTAGTTGCCAACAGAGATTTGTAAGGGTTAATTTAGGTAATTGCTATCTAGTTTAGAGAAGGAAGCCATTACGATTATCGTTGCATTTGACACATTAACTGCCATAACATACTAACAGAAGCCAAGATAAGATTGGTGATAGTGCTAAACAAACAAATAATCCATGCATAATAGACTTTCGTTAAGCTAAATCAATTAGAAAAATATGAGATACAAATCTGATCGAGTTAATATATTTCCAAATTAACTGCACTTACTGCAATTCGTCGGGTATATTTAAAGTTATAGGTTAAAATTTCAGTAATAGAAATATTTTTAATGATATTATGTAACAATTTGTAAATTGATTAGAGTTAGTTAGTTTGTGGTGCTGAGGGTTTGTTGATAATTAGCTTTGTACCCAAAATGCAAAAGTTCTTCTAAAAGAATATAGATGGCAATATTACTCTTAACAATAGCTACATATCAGATAATTAAAACTACTTTCACTGTTAACTTTGTTTTTTAATTAAGTTAAAGAAGTAGTCTTTTGCACAAAACTGTTTATATAAGATTCTTTTTTGGTACGGTGGTTAAGATTTTATGCTCGTATAACATAAATATAAATGAAAAATATTTTGTTAATTAACACACACAATGATTAAATAAACAATTAAAAATGCAAAATAATGAAGAAACTTTTTTATTTTATTATCATAAACTAACACACGACTTTAAATAACACCTTTAAAGGAAAACGATAAACAAGATAAAACGTCAAGATTTCAATAAATAGACTCAGACACATTAGATATAAGTACAGAAATAAAGCTGAAAGTCGATTCCGATGTGAACTGTCACATTAATAAAAATTAATTAGTGTCTCCAAACATGATTATAAGCCGTTTTATGCTATTCGACATCTGCATTACATGCTCAACTATTGTTTTTGTATAATTCTAGTTCTATAGCAGTTGATTATCAAATTGAAATAACTCGTAAAACCGGTTTCTGAAGATAGTCGCAGGTAGGCAAGCAGGTTGGTAGTATATTTAAGAACGAATCTCCAACTAAATTAAAAGAATATCATACACTCCGTGTTGCTAAAATGATATTTAACAAAGCTCCATCAATACGCCAAAACTTGAAGTTGAAATACTGAAAAAAATATTTCTTAACAAGCAAATCCGAATAACGTAAAAGGGAAAAATTACGTATACTAGCAAATTACATTTATCAAATCATGCACATAACAATCTGTTTTATTAAATTACTAGAAAAACCCCGCCAAGTCATGACGGTCAAAATGGTAATTGAGTGAAGGATTTCCTTATATACAACATTCGTTGTTTGATTTCAATCCTTCGGATTTCCATAAGTGATTATAATAATAAATAATAATATAATAATAACTACTACAACCCATAGCCTAAACCAAGGCCCCAGAAGCTATAAGCTTGTGCGGGAGGGAGGGGGCGATTATTATTATTATGTAGGCCCAATGTGCGGCTGCAACCGACTTACAGATGGAACAGCGCAAATCCCACATTTGTGTCACAGCTAAGGAAAACTGCAGAAAACCTTAACCAGGTCTGCTGGCGCCGGGAGTCGATCGCGGGCCGCTTGGGTGAAAGTCCGGCACTCCAGGCATTACACTACCAAGGCTGTTTTGCAATGCAACATAACCAGTTGAAGATTCTAAGCTTAGCACTGGTTATCGCTCCCCTCTTCCAGCTTACCTTCCTCTCTCCCGACATATCTCCCTCTCTGGCATACCACTGGCCTGCGGTTTATTCTACATACGAGGATAGTCTGAAGAGTTTCCGACCTTAACGTGAAGATGGCAGCACTCGTCAATAAAAGCTAGGGAATGTAGTTGTGCATCTTTTGACAGGTACTCACCAAAATTTCAGCCATTTTGGACGCGCAGTTGTTATTTGACAATCATTTGAGTGAGTCGATGTGTGTGTTTTTGTGAAAATGGGAAAAATCGAGTATCGAGCTGTCATTAAATATTTGTTTTTAAAATGCAATACGCTTACGCATATCAAAGCTAAGTTGGACTCTGTGTATGGGAACTCTGCGCCATCATTTACCACAGTGAAATTTTGGGCAGCTGAATTTAAACGTGGCCGCACCAGCTTGGGAGACGATAAACGTTCGGGTAGCCCAAAAACTGCAACCACTGACGATAACATCGCTAAAGTTCACCAAATGGTGCTAAACGACCGTCGAATTAAAGTGAGAGAGATAGCAGAGGCTATGAATATGTCCAAAGAACGTGTTTGTCACATATTGAATCAAGATTTAGG
This sequence comes from Agrypnus murinus, assembly GCA_929113105.1. NCBI lineage: Eukaryota > Metazoa > Arthropoda > Insecta > Coleoptera > Elateridae > Agrypnus > Agrypnus murinus. The sequence continues at coordinate 22,110,530 of OV816026.1, forward strand.
CATGAGAAAGCTGTCCGCGCGTTGGGTACCGCGTTTGCTCACGTTAGACCAAAAACGTGTTCGAATGAACATTTCCAACGCTCTGTTGGCGCAGTTTAGGCGCAATAAATCAGAGTTTTGGCGCCGATTAATTACTGTAGATGAAACTTGGATACACCATTATACGCCCGAAACAAAAATACAGCCAAAACAGTGGACTGCGAAGGGGGAATCGGCTCCAAAAAAAGCAAAAACTGTTTTTTGGGATAGTCATGGAGTTATCTTAATCGATTATCTTCAAACAGGAAAAACCATTACAGGAGCATACTACGCATCATTACTTGACAAGTTGAAGGCAGAAATTACGGAAAAACGGCCACATTTGCAGAAAAAGAAAATCCTGTTTCACCAAGACAATGTCTCACTGTCTCCGCGGTTGCCATGGCGAAAATCCAAGAATGACGGTTTGAACTGCTTGACCATCCTCCTTACTCACCAGATCTAGCCCCAAGCAACTTTATTTTGTTCCCTCATCAAAAATTGCGCTTGGAGGTCAGAGATTTTCGTCAAATGAGGAGGCAATCACCTTCGTGAACAATTATTTTGCAGAGAAAAACGCCGAGTACTATTTGGACGGGTTAAAAAGATGGGAGCATCGCTGGGAGAAGTGCGTAGACTTACAATGAATCCAGATATCATATGCTTTATATACCAACTTTCTAGTTAGTTCTGCAGACATTAATTAGTTCTTCAAACTTTTCTATTCTAATTTTTTATCATATATTCGAATCTGCAATGAAAATTTAAAAATTCCGAAAAAACTGATAGACTAAGACAGACACTCGTATCGAATTTCGTGAAAATGCTCCACTTAAATACTATGACACTCGGATGAAAACTGTTTGTGATCGTAAGCAAGTGATCGGCGACGTAGTAAGCAAATAAAGGGAAGATGTTTAGTTCCGAAACGTGACGAAGCGACTGATATAAGTAAACAATCGGTCTCGAGCGTATATAAATGCATCGATTACAAATAACGCTTTCTCAAAAATATAAATACATAATTGAGAAATAGCAAGACTAAGAAGAACTGGCAAATCTACAGCGTAAAACCTTCAATTTCCAATTGCGTAGATAGGCCCAGTAGAACTCTAAAACGAAGTGTGACAAAAATAAGTCTTGTGTTTTAAATAAGTATAAAGTATTGAGTTGTTATCTAGATAAATAAAAATATGAATATAGTGTTGAATTGAAATGACCAGCTTTAATAAAAATGTAACAACTCAAATAGTTTTTCCTTCTCCCAATAGACTAACTCAGGTTTAAAATTTGATAAAGCATGATATAAACAAACTATAAATTTTTTTATGATTTTTGCACCTGGAAGAAAAGAAACTTACTGCCATTGCACTTGGAATTCTACTGCTGGATAAACAGCAATCTTAAATTATGTATGTGAAGAAAATAAATGTATGCTTGCATAAACACCAACACAAATAAACATAGATAAATTGAAACACCGATATTTTATTTTTATTAGATTAATAGATATTTGTCAATATTTGTCAAAAAAGAAAAATAAATCAATTGTTTAAATTAAAAAAGTTAGAAATAGGAAGAAATTCTTCCTTGACCTTGATCAAAGGTTTTTGTTATGGTTGCCACCTGACATGGGGGCTGCAACCGATCTCCATTTGAACAAACTGACATCAAATAAATTTTTCAGACACTAGAAATATTTACAAGTACTAAATCAATTTATCTAACAGAAATTAATCATTCTTGTGAATAAACAAGTTGAAATAGTCTAAATGTTACGACCTTGTTATTTAAAAAACTTTTCAAACAAGTAAAAATAAATTCTGAATTTGAATAAAAATGTCTTTATGCTTTTGTTGTTCTACAGTGAAACAAATCCTTTTAATTTTGATTTACCTTGCATATAAGGTCAACGAATCCATTTCAAATCTTTTACAATTGGTACTGTAGTACCAATCTGTAATACTGTAATACTAATCAATGCTGTAGCATTGATCCAAACAGCTGACTTTAAAAAAATTCATACGAGTCAATTATCCAAATCAATAATGGAAACAAAAAACTCTTCTTGTTTCATTTATATAATTCGTCCACAATTCCATATAATTGTTGAAGAACGAAAATAAATCTTCTTTAAATTTATATGTCAGGTAACAATTCAATAACATTAACACTTTGTTAAAAATTGACGTTTGACTTCCAACGCAAAAATCATATGGTATACAATACCTTACTTTTATTTCAGCAAATTCTTATGCGAGCCGACCAGTGATCTTTTAAATACTATTTGTTGACTGAAATTGTTAATTTTATGAAGCCTTTTTATATGTTTCCTTCAAAAACAGTTGAAGAAACAGCGAAATTTCACAAACAACGGCACATCACAAATGTCATGACGTCACTAACAGAAAACATGTGTTCAGAAATAACACTAAACTAACTTCTAAACAGACAGAAATGGAGCTGGCAAAATAACGATTAAAACAACATAAGACACTTATAGTCTAAAATCAACATTAACTGAGAAAATTAACAAAAACGACCAACGGTCAAAAAATCTCATTAAAACTTAATTACAAAGAAAATTTATCATCTCCAGCTATACCTGTACAAGAAATGATTACATGGCTACCCAAGGTAACGCATACACATGCAGTTTACGTAGAAAAATATTTACAATAAAAGAAAAACTTAAATAAAAATCCGTTTACGCGTTTTTAAAAGTCGAACGATGGTTTGCAAGACTTTATACAAATAACAACATAAATGAAATCAAATCATACTTAAGCTTGTCCAGAATACCGTCCTCCAAGTGCCGGCATCCAAACAATAGTGCATAATATCGACATAAAACCAACATTTAAAATGTTCAATAGATATCTACAAAGCTAATACCTTCATATCTATGAACTCAAACATTCTAAATGCAAGACTCCGTAAGCAAAATGTAACATTATAAATATCAAATTACTTATCTAATATAACTATTTCCAGTGAAATATGTACCCGAAACTAATTTAGTTACATGGGAGAAACAAAATTCTGGTTTACGTTGGAGACTCGTAAAGCTCAAATCTAACAAGAAGATAAAGCATTCCAGAAAAATGGAAAAACCATCCTAACATGTGACCTGGGTTGCATAAAACATGTATTACTATAAAACTACCTAAATAATGTATACCCTTTTTATAAATTCAAACTTTTTATGTAAGAATTTAGGTTACGTCTGCATGAAACTCTTTCTTCTATAATTCCTATTTAAAATTAATAAATCTTTCTGTAACCTAACATGTAGCTTTTAGATTAAATAAACCTAATGTCTTATTATGTCTATCTCTTTTATTTAATGCATGAAATAATTATATTTGTTTTTACGATCAAATCGTAATCTTAAAATACTTCGAAATTACAATTCGTTAAGTAAATTTTTAATCGATGATTCCATATCATCTCAGTATTATATATATTTCTAAAAGATGACATGATATAAAAAACGATAAAAACTTTAGTGCCTTAATACAGAAGTAACTACATACATTTCCTATTTTGAATTGATTTTTGTCTACTGTTTCAAGATTTTTATATTTTTTAAAATATTATAACTACTGAATGACTGAAATATAAAATTACAACTGCTATAAATAGTCGCAGCTCATATCGACGGTTTGGTTCGTGACGCTAACAGTTCCAAAAGTTAACACGCTGAAATTTAAGATGGAGCCCCAAGTGGATGTGTGATCTCATACGTCTCAAATTAAACATTTTAGATTTATTTAATTTAAAAACATAAAATTAGAAAATATAAAAATGAAGTAGTGTTGACAATCTACGCAGCAAAAGCTTCATTATAAAAAAGAATCACGTAAATCGGCCTAGTGGAACTCTCAAACTACGTAACTGGAACAAAAACAAGCCTTGTGTTTTAAATCTATGATAGATAGATTTGAACCAGAATTCGAGCTAGTAAATGCATACATTCAAGAAAAATCCTAAACGATCTTCTTACGCGCATTGTTTAGGGACCAAGTACTTCCAAAATTAAGTAAAATTAAAAAATAATTAATGCAGTGTCCTTAACATAAATTGAGTGTAATTATGTGTATGTTGATATCAATTAATTAAAATTGTTTAAGTAAGGGATCCCGTTTTAGAAATTATTATCAAAGATTGAGGTTATGTACTCTTGAAAGATCGGACAATAGAACAATTTGCTTGAAACTATATGCTTTTTAAATGAATTTTGCATGACATGTAATCTTAATAAATAAAATATGTAAATATAATTTTTTCATATTAATTTATTATTATCTTGTTCCTTGTATTTTTTATGATATTTTTCAATAACCTTCCGTACCCTTTCTCATTCCGATGGCATGAATATTAATAATAAATATGAGAAATCACTTTTTTGTTTTTGCAGTAATTAACCATAGCACACTACTTTAAAATATTATTTGGAAGTTGAAAATCATGATCTATGATTAATTTTATCCAACGCAAAGTTAGTATAGATTTTTAGTTGTAACGCATTAGCAATGGAATACAAGTAAACTGCACTACACTTGAAAGCTGTGAAATTATAGATTGTTGCGATGACACGTCCAGATAGGCAATAAACAGGTGTACATAATCGCGCAACGTTTCTTTGATGTGACGCATGAAAACCGACGAATGGAAGCATGGAAAACGAAGATTTTGCGGTGTTAAGTAGACCACAGATTAGGCCCCGCGTTCTGGTCCCCGACGTGAACGTAGGTTCTCGCCCGGGATGTGAACCGGGTAATGACTTAATGTTTAAGTTTGCTGTAATTTATTGCATAAGTAGATTGAGCGTCGAGGTGGTTTATAAAATAAAATTATAAGTATCGTATTTCGTTAAAACACTTTTATCACAATAAAAGGCATTATTTACTGCATAATACTAAATACTTCTAATTGAAGAAAGATTTCAGTAGACATTTTATTATGAACTCAATAATTATTTCTTTCATTTCGATATACACGTTTTAAAGAAATACAATACGTATAATTTTATTAAACAAACAATCTCAAACCCCAACTTCTTTATGCAATAAATTACACCAGATGTAAACATCCGGTTCACGTCCCGGACGATAACCTGGGTTCACGTCGGGGACGAGAACGCGGAGCCTAATCTGTGGTCTACTTTACAAGGTTACGCTGTTCAGTTGTGCGTCCATACTACAGAACGGTGTTATACGACGAAGTTACGCGACGGTGTTACATTACGATAATTTGTTGCATGTCTGTACGCACTTTAACAAAGCTCGAGTGTGTCTAACCTCCAAAATCTCGAAATTCTACTAATGTTTCTTTAGGATATGACAATTACTCAAAGAAAATGATCATATTTGCCAGAAATGTGTGTCCATACACAAACGTAATTCCACTAACAATAATAACAATATTTTGCTGATTTTTGCAACTGTCAATTGAATTGACTTTTGAATATGTATATAGTGAAGATGAGTACTAAAGGATATGAAGATCTATCAAAACTAACTGGAAAAATATACCTAAATACCGACTTTGTAAACAAATTGATTCGTCCAAGCTGAGAAATCATCTGCATCATAGTTCAGTAAACATGCACATCGTGGTTCGGTTATAATCATGCTATTGTCAATGGTTGTATACAGTCTACTCTATTCATGTGCACAAAATCAGATTTCATTAATTCTTGTACACTTAAATTTCATCCTATTTTGTTTTATAGGTAAACATTCAATAGATATATCTTCGGGTAATCACCTCACTTGTTGTCGTATAAAATCAACCCCTATAAATCTAAACGTATTTATAGAACGTGGTGTACTTTTTACAAAAAAAAACTAGGTTAGTAGAGTTTGCACATTGAAATCAATTGAAAACAATAAATCAGTGCTTATCTAGTTTTTGTAACTTCTAAACAGAATATTACTGTTCGTTTTCTTATTTACTTTCTGTTTCATTAACAAGTTGTTAATACAATTTTATTAGTATCGAGAATGAAAGGTTTGTACAGATTAGGCACGCACGTGAGTGTCGTGAGTGTATTAGCAGGTTATATTTATTTATAGAGCTACCTTATAGTTTATTTAAAAACTAATATTTGGTATTAAAAAACGTGGACTAATCATGATTATATATTTTTTTATGATTAATCAAAATATTTTGCTTTGAAGTTTCTGTTCTAAAATGAACCGGCTTTCATTGAACGAGGGTAGTAGCCTAAAATACGAGGTTTTGAATAAAAGCTTACAACATTCATTTCGTCTAAAAACATGTAGGTGTAGAATTTAACTTTAATTTTAAAGTATAGTAAGTTAAATTTTCTACAGCAGCACAATATTTAAAATTATACCTTCTGTCAAGCTTTGATTAGTTTATAAAAATTAGTTTAATCACTGGACTTTTTTGGAACTTTTCTCGTTTTTACATACAGGGAGTGCACTTCTTTTTTATTCGTTAAATTTTTATATATACGATTCACAGAATTACGTCCCGTATTGCACCAAATATAATTCATTGCTTAAAAGTAAATTACGGCAACTGTTAAGATTCTTTTAATCAACGATCTAAGATTATGAGGTAGAATTGTGTTTGTTTATCAGGACTAAGATTGTGATCACCTGATGTTTGGAACGACAAAACTCTAGAACTCCAAGATAAACTACTCCCACTATAGAGCTTAAAAATTAGTGACGGACTCGAGCCGAGCTTTTCTAGAAACCTCGACTCGACTCGAAAAAAATATTCAAGCTCGACTCGAAACTCGACTCGAAATAATCTGTTTCAACTCGAATCTAAACTCGGCTCGAAATCGAGTCGAGTCGAGCCGGCTTGTTTTGGAATCATAGTTATTTTCCAAATTCATATAGCAGTCGCAAAAACTTTTTTCTCCTCTTAGCTAGAAAACGAGCCGTTTGCGGCGACTAACTGTCGCGACTGTCAAAGTCTGCCATATTGAACATAAAAATCAAAATCTCAGTAAACAAGAAAAAGATTAATGTTTGCACTGATTCACCACTAAATCTATACTTTAAAACAAATCGTTGTTAACAACTTGAAAGAAATCTGTAGACTGGCTACAGATATTTACTACATATCTTTTTAAACTTTTGTCGGTTCTTTTTATTACACTTTAAACCAAAAATGTGAATTCTTAGCAAAATTTAGTTAGTTTTTTTGTGATTATGTATTTCAGGTGCCTAAATATACAATAAATGTGTCAGTAAGTAGCCGGTGATAGAAAACAGGTCTCAAAGAAAGGATTAAGGGATGATTCATTGCGGGTCCTTTTCATTACCCATCCAGTTTAAAACCAAATGTTAAACACATTTTTAGAAAGTAAACCTTTTTAGATAAAGTGTTTAATTGATTTGTTGTTGAAGAAGATTCTGGAATCCGGTTTGTTTTTTTGATCTTGTCCGTGTACTTACACCAAGGTGTCATTCACAATTTTAAACAATTTTACCGTAAACAAATTGTACTGCAAATGATAGAGCAAATGGACAACAACCAACAGCTTAAAGCAATAAATGTTCTCGATGCTGTGCGTTTGATACGTTTGTCATGGAGTCAGATTAAACCAGAAACAATTAAGAATTGTTTTAAGAAATCGGGTTTTTACACTGAATTTAAGAAAAATCATTTAGAAGAATGTTTTTCTGATGATGAGCTTGCAAAGTGGAATACAATAAACTCTGAGATTTCCTTCAATGAATACATAGAAATAGACAATAACGCTGTTATTTGCGGTACACTTGACGAAAATGATATCGTTTCAGAAGTTAAAACAACTAACAAAAACTCATTGTCTGAAGATGAATTAGAAGATGAAGTCAGAATCCCACCATCAAATAATGAAGCAAACGTTATTAAATTAAAAGTCATCATTGATCTTAATAAAAAAACAAAACAAACTAAAATTACTAATTATTTTAATATTAGTTAATAAATCCGCGACGTTATCAACACGTTTTGAACATAAAAGATAAGATCAGACTGCAAGTAGCAACTCTTGTTACTTCAGCTGTTAAAAACTTATAAAGTGGCGTGCAGGAGTTTTACTTTTTAACATTTTGTTTGTCATTGATGAATACATTACACCCTAATAACGGAATAAAATAATTATATAATAATTAAAAATGTCATTATGTTTTAAGTGTTATAGTGTAATGAAGCCATTTAAAGAAAAGTAATTGCGCAAATTCTTAGTTATAATCTGTTAAAATATAAAATAGCGGAAATACTGTAAACTGTACAATTTTCTCGACCCGGCTCGAAAAACTCGACTTCAAAAACTCGACTCGACTCGGGCTCGACATACGTGAAGCTCGACTCGACTCGAATAAAGAATTGTCGAACTTGACTCGAAAATCGGCTCGAAATCGAGTCGAGTCGAGCTTGGCTCGGGCTCGAGTCCATCACTATTAAAAATTGTGTTTTTTGAAATTGTAAAGCTCTCTTATTTATGTAAACCTCGAAATACTTATATGTTTAAATAAATCATAAACTACAGAAAGATTTGAGGGTTAAATGTGTGAAGTTTTAGGACGGAGTGCTTCAAAAACACTAAAACTTCTTTAGTATTTCGCTCTATTAAAGCTAGAATTTTAAACCTATTCTATTATGTAATTTTGGAACTTTTAAAGCAGAGATGTTTCCAGATCTCATAATCTAAAAGTTCGAAATTTGAAATTTTCCAAGGAATGGAGATTCAATTTTGCACAATGATCGGTTTCGACCTTCTAAATGTTTAAATTACTTTCAATGCGATCCGATAGATCGTTTCACCTCCAGAGATCATGAATGCTAACCTCAACCTACACATACAAATCTAGAACTTTAAAACCTGCACGACTAAAACCATTGCAACTGGTATATCTGTTCCTAACTAAAATGCGAATTTATTGCCCAAATTCTATAATTCTAAATGTCTAAAACACTAGAATTCTACAATTTAAAAAATTGAAAAATCTAATAGAAAATATCCTTTGATATATCGAATCTGGAAAAATGGACAAATTGTTATCTTAAACTGTTAACAAACAAGCAAACTGTTTGTGGTCTTGAAACCCTGGTCTTTGAAGCAAAATTATTAATCGCTCTGGTAGTTTAGAGCGAAAAATTGTTGACATTCTTTTTCTACCTTTTCAAAATTCTTAAAAAGTTGGTCGCGTAAGAAATGTGTTATCGAACGAAATAGGCAATAATCAGATGAAACAAGATATGAATTATACGATGGGAGAAGGGAAACTTCAACTTGTTGCATATTTTGATATTTTCCTTCCATCAACGACGGGGCATTATCTTGTAGCATTAAAAAGTTTAGTTCCTGTTCTGTATCAGTTTTGCCGTGCTACTTAGAAAGCCATCTTGCATCTACAGCTCGGCATCAGGAACCAATTCAAAATGCAAAACTCTTAATTAACTAAACCAATTGTGGAGTATGAAGGATGTAACACTCAATATTTGTTTATATAATAAAAAAATCAATGCGCATTCGAAAGGCGCTGGGAAAATTGGAAGGCTGACTAATTCGAATAGAAATATGGTTGCCGATGAGCGCCAGCTTGATTGGCTTTAAATTCATACAAGTTAAAATCTCCCCATGATGAGAACGCACTCTAATAGTTGAATTCGATTCAAACAAGAAATTTAATTTTTCAAAAACGATCAAAATTCTTTAGTACACGATAACCACATATAAAATAAACATCACAGCAGATTTTTATACATTTATTTCATAAAACCAATATAACATCGTAAAGTAGACATAACCAGAACGTTTATTGAGTTTAATTAAAAATATGAAGTGAATGAACAAACAAAATAAATTTTTAAACAGTTAGATGTTAGAAGAATACAAAAATCGAAAAAGGTATTAAAGGCTTCTAAATTGGTAAAAATAATAAAAAAAATAGTTAGAGTTTAAACACACTGACCCTGAATTCTATGATTCTCAAGTTTTATTTGATTCACAAGCTAATCAGTGTGTTTAAGATTCCGAAATTCGAAATTCCGGATTAAAAACTTTTAATAAACACATACATATATTTACCAAAACACAGATTGTTCCACAAATTCTTAAAATGAATAGAAAATTTCTAAAGAAATATTTTACCGTTTGTACACAAGCTTGTACAAACCTCTATTTTTCACTATAAAATTCTTTACAAAAATACGATGAGGCAACTCAAAACCAGATTATTACCATATGAAGTGAATTCCGACAAAATTTCTGCAATTCAGGGATGAACACACAAAAACATTAATATTACAATTCCGAACCTAATAATGTTTTTCGTTAACAGAAAAGGCTGTCGAGACATTCTTACGTATACAAATATGTTTTTTTAGCAATGAAAATACTAAGATACGAATTATTTTTCTAAATAAAATGACATAATAAATGCATTTAAGCTAAATTTATGTATCCTCTACGTGCTTATTTTCGTTCCTGTTGAACAGATTCTACGAAAATATACATACAAAAATCAGTCTGCAATATTCTATTAAATATCAGATTTGAATTCGCGTTGCTGTAAACACCCGTCGAATGTTCCAGAAAATTTCTTCTCATTGGCCAGAAATGTGTCATCTTGGTGACTGATAGGATTTTTTATATTTCCCTATCTTAGTTTACAATAAGTGGAGATAGTTTTGCATCCCCAAGTCAGTCAATTTAGGGTAGTCAGTCTCTTACAAGAGAAAAAGATAGTAAGCCTTGGATAATTTGCCAAGCCAACGCGATTTTTTTGCCAGGATTCGCAAGTGCAACTAGTTGTTTATTGAGATTGTTTTGGTTTAAAGTTTTATAGTACAGTTTATCCCTTTGTGTTAATAAAATTAATGATTTCTTACAATTCAAAGGGTCAAATTAAGCCATTATCTTTTTAAATTATTATTATTATTACTTCGCCATTAAATTCCACAAAATACTTAAACAAAAAATCGGAACACTTAATTCCCCATAAGAGTTTAAACATTAATCCTTCTCTAACAAATCGCAAGACAGATTAGATTCGCGAAAAAGACTGCGCGGCTCAGGGCTACAGCCCACCCAGACATGTGTCTTACACTTTCGGAGACTACCCCAGGGAGACTTACTTCCCGCAAAATTCATGTGCAGGCCCCTTTTTTAAAATTGTAAGAGGGGCGATTATTACTTCACAATTAAATTCCCCAAAATACTTAACGGGTTTTCAAACAAAAGATTGGGAAATTTAATTCCCATAAAGGTTTATACATCAAGCCCTCTCTAACAAGTCCCGACACAGATTAGATTCGCAAAAAAACTGCTCGGCTTAGGGCTGTAGCCCACCCAGACGTGTGTCTTACTTACATCCCGCAAAATCCATGTTCAGTCCCCTTTTTTAAAATTTAAAGGGGGGCAATTATATTTTAATAAATCTAAACTGTCTCTGTTCGCTTTGCCACAACATTGTTACGTGGAACTTGGCATTTTCTATCAATGTAGATTTGTTTGTGCACCTTGTCTGCTTTTTTATTTAAAAAATAAACATTAAAACGGTCCATTTGGGTTTATTTAGCAGCGAACGACAGGTTATTTCTAATGCTTTCTGTTATCGGTTTCAATTTATTACTTCACTTTAAAGCATTAAAAAAGTATATGACATGTTTTAAATGATGTTTACTGGAATAAGAGAATGACAACTCTGGTAGTATGTTATGTACACTTTATAAGTAGTACATACATGTATTTAAGATGTCGTGTGGGTAAAAAGTTACACTACGTACAACACGTGGGATACAAACGTTAACTTTTCCGATACATATTTCATACATTCCAGAGAAACACTCATTATTGCGAGAAATTATACAGAATCATGTTAAATTCAACCACCCCCCAACGAAATAACGTGACGTAAAAGCATTCCTAGAATATTAGAATACCGAAAAGTATTTTACGTAGTTGGTTAAACCAAAATTCCAAGAAATACTTTGCTCATGTTTGAAGCTTTTATTATAAAACGAACAATGCTTATACCGAATAATTCCCAAATATAATGGATTCAGAATAATCTTTCAAACGACGTTTCCTGGCTTTGAAGTTGTCACTGCCACTTTTAAATTTATTGATTATTATTAGTGAGGGTTTGTCTTAGAATATGAAATTTTTAAATTTCAAACCTGCTGCTGCCTTACTGATTGGAAACATAACGTTGACGTATTCACGGAACATGTATTGGAAAATCTTGTATTAGCTGACATATGTACTGTATTGTACACGCTCTGACATTAACAGATCGGTTGTTTTGTATTCGTGCTGAAAAAAGGGTAGAAAGGCAACAGGTGAAACTGACATGAAATGTTTGTGTAAATTAATTTTGAGAATGACGAGAATATATAAGTTGATAGTATTTGGATTTGCAATTAAGAGGTTACTTAAGACTGCAACATACTTATTTAGTTATTATTAACATATACGACCTAGTATAAAAGTAATTTATTAATAGGTAAATAAGAAAATTGATCAATACAAGTAGTAGCAACTCTTATTATAGTCTCATTTTTGCAGATTAGAATAAAGTTTATGCTTATATCCTTTATACTAAAGTTGACTGGAAAGGAAGTTAATTATTTTATATGATGTAAATAGACTTGTGCTCTTGTGCACACATAGAGAGTATATACACTTATAACAAACTATGCAATTATTTTCTTCTCTACATTCTACATTAACTATATTTACACTAACCTCTTTGATGCATTCAGCTGATGTGATGATAACCGTGGACACTATAAGTTTTGCAATCACTGAAAGTGACATTCAGTGAGCTTACGTGCTAAATTGCACATGACCTGACTATGGTCAAAGTCAGAACTGAACAAAGGAAAACCATGTGCTGAGATCTCCAATCCAATCTAGGGACTGAAGCCAAACCAACGCAAGAGATCTGAAGTTGATATCTTACGAGATACTTCTAAGTGCGGCAACAATCTTATAAAGTGTAGATACAACCATAGCCTTTAATAGCAACATCACACATTCTCTTTGTGGCCTCTTCATGGCCTTGTGTTCTATATCTTTTACCTATACCTTTCACAGTATGATTTCACACATGTGAAATATGATTTTATTTCATATTGTATCACATTTGTCAGTTTTACATCAAACTTTTTAGTTTACTTTATAGCGGGCATAACTTCCTTTTATGGCCCTGCAGCCTTTTCCTAGCCCGAGGCTAACGCCTCGGGCTAGAAATAACGCTTCTGGCCATAAAAGCTCCATTATGCCCTTAATACATATTATTTATATATATATATATATATATATATATATATATATATATATATATATATATATATATATATATATATTTAAATTAAACCAATATTCCAATAATTGCAGTATGAAATAAAACGCATTACGTCATACGTCCTGGAAATGGTCTTACAGTCCCGTTTCTGACTTATAACGTAAATTACCATTACATTAACGAAAAGTGATTTCACACAACTGAAAACAGAATTCATAACGAAATAGTTATTTACGTTATAAGCCCTGTGAACCCGCGAAGCGCCAAGGGCAGCAATTGCTCGATGCTTAATGTCTTCCCGCCGAGGTATGTATACTATTTTATTCACAATCGTACATAATTATGTTCTTACATTGATACCTTATACTTGATATATGTAGGACACAACACCAGCGTTTTTATTCAGGTGGCGATAAAATGACAATTGCTGCAACAATTGTCAAAGTAAATTCGTGTCACTACTAAACCAAATTTAATTACATTGCTCCTAATTGCAATTTACACGATTTAAAATGTCAGATAGTGAAACTGATGTAAGTTGGACACCACCGGAATTGCGAGAAGTTGCTAAAAGAGTGACTGACTGTTTGTTACCTGCTAAAAGTAAAGATAGATACGAAAACTTCTGCCATCTGTTGAGAATATTTAGAGCGAGCAAAAGGTAAGTAATGGATATTACTAACCATGAGAACTTATTATTGACTATGGTGTATAATAAACTACTTTCTAACTTTTTAAACGTCAGTAATGAACACATTATGTATCGATTGTGAATAAAATTTTTTACATTCATACTAGACTGTTAGATCGCATGTTCTGGACTGAAAAGTTTGACGTAAAACTAACAAATGTGACAGTATGAAATAAATGGAATTTTACAGTCGAGTGAAATGTTACAAACAAGGCGACGAATTAAGAACATTTAAGTAAGGACGTGTAGCGTAATGTTCTTTATTTAATTCTGCAATTATTGGATTATTGGTTTAATTAAAAAAATATATATAAAATCATTTTCCGTATTCGAAATATGGACATCTATGAAAACGGAATATCTATGGTAACTACTACTTAGTCAAATTCAAAAACGGGCATCTATTAAGAACGAGTGTCCATGGTAACGGAATACTAAATCATTGTTCAGTTGATTTATTTTATTTAAATCCGGTAAATTCTTTTTATTTCTCCCTTCTATGTAAATGACACTTTACATGTCTTTATGCAGCCAAGTAAATGTGTAATTACAGCCACAGCCCCGTAAAACTTCACAGGCTTCTAAAAGAAACCTGTAAAGTTTTACAATGCTCATCAACAAAAAGCTATGGCAACCAGTGTGTTGCTTAACCACAACACCATGGCAACGCCTAGCTATAAATTGTACTACCGCCTTTGATTCCAAAATGTCTTTTTATAAAAAATGTACAATTCATAAAAAATGCTGGTGAAGGTGGAAATAAAAGTTTGTACGCGACATGCTTTGCAATTAATCGTTACTGGGCTCGCTGGATTATGGAGGCTCGCTCCTTCGTCGCTTGCCCCACAAACTTTCCAGCTCACCCGTAAAGATTAATTTACAAAGCTTGGCACGTAGATAACTATTACGTGCTAAGCTTTGTAAATTAATCTTTATGGGAAAACTGGAAAGTTTGTGAGGCGAGCAACGAAGGAGCAAGCCTCCAAAATCCAGTGAGCCCAATAAAGATTAACTGCAAAGCCTGCCACATACAAAGTTTTATTTTCACCTTCACCAGCATTTTTTTTATTAATTTACTGTATATTTTTTATAAAAAAACATTTTGTAATCAAAGGCGGTAGGACAATTTACAGCTAGACGTTGTCATGGTGGTGGTGGTGGTGGTTAAGCAACAAAGTAGTTTCCATTAGCTTTTTACTGATGAGCATTGTAGAATTTTACAGGTCTCTTTTAGGAGCCCGTAAAGTTTTACTGGGGTGTAGTTGTAACTACTCATTTACTTAATTACCATAAATAGTTATTTACATTGCAATACCGTTACTTAGAACTTTACGTACGAGCACGGTACCTAACGTGTTCAACGTTTTATGGTATACTGAATCGTAAATTTTTAATAAATAATTATTTCATATACTGAAACAGTACAGCACAATACGTAAGATATATGTATGTGAATGTTTTAAATAAATCTGTATGTTGCTATAGTATTGATGATAAACGCGCCCGTAATAATTTTTACGGGTTTCATAACAGACTTGCCCCTAAAAAAAATCTTTACCCTGGGAACAGAACTCAATAAATAAATGTTTACGAGTCAGTATACCATAAATACGTATAAAGTGTCATTTACATAGAAAGTGGAAATAAAAATTATTAGGAGATCTTTATCATCAATACCATAGCAACATACATATTTATTTAAAGATAAAGTAAGATGGGTTAATGAAGATTGCGCATTGACATTGAAAGGTATATGTGATCGTGTCAATAACGAATTTCACGTTATTTTCAGAGCGAATGGTCGTACATTAATTTGGATCGATGAAACCAATTTTGGCTCATTTTTGAAACCATTTTCGATAACGCCCCTGTTCATGCAAATTTCGAGAGAGTGTGCTTAGACCAAAAGAAAACCTTGTAATAGTGCGCCTTGCTCCTTACTCCTACCTATTAAATCCGATTTAATTGCTGTGAAGTTCTTATAAATCTTTGGTAAAACGAGAAATGCAAGAAGAATTCATGAAATATTCAATTAATGTACGTACGTGCTAACAACCAAGCATTTCTGAATTTAGAATGCGTATTTTGGAAGACATTGCCAATGTTGCAATTTAAGGTATCACACGACATCTTTTTGGATGTGGAAACCAGTCGAACGGTATTATACTGCAAGAATTATTGTGGCAAGAATTTAATTTAAAGTTAAACCTATTTTTGTTTATAAGACTTTCATTAAATCAATATTTAGGGTGAAATTGATTTTGTTAATATCACAATTTATTTTGCTTACGATGCTTACGTTGTTTTCACCCTATTAAATTTATGATCTTGATAAAGACAAGAAATCATTGCCGAAACATTGATATATTGATAGATTAATTAATAAAATACACCAAAGAATGAACCCCATGAAGTTTCCTTTTTAAAATAAATTGCAACAGTCGTGATGTTAACAAAATCAATTTCTACGAGGGATACGGATGCTTACGTTGTTTTCACCCTATTAAATTTATGATCTTGATAAAGACAAGAAATCATTGTCGAGACGTTGATATATTGATACATTTATTAATAAAATACACCAATGACTGAATCCCATGAAGTTTCCTTTTTAAAATAAATTGCAACAGTCGTTATTTAACAAAATCAATTATTTTCAATGTTATTATTATTTACTTATAAAAGGTTGTAACCTTATAAGGAATAAATAAAAGTTACAATGTCTTTTCGTTTTTATGAAATTGGTTTTCAAATGCTTTCATTATTGCAAAATCGGAATTTATGTGTGATAAATTAGTTTTCATCTTTCTAAATTCTGTTTTCATTTATGTGAAATCATATTTGACATGAATGTGTGAAATCGTACTGTAAAAGGTATAGCTAAACTTTGATATGTATTATTTGTCAAACTGGCAAATTATATTTTTATAAATAGAATACCTTTAAACCTTTGTCTTTAAAAATATACAAACGCTTTAGTAAAATACATTAGTAATTTACATAATCCAAATATCCATTCGCAATTCTGCTTTTATTTTCCTGAAACTGGTCGTTTCTGTAATATTTTGTAGAAATCTTCTACAGTGTTATAGATTTTGCTGCTATCGTTTTAATCATTTTATGGACTTGCTTTTAATTACATGGTCTTGTACGGTATTAGAACTACTGCTACATTTTTTTATCCTATTTTTAACAACGATTGAATTGATATGAGAGTAAGCTACCCTTAACTGTAATTACAATAATCATTTATTTTTAAGGTGATTATTATTATAAGTGTTTAAAAGATTTTGTATTCTGTATATTACTAATTCTAGATCAGGCATTCAAACAACTATTTATGCCGATTATTTATTAGAATTTCTAGTTTTTGAACTGCTCTGTATTAATGTAAAAGGTCTAAGCGCGTCTTGGGTGTTTTCCGATATTATTTCCTAATTTTCTTGTAGATGAATTGTTTGACCTGTTTTACAATAAGATGTTATTATACGCGTTTATAGTTTGTCGACTATTTATTTAGAATTGTTTGGAATGAGTTTAGAATATTTATTAAAGTTGTGAGGTTAATTTAAAAATATTTGAAATTGCACGTTCTTCTTTATGCATTGTCAAAATATAATTAAACTAACCAACCCCTTACCAAAAATGATGCAATATATTTTAGAATTGAGAAATTTCATTGCAGCACTTTGTTACCTATCAAATGGGGGTCGCCTATTGGGAATCAGTAATAACCATGGACCACAGCTAATTCTGTCGGCTACCAGCTAACTAGTGTGAGGTCGTGGGTCTTACAAAATGTCTTCTGCAACGGTCGCCATGAGTCGACCAAAATAGCTAAAATAGAGTCTACAATAATGCCGATAATATCAGTAAAAGACTATACATCTGCGACTTCTTCCAATGTGGTAGACTCTTCCCAATAAAATGTACCTAAATAGCTGAACGCTTCTTCGCTTCATCTTCGCAAGAAATAAATCACAAATAATAGGTCACTAAATGAAAGTCAAATAACTTTAGCATTAATTTAGTTAACTCTTTAGGATATAGTTATGTACAAATCAATAATAGTTAAGAAATTTATAAGCGCCAGACAATGACAAAAGAAAATTCTTTTTTATTGTAATGCAAGGTGTGGGTGGAAGACCAGTTAGTCCGGTCAAAATCGACGAAAAATAGTGGTAAGTTTACATTAATTCGTATAGAGCTGAAAATTGGTACAGGTCTTAGGTACACTATTACAAATAAAATTTTCAAAATCCCCGCCGATCCTACGTCTGCTAAAAGTTATTCAAGGTCGAAGGTCAAAAGTATCGGGTTTTTGCATTTTTCTCGTAAACGGTAAGTGTTATTATAAAAATAGGCCAGACAATAGTTGTAGATCATACAATTATCTACAAAAATTACTCTTATACTTTTTGTCGTACGAATTACCATTCCTGAGATATCGCGATTCTAAAAGTTGAAGAAGTCGTATTGTACATAATATGCACACATTTCCGCACCACCTGTGAGATAGTGTACATGGCGTATTTCTTTAACATAGCTTCCCCGGTAGGCATACTCCACGATCTATTATGATTCAGTTTTATTAAATAATATTCAAAAATATTCTATTATGTAACTAAAAAATGGTACTATTGGAAATGATTAAAGTGACACGAATTATTGTTGATTTCGGGAAAATTTTAGACTGACTGATAATCTTCAAATGCTACTTCAGCAGTAATGTCTTCTTCTCTTTCTTCTGCTTGCTGGATATCTATTAATTGTTCTAAGAAAGATGCATCAGTTGCCTCCTCATTGATATCATAAAAATCCTCATCTGTTGCATTTGATTCAACATTGGAGCAAGACTGGCCTTGACAATTGGTAGATACTGGTGAACAAAATAATCCGACTTTTTTACAGCCACAATTTTATCCAATTATATTTCTAGACTTCAAATTTAATCACAATTAAGTTAATCAGAGTTTAATCAAGCTTTGTGAAACCGGCCATAAAAGTATTTCAAGGCGGCGTAGACGTGCTCGTGCATATTATTATTTTCGATGCTTCAAATGGTGATATCTCAGGAATGGTGATTCGTAGGACAAAAAGTATAAGAACAATTTTTGTAGATAATTGCATGATCTACAACTTTTGTCTGACCTATTTCTATAATAACACTTACCGTTTACGAGAAAGATGCAAAAACCGATACTTTTGACCTTTGACCTTGAATAATTATTTTAGCAGAAGTAGGATTGGTGGGGATTTTTAAAACTTTATTTGTAATAGTGTACCTAAGACCTGCACCACTTTTCAGCTCTATGAGAATTATTGTAAATTGAATTGTCTATTTTGACCGGACTAAATAGTAAACTGAACCCTCACCTTGAGGTTCTGCATTGTGGTGATTGACATATAATCTTATAATTAAGAAACTGTTTGTTGTTATTATATATATAGCTTGTTTACTTTAAGCTTAATATAATAATTAAATCAAGGTCACAAAAGATCACGGAATAGTAAAGTGTTTACGGGTTCACCTAGATTTCTAGGGTGACGGGTAGCAGAGTTTGCCAAAAATCGAAATTTTTAAAAATTTCTACTTCGGCCATTTTAAATCCAAAAAATCTGGAAAAAAATAATTTATTGTCATTTCATATGTATTTATGCAAGGAAAAAATCTGAACAAAATCTGAGACATCGAAGCACATGGCTTCAGTCGATTTGGCATGAAACTAGCAACCACATTTACTAAAACCACATACAAGGTACTACGAAGTTGGCACATAGAAGGGTGCTATGAAAACAGCACGTAGCAATATACAAGGGACATTATTTTGAATTAAGTCAAGGGTAGTGTTGGGTAGGGAAGGCAAATCGCGGTGGGTGAGTGAGTAAGCCCGTTGGGGCGAGCTTTGTTAAATAACGCGTCCAGTCTGTCAATGGTAGGTTTTGTTTGGTTGCGTTTATTTAAATAATCACTCATGAAAACCCGAAGGTTTGTAATCACACGGTGAACATTGTAGTTCAAAAAGTCTTTCAATGATCGTCATGTTTATTATGTAAATTGGGGCGTTGGAATTTTTTATTCTTGTAAAGGGGGCGGTAGTCCATAAAAGGTTGAGAACCTATGACCTAGATTGTACTATCGGACATGCCCCAAGTAGATATAGTAATAAGTTAATACTTTTTACCAATCAAATTAAACGAGTGTGACGTCCATTTTATTCCGCCCCAAGATTCCTTATATCTATTTAAATTAAATATTAATTTTTATAACGCCTTTTTGGCATGCAAACTACTTTAGTCACTATTTGCATTTGTTTAAGAGAATTTCTAGATTTCTAGTTGTTAAAATTTTGAAAGTACCACTTTGATACGAGTTCTCCATACGAACGGCGCGTACAAAGGCGCTTTGTGCACATTTTGATAGTGCAGATTACCTTTTTTCTTTTGAATAATTTGGGATTTAAATAATTGATGATTATTAAACCTCGGTGTTGTGTATTATATTAATTCTCTTCATAATTTATTTTCTTGTGATATCTTCTCAAACATCCACCAGGTAAGTTCTTTCTTTATGATTTGATTTGATAGTTATTGTTGTACGAATTTTATTCTTTTGACTCCATTTCTAGTGCAATATATTTTTACACAGGGTTTTGCTTTTGTCCCTCTTCATATGCAAACTCTCCTGGTTTTCTCTTATGGTATGGTTTATGGTTATATATTGAAAATCAATTGATTGCTAAACATCATTGATTACCAAAAGATCCAATCCAAACTCACGCTACGTGTCTGGATTCTGGACACCTGTATTTACAGACCTTTTTTTACGATCACATTTGATCGTTGAATTTATAGAAGCAGATGGTCACTCGATAGTCTCGTAGACGAGATAAGTGAATAGTTTTTACTTTCCAAAAATATACTTTACATTTCCTAAAATATTTTACACATCTTTGAAATTATATGTTTGGTAAACATCACCGAATACCTGTTGATAATATTACGATAATATTTTGTGTTGTTAATTTTTGAAATGTATGCATATATTGTGTGTTTCATTTTAGAAACAGATTTTCAATTTTAATATTTTATTTCCTGCAAATATTTCGTTTTGTGAATGCATGTTATTGATTATTCATTATCAATCTGATTTATTATTATCTTCATGAATAATTATAAGATTACATTAATTTTGCCATGGTTTAAAGCATCATACGTAATACGAATTCAGTTTCCCGAAATATTAAGTTTCATGATTTGATAAATATAAATAGTAATTATCTTTTTGTTTAAGGCGCTTAATACATATTTCTTTACTTTTGTAAATATTTGTATATATTAAAACGCATCCTATTTTTGTTTTATTAAATGTTGGTTTATCTCAATTCTTAAATTTCATTCAATTCTAATTTAATTTTAACATCAGCAAGCAAGCCAGTTATTAAAAAAGATGAAAATAAAAGATGGGAAAAGAAAAAGAGAGCGATCTGCAATAAACAAACCAACTACGAAATATGCACACCGCAAGTATTCAAATAAGTACGTACCTTAGCTTCAGGCCGGCCTCGAAGAAATGCTAAACCGCTTTCACAATGGAAAAGTCGGCGATTAAAAAACAATTTCGACATAAAATAATAACTATAAGAAATGGTCGTAGTAAAATACAATAATTACAAACCTTCAGAAAATTTATTTATAACTTCAAAAAAATCATAGTTTCAAAACTCCGAAAGCTACCAAAATAAATGGAAATCACATCACCCAAAAATCACAGTAAATGTGTTCTGTAAAACAGGAAATTAATTTTTGAAAAGGTTCACAACGGTAACTAAGGTAGGGAGAATGCAAAAATCCCCAAACTATACAGGATGGCACAAAAGCCAAGCGGTGCAGAGTGTCACGAAATTAACACGGAACAACTTCCTTAGAAACAATAACGCACGAAAAAGAAGTAAGATAACAGTACGTAGTTAGGAGTGAATGAAAAAAAAAGAAGAAAAATAAAGTATTTTTATCGTATGTTTAAGAGATTAAAAATACAATAAACCAAAAGAAATGTAGCGGCAATAAGTAAACTATATCATATAATACCCATCTTAAAATAATGTTAGCGGCATAGGTATAAGTGTAACTAAGTGTTATGGCTTTGGCAGTACTTTATTTTTTCACACGCAAGAGAGAGGTAGTGAACGGTGGGCGGTGTTGTCGCTGACGATGATTCCGCCGAAGCGCACCAGAATAGGGCGCACTGTCGATTTGGAAATAGCATGCAAACTGTTTAGAAGTTCTTTTGCAAAAATAAAATGATGAAAGAAAACCCCTATTTTCACAAATATTTGCAAATGTATTACAAGAAAAGGTTTTCATTATCACATGGTTTTCATGGTTTCATGTTTTCATTTTCATTTAGTATTCGTGAAATAAGCATTTCAGAAAAAAAAAACGCTTAGCGTTTTAAATATATGGGTATGTCTTAGATAACTTGAAAATGTAAGTAGTCGAAGAACTTGATATAATGCACTAGCAGATTTAACTACTTTAAATATTTCAACAAAAGAAGAATTAAATTGTGCTTACTATTTTCCCATTTTTACATGTTTAGCTATGAAATGTCACTTAAGTTACCTGTCCCACAACGTGATTATTATTTTACGAACGCAGTTTTTTAAATATAGTAAAACATACGTTTTTTTAGCCTAACTAAAATAAACAATAAAATGCGCCACGATTGGGCGACAATTGAAACAAACGTTTTTCTATACGGTAAAAGAACAATACCCAAAGCTTAAACTTCAAACGAAGAATACAAATTACGATACTTACTGTATATCAAAATGCTCAAAATTGCCGGATTGAGATTTAGCTCTTTCTTACAAATTTAAATTCTCAGGTCGCAAGTGTTAACCCTAAAGGCTTCTAATTAAATAATGGATTCAGGAACAAATAATAATATGTTGGGCGCCACCAAAGCTGAGGATGCTTTTCATAAAACATGAATGAAATTTAGAAAAAATGAAGGTTATCAGCTAAGGAACTAACCTCCTTATTAATTTTGATGTTAATTTTATTAAAACATTAATCAAACAATAAAAGATCTTGATTAGCCAAAGAAAACAAAAAACATCAGCAGTCTGTTTAGCCAAACTATGTCAAGTAGTCAATTATATTTAAAATCTGTATATTAAAACAAAAGAAAATGGTACATACAATACAAATCAAAATAGTTACACATTAATAAAAAAAATAGCAAAATTCAAAATACAAACACATCAAAGAAGTTGTACATTAATGAAAATTTGTAAATTCAAAATATAAAACCATCAATTTAAATTAGTTATTGTTCCAAAAATGATTAAATGATTAATCCCAAATGATTAAATTTTATCTAACAATACAATATTAACAAAATTAAATACCTTAGCCACTTTTTATCGTCCACAGTAGTGTTCAAACCAAAGTTCCTTTCACAAGTTGAAGGATTCGAACTCTTGACAATCACACACCTTAAAAGCTTTAAACAAGCTACAATAACAAACTGCTGGCGTAACGATGCGGGAAGAAATCTTCTAGATTTTGAACTGAACGTTATTAGCGAGATTCATCAAACATTAACTTAATTGCTTGCAATAACTGCCTTCGCTATTAAACTCTTTATTATTCTTCTGACTGGAACGGTACTCGAAATTACTTGAATGTTGCTCAATGTAATTGTTGAAATTATTATAATTCGGCAAGAACAATATAATGGTATGAAAATCCCCTTTTCTTAAACATGGGAATTAACACTGAGTTCTACTAACAAATGTCCGGCAACTAAACCATTCTTTAATAAACGAAGAATCACAAAATAACTGTAGTTAAGCGGTACTGTAAAACTGTATTTTTATTCGAACAACTCGAAAAACGAGACGGCACTTTAAATAGTTAATTTGTTATTTTTATAATAAACAAATTGAACGGTACTAACACATATTCAAGCGGAAGATTGTTAAATTCACTTAACGGGATGTATAATTGTACCTTGCCGAGGCCCAAGGCACGCCGAACAAAAACTTTAGCCGGTCTATATACAACAGTATTCTATAAAGATCGAAACTGAACTATCTCGGAAGCTCACTTCACAGCAAGTGTCTTCTCTTACTCTTCTCTTACCACAACTTAGTAGCAAAAGTCGACCACACTGTATGGGAACTAAATCTAGAATCTGTCTTAAAAATTTGTACGTGATCTCTTGTCGCGGGAAGAAATGTTTTTCGCTGGGGATGCAAATCGAACCAGACCAATCAAAAACTCGTATCATCCTGTCGGAGCAAATCAAAATCTCTCAAGAATTTGTGCACGTGGAGTCGACAAAGGTGATTTTACTAACGTTTATACGAGATCTGGTCCTAATGAACCAAACTAAGGATTTTGTACTGGCGCGAAAACGGAAACAAGCACGCCAGCCTATTAAGACGAGAACCCGCTGACACATTGCAAATTCAAGTTTAGACGCAAATAACCAGACAGGGTCCACAAACACGTGTTGGGTGTTATTTTTCAGACAAAGGGAAATTTATGATTATTTTTTATGATGAATTCAAGAAACGCAAAACAACATGATTAAAATTATCCAGAAAGTTAGGTACACCACAGAGTTTGTTAGTCGAGGTTTTAGCAACGCAGCCGACTTAACAAATGCTACGTGAATAAACAAAACACTAAAGACATAATTTATTGCTCCAACGTCTTCTAGTTCTATGGGAATTCAAAAACAACCTTTTAAGATGTTGCTTTGTTAATATATTTATATCAAATTTTAACTACAAATAAAATATAAATTTGCAGGACCGGACTTTAGATTTCTCGATAAAGATACATGCAAAATTACACATATTTGAGACCGATAGAAAATATACCGTTACAATAGATAGCTTCAGATGAATAATTGCCTCACTGCTAAGTTAAAACAATGTGTTTACACTTATTTCAATCGCATATGTAATTATTTTTAATGTAAAAATTATACGACAGTTGATTAATTCTTGTCGCCAGAAATTCGGTCACATAGGTTACCTCAACTTGAACGAAAGCTTTTTCAGCCTGACAACACTGTTAAATTAGTTTACCCTTAACAAACAACAGTGAGCAAGCCTTGTTTATTCGCAATTAATAAAAAGTTTGTTGATTTATTTATAGAAATATATTATAAGGAAGCTTGTTTGGCGCATTCCGGGTGAGTTTGTTTATTGTTTGTCCCCTAGGTTACCTATGTTGATAGGAAGATTCACCAATATTCTGTCAGTAAAGTAGTGCATGATTATTTTGAGGCTATAATGCTTTTGGGAGGAAAATATAGTTCGGCATGGTCAACTAGAAAAGGCGTTGACCATTTCCCTGTCAGAAAAAAACACTTTTTTTATTGCAGAATATTTACAATGCCTCTTTGGGCTGCTCAAAAACAAAAGCGATACCGGGACGGAGTAAATGCTGATTCTGAAAAAAGAACAAATTACCTAAGGAAAATGAAAAAGAGAGCTAAGCAAAGAAAAGATTTAATGTCGTTGAAAGAAGCAATACTTGTTTGATTACATTTAATACTATTACTTAAATTACATTTTTATATGTTGTTGGACCGTCACATACGTTACTGACTTGTCACAAAGGTTACCATGAGTTTTTTTGACATATTTATAGAAATAAAATACCAAATCATTCATTTTAGTTAGTATTTCTAGAGGAAAAGCCTGATCTTAATGAATAACAAATAAATTCTGATTAATTTTAAAAATGAATATTCATTTCTGTTCAAGTAACTTATGTGACGGTCACGTAAGTTACGAGACATTATTGTGCATTAAAATAAAATAAAATAAAAATGGTGCTCTGTTGTGTATTGATTTTTATTTAGTTATCCGTCTACTATCCATGTGTTAAGCGTTTATTAATTTGTAGTAAAGTTAAAATTTAAATTCTTTCCTCTGAAATTTTCAACTTATATGAGAACGACCCTCATAGATTAAACATGCACTGTTAATTTTTGTTTTTTATCAACGCTTACCTGTTAATAGTGTTTTTACTGTCAAGCACAAAGCAAAACAACTTTAATTCAAACTTTTCTTAATGTTTCTCTTAAACTTCTCTACCATTAAGTGTAGTACATTGATAGGGCTTTAATAATTATGCTCTCTCTTGAACAAAAATAAATTTTAGAGAAGTATGAAGTTAATTATGAAATATGAAACAAAGCCCATTAAAACTCTGTTAATTTCGGTTACAGTCCATATCATGTAACAGAATATCCGTATTAATATACACAGAAGCTGAGACTGTGCAGTCTGGAAGTTTACCTTTCTTGGTAAACTAACAAAAGAATTACTACACATTATCTATATAATACAAAAGGAATTTCTAGGCAATTTCTTCTTTATCATGTTTTCTACTGATTTGTACCGAACATTTTTATATTTATTAACACTTCAGAATTATTTTTCAAATATGTGCAGACTTTATAAATTATGTTGTCTTGTAAGAAACAAACAATTCACTTCATTAAATACGCCAGGTGTAACACATTAAGCTAGTATATAATTACTTAAAAGCAAAGCAAAACCACTTTAGCAGATTATACGCCACCTTAGAGAATAACAACAAACATCGCCTAAAAGATTAAATAATTTGTACCTCAACAAAGCTTTTAAGGCAAATATTGTAGAGTAAACATAAAGAATAAAACTGAGGAAATTTAATTTGTAAATAGTGAACTGAGCTTGAAAGCTTGAAAACCCAATCACTCATTCTGTCTTGCAGTTCGAGAGACTTTTCATGCAAATGCAACCACTCTTATCAGAGTTTACAGCTTGGTTGTCAGGTGATTTTGATCGATGAGTACGAATGTATCTTTGTTAAAGTAAAAGTAAATTGAATTTAAGCAACGAACAACGTGAAGAGATGTAAAATGTATTGTTAAATAGAGTTTTATTAGAAATAAGCGATGATCGATAACTTGTTGTTGATTTGGTTGTAAACAACTTAAAGATTTAAAAACGCTCGGGCTCCTAATGATGTCGAATGGAAACAGCTAAAGATTTTTCCGTAAGCTACTTAATTGTGATCGATAGAAGGTGGTGGTGTGCGTTTTTGTTTTAAATTAGAATTTATTTGTGCGTGCTCTGTAGAGATTTACATAAATACACTACACCAAGCAGAGTTTTTGACCTATAAATGCGAGTAACCAAATAAAAGTTTATTGGGAGCAGTTTTTTGGACGGTTTTATTGCGCGATAAGTGGAGAGAAAAAATCGTGAATCTATTTTTATGTTTTTTATATCAGTATACATAGTGTATCCTAGTCCCTTATATATTGTTGCTTTTGTTTCAAATTATTTATGTGTCTTAAAGTACAAAACAAGAATTATGGTTGCCATAAACTCATACCCTTACATAATGGGTTAACATACAAACTAAATATAAAGATTATAAAGCCCTACTTTACATAATAATTTACATAATATTAATAATTTCTTATTTTTTAACGTTTTTAACGAATAAATATACTTCCTCTAGGGTTGTGCGGCTGCTTGTTCTTTCGGGTGCGTGGACAGCCCCGGTTGATAGATTACTATCATTGGTGACTTAAATATCGTAGTAAACATATATGCATATGCAAACGATATTACTTACGGAGAGGGGCGTTATTGGAAATCCCACGTTGTTTCTGGGCGATAGAGTCTTTGAAAGTGCACTATTACAATAATAGGGAGCCACGGCGACTCTTCTTTCTTGACTGGACCGATCTCGGGTATAAATCCCTGAGTTTAAGGATGGGTGGTTGCAGATCAAATCATAGACTCTAGTATGGAAATGTTAATTAGGTCTATCTCGTCAGTGGCTTTCTGACCACTGGCCTGTCGTTGCTAGTGTAGTTAATATTGTGGAACAGTTACTCTAGAAGTTTTCGACTTGCTTGTACCCAAGCACCAAGTACTGATATGGCTGAGCCCATTAAAGCTATCTTGGGGGATCACCTTGAGGAATGTTGATGTGAACATAAAGACTTTCACATCCGTGCCGTGTCCGTAATTAAGGTAGAGTCGAAGACACACCAAGCCTGTAATTGATAGGTCGAAATGAGCAAATCCTAGGTATAATTCCTGCTCACACTTGGTATAGCCTCGACCAGGCAGTGAGAAGTCTAGCGATGAAGGGACTCCCTAGGAGAGTTAAACCCTGACCGGTGAGCACGTTAATAGCTCCGGCAATAGCCTGGATGGCTAGTAGATGGTAGACAGCTACCTTGTTTCCGTCGGTGAGAAATACCGGCACTTACATAGGTGTAATAGGTAATAGGTGCGCTAATTGGGTGTACCTCGATTTCTTGCCGTGTCAGTAAACCGTTCAGGCAGGTATGTTATGGTATGTCTAATAGACTTTTTAAATATTCTCACACTAGTGAGTAATATATCAGATTACTTATGCAAAATCACCATTAGTCCAATCAATAGAGACAAAAAAAGCTTTCTCTTGCAAAAGTTTGGGGAAAGTTTATATGTACTTGGCAATTTTGACCCGCCAATGTTGGGATAACAAAAAAAATGTTTGTTTTATCATTGGATATTTAATTTAATCAACGATTTTGCCCCCCTCCCCCAATAACTGCCTGAAATCTTGCGACTGATTGTATCCATCAAAATATAATCTAAGGAGACTAAACCATCACCATTATTTGAAATAACTTAATTGGGAAACATTTTCGATAAACAATCACTTACTCTTCTGACATTGTGTCAATCCAAAGCGAACTTGTGATCGCCGTGCTTAAGTGAGGATTTTCTATTGACCAGATTTGTTTGTAAATTTACTCTTGTCGGTCCACATGAATATGACACTGTTGAAGAGATCTGGAGATTGTTCGTTAAAAACCCACAAAAAGGTACTCTTCTACAAAAAGCTTATCTCCTGGTCGTTATAGAATATTGTTTATTGTTTTCCTTAATTAGCGGTTAAAATTATCACTACACTATCAATTGATTCATATTTTCACCATGATAAAAACTTTTTTATTTGCTTGAATCTTAATCTACATGCTGCGAAAACCAAGACCAAGTTTTAGAAAAGAGAAATTTTATCCAAAACCTACAGTTTTATAGTTATGAATATTTTTGTGACGCACTAAACTGACTCATTAGTGGGTAGTACCTTCGTAAGGCAGCCATTAGGCAGGTACGCGATTACCAATACGATAATCAATAATTTACACGCAAAAGGTAGGGTATTTTTTTAAAATGCTGTCCTAACACAATTATTTATTGTTTTATTAATTTTGAAATGATAAAATTTAACTAGACATAATTTACAGAGCCAAGAATTCCTAAAAGTATTTTATTTACAAAATACAATTTGCCAGTTTGACAAATAGCATACCTACACTTCAAAGTATCTCGTATACTTTTACTTTACTTTTTTATGGTTGGTTTATCGAGTGGTTTTCCTTTGTTCAGCCTGACTTTGAACAAAGTCAGGTCATGCGCGATATACTAGGTAGAAACTCTGAATGTTACTTTCAGCAAGTACAAAACTACAACGCCAGCGGAAATGGTCATGTAATCGGCTGCAGCGAAGGTTTTAGTCTAAATATAGCTTATGCTATGTAGAGAAGAGAGTCCTTCGGGCAATACTAAGAATTATAGAAGCTTTAACATAGTATTTAAACATTCTGAATAAAGCAAGGAAGGACCCAGCAAAAATAAACAAACGAGTGCAGGGCAGTCAAGTTGTGATAGTTTCAAACATAATTGTTCTAAATGTTATTGAACGACCTGGAAATTGTTTAAAAATTGTTTAGTTAAAATTGCTATTATAACTAGCAGCTTCTTAGGACGTTAATAAGGATTATAAAAAAGAGTATGGAGTTTATTTTATTTAATAACAATTTCATAAGCCTGCAAGAATCAGCAATTCTTTTAATAGCAAATAGTACTACTAAATTAAATTTCTAAATTCTTTAAAAATTTTAAACGACACACACTATGTGATAAATTAATCATAATAGTGAATTACAAATCTTCGCCTCATATCAGCCTTACCCAATAACTGAGTTTTTTTCAGAGATTTTTGTTCCTTTTTTCCTATTTTATTCTTTTTTTGTAGATGCACTGGGTAAGAAACCGCAACAAGTCAGAGACTGTCAAATCTGGGAAGCGCGATAACTCGATAAAGGCACCATTAAAACGTGATCCCATTCCAGAAAGCAGCTTACTACTGTAACACCACGATATTGGATATATAAAATGAAAGCAAAACCCCTAACTTATTTTTTTTTCTATTCTAAAGCCTTATATTCAACAGATTTATTCGGATATTATTACAACGTAGTCATTAATAACAGTTTTT
The DNA here is from genome assembly GCA_929113105.1 of Agrypnus murinus. Taxonomy (NCBI): domain Eukaryota; kingdom Metazoa; phylum Arthropoda; class Insecta; order Coleoptera; family Elateridae; genus Agrypnus; species Agrypnus murinus. Next base: position 22,140,899 of record OV816026.1, read on the forward strand.
TTAAAGGTGACTTGTAAAACTGATTATAAAAGCTAGTTGAAGAGATTCCGTATTAATCAAGTTGTCAATTTTAAAAGCTTTAACATTATGGTGGAAATCGATGAATAGGATTTTCAAGTTGGACATTTTTGTTACACAACGATGGATTTAGCAGATATTTTATTATCACATGGTATGATGACAAATGAATTTTCTATTTTTAAATATTTAAGTTTGTTGAAGTTGGTATGTGGTTAATTTTAAGTTAAAGGAGGAAAAGCTATGTCTGCAGGGAATAGTTGAATCTCTCCAAAATTCTCCGGTTCTCAGCAAACATATAAAAAACAGTGTATCTAAACCTCAGCTAAGGGGTAAACAAGCCAGAGAATTTTCTATAGATCTTATGATTTTTCTTGGTATTACTTTATTTGAATGTTAAAAGAGAAAGTCAGATTAATTAGACTATTACGTTTTTTCTAGTTTTAAGTTAAATGTTACAGGCCTTGTCGGTTGTCCCCACAAATTCAAAGATTCTTTCAGATCAGCAAACTTATTTAAGTTTCGTTTTTCATGTGGGGTACATAGGTCAACAATCTTTATCTTTATATCTTAATCTTTAGGATATGATCACAATCTCACAAGTAAACAAGTTTGAACTTCGGTAACATAAAGTACAACTATTGTAGGAGGCGTACATTTTTGAACAGAATATTGAATAAATCAAAAAAGTCACATTGAGAACAAAACGTCAAAGAAACAAAAATTCAGAAAATACTATATTCCATTCCATTTAAAGCAGCTGCAGTTTTGCATTTTATAGATACTTGAACTCTTTTATTCAGTATTGGACAAACTTCATCTAAGGATTAGATTTTCATGTGTAAGCAAAGGAAAAATATCGAATAGCAATACATTTGAGAAAGATACATATTATGGAATACTTGTCAAATCTTAAAAAATGTATGTTTTACGTAAAGTTGGTACTATAGCTAAGAACTTTTAAATATAACACAGCCCAACACACATTTTGGTGCCAGGGTTTTTGTAACTGTTTCTATGTAAGTTTCGGGTCCAGAATCCAAAACTGTTCTCAAATTTGGTCTATCAGATCTAGTTTTTCAGATACTGTATATTGGCCTTTTTTTAGAAAGAAATAGTCCAATTTTTTATACTTTTACGTTATTACTATTACTATATGCTCCAATTGCCAGTTAAAAAAACACAAAAAATCCAAAGTAAGGTATTTATTTCACAAAGTAAACAAATAAGTATATATTTACATATCATTTAAAATTTTTTTTTATATGACTTTCTAGCATGGTAGTTACTATAGTCTCGCTGGCAAATGAAGGATTTTAATGAACGCGTGCACATCAGCTGTGAGAACATTACGATAAGCTAAGAATGTAAGCACAGTATCGTGTTACTAGAGACGTTTTAAAAAGGTCAGTAGCGTACGTTCGGATAGTACTTTTTAACATTATGTAAATTTATCATCGTTGAAGTATCTATTCAACCATAATAACGATTTATAATTAAAAATCTCATTACGTTTTAAATGGCATAGGGTAATGAATACATTTAAAGAAAAGTAATTGCAAAACTTTTAACTATAAATCGTTAAAAGTAAAAAATAGGGAATCAATCAATAATCATAACTACACAAAATCATAACTGGTGTTAATTTACATTTTTAAGTGCATAAAACTGATACTAAATGATGGCAATCCTTTTTATATATTAGGAATCGTACTGTATAATAATTTACCAATTTCAATAAAACAATTAATGTATAAACAATTTGTTACTGTTTTAAAGGAATTACTTAACTATTATAGTAGTTCTTAAGAATTTTTGTTTATAACAATATTTCTGCTTTCATATGTTTAATTTAATCTATATTTTTTGCCGTTTACTTGCATACATGTTACATGGAAAACAAAAATATGCCTAACTGTGAGTCAAATAGTATTTTATAGGTGGAATGAAATAATTAAACTTGGACGTTAATAATAATTGTTCTTCTAGTATAAATTAATTTCATTTTCCCTATTTTGTACGTGTATTTGATTATAATCGAATACAACATTAAGCATCAATGTTAGCCTTCGTAAAGGACATTTTGTGACGCTACTGAATCATTCCAGTTTATCAGTTATTTCTGTTATCAGATACATTTCTCGAGTCGACCACGTGATCATGAGGTGGACACTGCGTGATTTGAGATGCTTTTTACAATTCTGCCCTCGTGATATCGGTAATTTTAAATCCTTCATTCAATCTCATTTATTGATGCAGTAAATTGTGGATCTTTAATAAGCTGCCTTATCTGAGGGCCATCGAATATTACGGCTTTCAGTTTTCCGTGCTAATCCCAGGAAATTTACGAATCAAGTAGCCAAAACAAAGTCCATCTCGATTTAAAGCCTTCACAAATTGCTTCATAAGTCCCAACTTGATATGCAAGGGTGGAAATACGATTTTCTCTCTCGCAACCAAAGGTTCGTTAATTACGTTTTGCTTTCCTTGATTCATAACATTTCTTAAAGGCCAATTTCTGTTAACCCAGTGCTGATCCTTAGCTCTACTGTCCCAAAGACATAAAAAACAAGGATATTTTGTATATCCACTTTGCTGCCCAAGCAGGACGTTCACAATTTTTAGGTCGGCACAAATCACCCACTAATGTTCTTCATACTTAATTTTCTTCAGGACTAGTGATATTGCTTCATATTCCTCCTTCATGCTGGTAGAATGACCAATTGGGTATTGAGCCATATGTATTACCATTGTGTAAAAGCACACATTTCAAACTAAATCTTGAACTGTCTATAAAAAGGTGCCATTCGTATACGTCGTATACGTCGTACGAGATAATACGACGTATTATTAGTTTTTTATTGGGGTATAGGAATGTTGGGTTTTACAGTAATGAATAATACCAAGTAACTCAAACTAGCTCATTAGATTTTAATTATTTATGTATGAAATTTCACTTCTGGCCACTAAAGATATCACTATTTCAATATTTTTGCGTTTTATCAGAACTAATATCAATTATCCCGTATCTCAAAAACTGGAGCTTTTTTGATTTAGCACATCAAAAATATTCAAAATCAGTTCTTACTTTTCCGGCACCAAGGCAAAAATTTTATTTTGTTGGGCTGTGTAATTTATGTCCGGTCGAGCGATTTTGGCCGGTTTATTGGGCCTGTTTTTAGAGTGTAAGTTGCTACATTAGAGCTCTAGGGCTCTAAAACTTTTTAGAGCCCGCTAGAAAATAGCTACCCTTGTTTACGGCGTCTCCATGGTAATAACAGTAATTATATAACATTGCACCTACCTACTTGAAGGTTTATCACTGCATCTACCTACTTGAAGTTTTGCACTTTTTAAATTAGTTTTATTTTAAAATTAAATATTAATTTAAACTTAGGCCGGACATAAACTAACGTATGCATTTCGGGCTTAATTAGTATTTTAGAGCCCTTTATCGTCTCACTGACTCTGCGGGCTCTAACACAGCCCTTAATACATAATATACTATTACGTTTGTCATTTTGACACAGCTTTTTCATTCCATAATATCGGTCATAACACTGCAATAGATCCTATGGCAAGATATATTTCAGGTGAATAATATATTATATGAATTGCAAATCGTCGGCTTCACATAAAAAGTGCATCAGTCCGAAAAGACTGTTTAAAAGAAATGTGACACTATTCATGTTGCTGTCAATGCTTTTGCACTTGTGACTGATTTTATTTTCACTTTTCCTTTTCCAAAATCTTCGAACATTTTTATGAATTATTTTGGTACATACTGATCAGGAGGCACTCGTACATACATACTAAACAATTAATTATGCTACAGATAGAACTAAAAAAGCATCAAGCTAAATTAAACAACATAATATCAGTCATCTTCTGCATAAAAAATGATGATGGTGTTCTGTTATGATTAAACTACAGTACATCAGTACATTTTTAGTACAATAATAATTCAAAGATAATACATAGATAATAGAATGTTTTTTAGTAAATACGTAACGTTATTTTTTACTGCATTAGGGAAATTAAGCAAAACCGTTCTGCTAGTTAATTTAGTTTCAGTTTAACACATGATATTGGATACATACGTGTATACGTACGTAGCTATGAATACCTACATAAATCTAATGCGAAACACATGTAACATCTGAAGAATGAAGCCCCGCGATAGACTGTCAATTGTAGCAAACTTAATTACTCTACTGGAATTACTTTACTGAAAATGCTAAACATAAATTACGGCACACGGTGGACGTCACTGTAATCTCAATAAATCAAAATAAAACGATACTTACTGAACGGTACTGCTCCGGATGAGATCTCTAATTCTGCAAATTCGAATACAGGTGTGAGTGTTAACCCCAGAAGCTTCAGATTAGGTAATAGAGTCAATTACAAATAAAAAAATTGTGGGCGCCACCCGACTGATTGATGTTAATAAAAAAAACAAATCGAACACATTAGTCGTTAATAAAAAAATCTTAATTGACAACAAAAAACATCAGCAATTTATTGAGGCTTAACTATACCAAACGATAAATAAATTTGAAATTTGTATATTGAAACAAAAATATAAGTGAAAAAGATGGAAATATTCACAATAACCATTTTGAATAAGAAAAAGGATTAATTATCTATCATAACTATTACATAATTTCGGGATCCCAAATAAATTTTACATAAACAACACCATTAAACAAACAATACCTTAAAACAATTATCCATAATCCAAAATAATCTTCCAAAGAAAGTTTTCCTTTCGCAAATAATAGGCTCCAAACACATTACACTAAAACACAATATTGACCAAATACAAAATTTGCACTACAAAACTGCTGACCTGGAACATTATGGGAACACTTTTTAATTTTAAATTCTGAACTATTTCATTTTATTTTAATACTAAACTTTGACATAACTATCTGCAATAATTTCCATAATTAACAAACTTTTTATTAGTATAATACTTACTGAAACGATACTAAATTTGACGTGAATGCTTCTTGATGGTAATTATTTTAATTTCTGCACAACAGCAAACGTGCTATGTTTATTAGTTTACTAATACTAAATGAGTCAGTGTATTTGATTTAAAAAAATTCACTGTCAATCAGCATTAAACAAATTCTTTTAAACCAATTCGACTTTCATATAAACGGGAAATTTACACTGAACTCTAGTAACAATGATTTGACAACTAAACGATTCTTGCGTAACTAGTACTTCACCAAACTAAAATTACGGGATAATCCTCTTCACCGGATTAATAGCTTAACAACAAAATCGATACGATACAGCACAAAAATTGCTTTATTCTAACTGTAGTATAATTCTGTAACCGTAAATCGCTAACTCGAGATGATGACACTGGAAGCGATTGTTAAGCGGCAAAGCCCGCTAGCTGTAAGCCGCAGCCCCCTGCTGTCTTTGGGGTATGAGACCCACTCTTCGACTAAACTTTTAAAATGCAAATCTGTACTACCTTACATTTTTAAAAAAGAGGAAAGATTTTAAACTAACCTATTGCGAAATAGCCTGACTTTTATAATCCAATCAGGTACAAGCATTCAAAAAAAGTTTCCAGAAGTTTTGAGGGAATTTACAGCGCTTGAATTTGTAGAACACAGAAAAACTCACAACTGAACATATGGTCTCGACTATTTTTTATATATCTGGATTTGAAGAAATTACTTGTGTAAATTGAAAATGTCACGTACGGGAAGTAATAAATATAAACTAAATATCTTTTTTGCATAAATATCATGTATGCATATAAAATTACATTTCCATAAAATTGAGAATTTGAATACGTTACATACAGAGCTTTGAAAGTGACAACCCATTTACACATTTCAGAAGAAGTTTACTAAATTTTTACAAAAATCGTGATTTTAGCGCTGTATTTATACCAAATTTACACATCTCAGAACACATTGATGGATATCAGGTTTAACAAACAATAAAACGAATTATAGGTTATTGTAATGAATATTCCTGCATTTTAGGGTTTTTAAAAAACCTCTTGTGTTCCAAAATTAATCAATTATTTTGATCAGATGCCTGTTACAAAAACAATTAAAGTTTAAAGATTTTCATAATCACCTATTCTATATAACTATAATATATAACTAATGGTCTGAAAAGTGTTACATTGATCGTTTCTTCAGTTCAGAAGATTCCTTCTGTTTGATGACGTAACAGATACTGAATGTCTTGTAGTGCACATGAACATAGGTGTTCAAGTGTCTTTTTGCTAACTTTTGTCCATATTTATAATGTTGTTCTGACGGTTGTCGTGGATGCTTATCCTCATGCAACCAATACTCGTTATATCCTGAGCTGAGGTGAGACATATATGACAAATGACATATTACTTGCGACATAAGAAAGTTTATCAAATTTCGAATTGTGATATTATAAAATTCTCACAATTTTTATTTATTTGGCTATTTGAAATTATCCTAATAAATACGTACTCTACGGAAAAGGATTTAGAATTCCCTTTCCCTCTAGATATTCTATTTGATATCATTCATTGTATTATAAGCAAATCAAATCTATTTATTTTCTTAGTTAGAAAGTGATTAAATTAATAAGTAAATATGAATGACCATGATCAATTTTTAAATCAGGAAACAAACATGATATCCATTTTAAAGTTTGGTATTGAAAAATTTAATTAGAAAATGAAAATGAAAATGAAATATTGATCGTGGTCATTGTTGTATATTGAGCCCAAATTATAACACTTTCAAATTTCTAACGGCAATTTCAATAAATCCATTTGTCTGAGGATATAGTGGTGAGGACAATTCAATTCTGCTATAAACATTTTGTGAACTCTTTAGAGGTGAATTGTGAACCATTATCAGTTAATACAATTTTTGGTAACTCAAATCGCAAAAAGCATTCTCTGAATTTTGAATTTAAATAGCTAAATCAAATGTTTTAAGTTATTATCTTGGTCAGGTATTGAGACCACTCCGTTTATTGTAGAGTCAACAAAATGATTTTAAAGATTATTCCCTTGCAGATCAGTAATTAATATTTAGTATTATAAATATATAATAATTAATATCATCCTTTGTAACTAGTACTTTTACTCAAACACAAATTAATTAATTCGTTAAGATCTTGTAATTAAAATACTCAAAGTTGTTTAACGATAGTTACTTTAAACCTTATATGCCAGGCTGAGATTTTTCATATTAGACTATTTACAGTTACTTTTAGGTATGACGAAATCAGTTGGTTCTACCGTATATAATATTTAAGTCTTAAAACAGTCATTTAAAACAATATTTATTGAGAATAAATTAAGTATGAAACCATCAACAATTATTGCTTCTATGAGATTAGCCTACAAACGTCGTATACACTTAGTACTATAGAGGCCTTATTACACAAAAAAACACTGTATAGGTGTAACTTAAAACACTGTAATAACATATTTGATCAACTAAGATAGTTTAAGCGAACTTTGAATTGTCAGAATAAACCATCGTTGAAACTCTTGGGTTATTATAATTACCAATCACTAAAGTAAAGGGTTGAAGAACAGACCCGCATTCATTAGATTATTGTGGGAATGAGAAATACAAATTTTTATATTGATAATAAGAATAAGCAATTGCGCCAGCCCGAAGGCCGTCTTACAGAGTCGCTGTTCGACAGACTTCTTCAGGGTGCAACTTTCGTAACATTTTACAATTTTTAAGAAGGGTAACTCAAATCCACTAATACGAAACTAAAATGATCTCAATTTTGCAAATAACAAAAAGGCAGAATTTCTTAATGCAAATACACTATTAAGAAGTGCTCATCTTCCCAACAGGCAATAGCAAACAATAAAGTTCAACATCCAGACACATTTATTATTTTGCTGGCTGTTAAAAATTGTATTCGTAGCCCAAAACAAAAAGAAAGTGGCATATTAAAATGCAGCCTGCCACTAATTTATTTTTTATGGATTTAGAACGTGCTTTTAAACTAAAAGGAAACTCGATATCTTTATTACTTAGGAGAAGTATCAAAAACTTCGTCTGTAAAAACTGAGTTTAAATGCAGCTGTCCCTAACTGTATTTGAAAAAAAATGCATATTAAATGTGGGAATTGAAATTTAACTTAACCCAAACAAAATATGTCACCATACACAGGGCCGTACCAAGATTATCTTTAAATTGAATCCTCTAATGTTCTGCACGTTACACCTTCTAGGCAAAAGGTGTGTTAATGTTGTTGTTGGTTATAATGATGTCAGACCTAACTTGTGGTGTTATATAATATTCTAGTATACAATAGTCCGTTTTTGCGATGGCGAAGCCGTGTATCTTTCCGCCAAGACGGACCTCGGAAGGGCCGGACCTAGATTTTTGTGTTCCGTTAGTTATGTAATCTTACACCATCATAATGCTTTAGTTACGCAACCTTTCCGTGCTGTATAAACCTTTAAGTGGAAATAAAACATTTCTGGAAGTTGCACGTCAACTATTTTGGTTAATTTAATGCCGATGTGGTAAGCAATCTAAAAAATTAGTAGTGAAATCTGGCTCTTAGAATTGTGATTTTAAAACTGTTTTGTACGGGATTATTTTTCCTGTTAATCTTCAGTGAACCTAGGTGTAGTTTGTGGAAGTTCTAAGTAAAGAATTTATAATAAAAGTTTAATTTTAATACCCTCCAACCCTCACCAGGAAGTAAATAAACGTCATATTTTTTTCTAAAACCAAACTAAATTTTACCATTTATTAACTTAATAGGCCAAGTTATAAAAAAACTGTGATAGTTTAAAAAGGAACGATTTTACTTACATACTTTATTTGAAAAAGAGATCGCAAAAGGACTACAAGTGTGAATATACTTTCTCCATTCAAAATTTAAAAGTTTTGCCCTTGAAAAAAAAGGCTCAAAATTGAATTTCTTAGAAGCATACGAAATAAATAAAGCCATAAAACATAATGACGAATGACTGTATGAATGACCAGACATACATTCTTCATTCAGATATTCTGGAAATTCTTGCAAATAAAACTACCGTTAATCCCTTTTAGTCTATACATATCAGGTTACGTTACGGTTAGGGGACGTTCTAAATACATCTTATTCTATAAAATACAGCCTCCTACAAAAGATTTACGGAAAATAAACATAATGCCGTTTGGAACTTAGTGACCGGGTTTGTATGCACACAAACGAGCGAACTGCTTTCTACTTTCCTTTTAGTATACATAAATAGCAGAATTCCAGTTAAGAACTGCGAAAATTGGATGGATAAATCAAACATTATAATGTTATCCCGTTACATTCTTCAAGTCTTTAAAGACAGAACAAAATGGATTTAATTTTTTCATGTCAGAATACAATGTTGCATGTTTTATCATACTTGTATTATTAAGCTTAAGACTTATGATTTTTTGAATAGACTTTTTAAGTTTGCTTGAAGATTACAAATTTTTCAGTTAAAAATCAGTAAATATTTTCTGAAAACAAACTTGCTGAAAATTTGAATGTAGTTATTAGAGTATAAAAAGAAAAGCTATAACTTCACTAACTTTGCTTTAATTAAATTCATTTGTTGCTAACAATATTAGCCTAAATTATCCAATATAGCAAACTTTAACCGTATTTCACAACATTGTACTGTTGTAAATTTCTGGATAATTTATTTTAATTAGTGATTTAAACATAAAATATGATTTGTGGTTAGTATAATTCATTGCTAAGAAGGGTAACTAAGAACGATTTAGTAAACACACTAAAAGTCAAAAATGTTAAACATTGAACAATAAAAACAACCCCCTACTGTTTCAATAGGTTATAAAAATAATACAAATTGCAGTTAATAATAAACCATAATTTCTTACTCGGTTTCTGTATTTATCGATTAAGACGACTTAATTATACGGTAAATGACCCAAACTCATTTCCTTTTCACTCCTAATCTAAATTTTAAGCAGCACCGTGACAGCTAACAAATTATTTATATTTATAAAAGGTTTACTTGTGCATAATTTCTGTTTTTGCTATTTATAAGACTAAGGTTACAAGCGATCATTCTTTTTCATAGTCTTACGACAAGCGAATTTTCTATAAAGAAAGCAGAAAATCCTGTGAATGAAACGTAAGTAAGAATTTATCGGGATGTATGCGTGACCGCGGTGCTTTTGAATAATAAATGAGTGTCAATTCAGGTTTTATTTGAAAGAAACTCAGTTACTGATTGTGAGTGTAGCCTGTAATTAAGGATAAGTTAGATAAACAAGATTTACTAATGCAAATTAAAAGAAAGGTGGTGTTTTTTCCGTACCATTTAAAGGTTAAGCAAAGGAAGCTCTACGACATGAATTAGAGCGGTCTATCCTTTGGCCTTTTCAAATATCGAGCTTTCTGTACCATTTGATAAATACATGGAGGGAAAATAATGAAACAAATAATAGTTTACACCCATGCACGTGGTGGTTGTTCTATTTTATGGCATTCACACCATGCAAAGGGAAAATGTCATATATGTTGAACATTTTTATATTTCCTTCTTCTTCGTTTCCTGTGTTTCCTTCTACAGACAATGCGTTTATTTATTATTATTAGTTTAACAAACTGGGTTTCCGTGTTTTCAACTTTGGAAATTCTTTTTTATTGTTTTCAGCGAAACATATCAGTTTAATAGTTTAATGGCTTATGCTTACAAAAAGACGTAGTAAACAACAATATGTAAGATGATATAATAAAACTATTTTCGAGAATTTAAAATATTGTAAATAGTTGCTAGAAGAGTTTAAAATAAGCACCTTTCGACTGGTATCGCCTGGTTAGAGAAAAAGTCTTTTACATCTCGTAGAGAGTGGTTTTTCCGTTCGAAAGAGATTTCAATTCGTCTCATCTCATCTCGTTCTTTCGAGGAAAATTACAAAGCACAAGACAAAATATGTAGGCTGTTCTATTTGAAATATCAAAGTTGCCCTATCCCCGAAAATACGCTGTCATTATGTCATTACAAATGGCCAGAAAAGACGGATACTAAAAAAACAAAACTTTAAAAATAAGAAGACTGGTGAACGCCGCATCTCATTATCTCAATTAGTTCAAAAGTTATACAGGGTGGAAGGGGTTACTATGCGTTAATTTTAAGGGGTGATGGAAGGCATCAAAAGGAACAAAAAAGTCTTATACAACTTTTGTTTTAGGATGTATCACTTCTTCAGAAAAAATAATAATTTTGTAAACTTTAACATCATTTTGCCGCGTTAATAATATTAGTTTAATTATAGGATGCATCTCATCCAGCACGACAAAAAATCTTACTAACATTTTTTTGTATGATCAATCGGTGACATGTAAAATTGAATTCTTTTTACTTTTATGAATTTTGGAAAAAATGAATTTTTATAACATTTTTCGAATAATCAATCGTTTCCTCGTAAAATCAAATTCTTTTTACATTTAAACTTTCAATCTTTTTCAGAAATATAATAAAAAGGTCAAAATATAATGGTATCAATCAGAAACCATAAGGAAAATAAAAGTATTCAAAGGTTTCTTCCGTAGTATAACTAGATTGGAGAATCTAGCTTTTTTCTGCAATTTACTATTGACTTGTTTCACACATATAAGTAAAACATTTCATATCAGCAAAGTCTTTAAAAACTTCAGGATTGGTATACGACAAGGCCACCTTAGGTCACTTTAGAGAAAGGTTCCACCATAAAACTTTCCAGAAAACTGATAATGGATGTAATGAGTGTTAGAGGTGTAACGTTATAACAAAACAAAGCCCTGCAATGGGCGACATTGAAACACCATAATTTTCAACACAAAACATGCCTCGCGATCAGACGTCATTTATAACATTATGAGATTACTTTCTTAACACAAAATATTTACTACTTACTGTACAACTCATAAATGTACCGACTGTTGAGATCTCTATTATGCAAATTTAAATACAGGTGTGGGTGTTAACCCCAAAAGCTTCTAATTAATTAATGGAATCAGGAACAAATAAAAAAACATGTTGAGCGCCACCAAATTGATGTTAACAGAATCTAAGAATCTCAATTTGGAAATATTCCTCATTTAAAATTGACGTTAATTTAATCGAACACATATCAATCGATACTACTGAATTTTAATTGACAAAAACATCAGCAATTTGTTGAGCCAAACTATATCATACGATAAATTAATTTGAAATCTGTATATTGAAACGTAAAAGAAAAAAAGTTGAAATAATAAAATAATTAAAAATACAAAACTATCATAATCAAAAAGTTATCATACAAAAAGTTAAATAAATTTTGGGATCCCAAATAAACTTTACATAAAAACTTAATTAAAAAATTAATACCTTACATTTTCTTTCATCCTGTATAAAATTAGAAAAAATTCCTTACACGAACGGAATACATCAATCACAGTACACTAAAACACAATACTAACATACACTTAATTTTTACAACAAAACTGCTGACCTGGAAAACCAATAAGGGAAACAATCTTTTGAATTCTGAACTATATTTATTTTATTTTAACGACGAACTTTAACATACGATAATTTCCAATAACTAATAATTCTTTATTAGCATTATCATAACTGGAACGGTAATTATTTTAACTTGAATGCTTCTTGAGGGTGGTTATTTTAATTTGTAAATCTGACTGAAATTACTGGATAATTCGCTTAACCGAATTAATAACTTAATCACAAAATCGATACGATATCACAATAAAACTTGACTTTATTCAAAGCTGTACGGGAAATATATCTGACGGAAGTATCACTTACACACGACGGCCGAAGTCGACGCGTATCTTAGAGTAAACCCTAGCTTTGGTTTTGAGAGCCTCTATTCGACTAACTTAAAAAGGATTGAGATTTACATAGTGACAAAATAGTTTTAAGAGGGATATTTTAAATTGACCAATAACCAAACAACGCGTCTTCCACAAGCCATTCAAAATAGAACACGTACGAAAACTTCCAGAGTGTTCGACATGGAATCTCAGTAATTCCCCTTTGAATTTTTACATTACCCAAAGCACATTATACTTGCAGGTGGCTGTCTGGACAATTTTATTCTAGCAAAGTCTGTTTGTCGGTATTTTGCTTACTAGAAAATATTTCAAGCCAATGCGTTTTAAAGCTGTAAACTCAATGTTCAATGCATTTTAACCATAAGAAAACCTTTGTTACAGCGAATATTATATTTTAGCCCTTAATATATACAATATTGAAAACAATTTTGTTCTAGAACATTATATTCCACAATCCTATTGTCCATCAGAACATGAAATAATAAACATTAACACTTGCAAAGACGGCACTTTTCTTAAAACGAAATCTGCAGATTTTTCTAGATACAAATTTTATTAGTCTGAAAGTATTTTTTGAAAGTGACCTTTGATATTTAGTAGGACTCATATTTATGCAGAATACCAACTGTAATTTTAAATCAAGAAAAATATACAATAATATGCAGGGCCGCATTTAGAATTTTTATCAATTATACAAACTAAATTGCCTTATTCAAAAATTAGAAAAACGAGCATGTTACAGGGGTCATAATAGACCAAAAGATGTCCTTCGACTCCAGGGAAAATAAGAAAAACATGATTTCGTTAAAATATTGACATTTGACCACGACAATGGTTGTAAAATGTCGTCACATTCACTACATGTCATCTAGGCAATTGAGGAATCTTATGACTTGTCAAATGCGCCAATGTCTCAAGGAAATAATCCTTCCTCTACTCTGTCCAAAGGATCAGAACTCCGAAGGATACCTAACTTGCCTAGCTTTGTTGAAGGTCACTTGTCGACCTTTTATGCCATCTGCAGGTCACCGTAGATAGTTGTCTGATTAGAAACTATTATTCCCAGTTTCGCTGGTGACTAAAATGTTGAAGTATTCTACTTGCTTAGATTAGTCGAAGGCTAATTGTTGACCTTTTATGACCTTTAGCGGTCACCGTAGTTAGCTGTTTGAACAAAAACTGTTTTTAGCCGCTAAGAAGTCAAAAGGCATCCTACTTGCTTAAGTTTGTTGAAGACCACTTCTTGACTTTTTATAACTTTTGGTAATAACCGAAGTTACTTATCTGAACAAAAAGTTTTCTAGTCCCCTTATTGGCTTAGGAGTCGAAAGACACCCCACCTGAATTGGAAGATATTAGATCTACCTAGCAGCATGCCGATTTTGCTTAACAAAAGTTTCCTCAAAACCTTCAAGATCGTCTCTGAAGCATAAAAGCATTTTTGTCTAAGCCTTTGTAATCTCTTATTATGTTAGTCTTACATGTAAATTATTATGTAGAGGTAGAAGAAACCCCGCAGATTCGTTAGCGTTATTTTAACCCGTACAAGGATTATAAAATATGTCACCCCAATTCAATGCTGTCAATACAAGGTTGTAATTACTTAAAGCAGCTGCATTTTATCCCACAAGGACATGCCTGTAAAACTTGACAATTAGTGTAGACCTATTATTACTTTATTAAACGTCGATCGTTTTAGCAGGTTTTGATAAAAAGAATTTAAATGCAAAGATCCATTTGCAATACAAAAATTACGTCGTATGGTGATTATAGTTTTATGGCAGGATACTAAGTATTCCGTCTTTTCAGAGCAAGTAATTATTAAAAAGCCAGTTCTGATGGGAACTAATCACATAATACCTTGCGGAGCTTAGCAAAGCGGAGAGGTTGAACCCTTGTTACCATTCAAGATGAAACAAATTTATTTATGAAGAGATTTTGGGGAACATCTGCACCATCTGATTAAAAAAATATCTTTGTTACATTTTATCAGAAATGTATTGCATATGATAGTTGGTAATATAATGAAATCTACCTCATATTTAAAAGAAAATCGATTAAATTGGATAATAATACATTTATTAGAGTTTCTTATTTCTAGAAATTGCAGAATACTACAGTTTTCTGTAACAAATACTGAGAGTGCAATTAAAAATAATACATGTATGTTTTCTAATTTCTATTCTCATTTTCTAAAAAAAAGTTGCCAGTTGTTTTAGTACCTGCAAATGAGGAATCATATGCTTAAAACTTTTATATGTATACTTCAAAAATTTTATGGCTATTTTATTTTATTGCTACGTATTTTTATGTTTGTATTACCTATTTAAATTCTAAATTTTCTTTATTTTTAATTATGTAAACATTTGCCAGTTTGTCAGGTGCCAGTTATTAATTTTCATTAAGTAATATTATTAAGCAGGCAGCTAAAAACAGCAGGAATAAGTATAACTTAATGGACGGCATGAATTCAAAAAAAAATGTAAACAGTATTTTTCATAACGCCAATACTAAAGTAAAAGAAATGTATAAATTCGTTAACTACATTTCTCAAATTAATGATAGTATAGTAAAGAAATTTAGAAAAGTAAATTGTAATACAACTTGTGCCAATAATAATAATATAAGGAAATTATTAATTAATAATAAGGATAAAATAAAGAAGATGAGCAAATCTGGCGTATATAAAATTTATTGTAAATACTGCGATGCGTTTTATATCGGGCAAGGTGTAGACACAATTTGCGCGAATATCGAAACAAGTCGAATATCAATAAGATGTTAATTAGAGCTCGAAGGTTCTAAAAAATGACGAATTAAGTGGTAAGCATTAATAATAGAGGAAGTCATGATATCAGGATATTTATATTCGTATATTGTTGTTTGAAAAACAAATACGTATATATGTGAACTATATAGCAACATGATTGCTTTCTTATTTAAACGTAATTAAATTTATAACAGTTTAAAACAAAGACCCATCTGTTTGAATTTTTTTAGTTTAAAATGCTAAAGTAGTCAGTAGATAAAAAATATAATAAATTCTATATTGAAGTGTTATTAAACTAGACGTTCCGACTACGTTGTGACATTTTACTTAAATATAAACACGGTGTTTTATTGGATTTAGATTATATAGTTGGAAATTTATTCGCAAAAAGTACATTATTTAGATATTATGTGTGAATCCTTTAACGTTATCTTAGTAAAACATTTTCAAAACTGTTCGCAATACAAGG
This sequence comes from Agrypnus murinus, assembly GCA_929113105.1. NCBI lineage: Eukaryota > Metazoa > Arthropoda > Insecta > Coleoptera > Elateridae > Agrypnus > Agrypnus murinus. The sequence continues at coordinate 22,156,979 of OV816026.1, forward strand.
CGGTTCGATTTTCTGTTGAAACATGTCAGTGACCTTATTAAAGATACATAAAGATTTTGTGGAATGATAAGGCAGTGACATTTAAACAAGAGACGACGCTTTCAATTTTAAAGCTTACATTTCCAGCCGGGCTAAATCTAGATTGATTTTCTGTGCGTAATTTTATGGCAATACATTTTAAGGTTGTTTTTGACATTTTTACTCCCAAATTTAGTTTTTGCCTCCTGAATGACATTGGAATTGGGATTTATATATTGGTATATGTGATTTTTTAAAAATGGTGATTTAATATCCATAATATCATATTGTAACAATCTTTTAATTTTTAATTAAAACTTGAATTTCGTGTGAAATGTTTAATAACAGAAGACTATTTACAGTAGCTAAACTAATTAAGGTCACAGAAGACTAATCACCAAACGAACTTAAACTAATTTATTTAAAACTAGTGGTGTATTGATTTTAAACGCACAATGTTACAATTTTTCTTTAAAGGCTTTTCTCCAGTTCAATTTTACTTAATGTTTAACCTAGAATTTTTCTTTCTTAAGATGCTTTTCTCTAGTGTGTTTATCACATTTCTGTCATTCCATATATGGTGTTTATGACAGCCTTGGTAGTGTAATGTCTGGCGTGCCGGACTTTCACTCAAGCGGCCCGCGATCGACTCCCGGCGCTGGCAGATCTGGTTAAGGTTTTCTGCAGTTTTCCTTAGCTGTGACACAAATGTGGGATTTGCGCTGTTCCATCTGTAAGTCGGCTGCAGCCGCACATTGGGCCTACATAATAGTAATAATCGCCCCCTCCCTCTCCCACAAGCTCATAGCTTCTGGGGCCTTGGTTTAGGTTATGGGTTGTAGTAGTTATTATTATTATTATTAATATTATTATAGACACACCGTTCTATTGGCTTTGCCATATTTGGTAATATTTCTGTTCAGGCTACCTCATTGGTGAATTCAGCTTTATTTCTTGAACCTTTTTGATAACATAATCACTTTTATGCTTTTAAAAAGGCAGTTGTAATTTGACTTGCAAATAGAGTGTTTACTTCATTCCAGTTTTAGGAAATTTTTGATAATTTCTCTCTTTATGAGTTTATTGTGGAATGTAGTTTAGTCCTGGTGATCAGTTTTTCACGGTGGTGATTGTTTGGGTCACAAGAATCTAATTTATTGGTCTTTTAAGTTCTACTGCAAAGTACACTTTTTTATTACTCTATCTTTATGATTATCTCTAACAGCTCCTTGTTTTGTAGGAATACTTTTCTAAACAAATACAACAAGAGGTGATAATCCACCCGTATCTATCGTTTAAAGCCGATGAAAACATCTTTTCCGATAGGCCTGTGGTTATGTTGATAAACAGTTAATTTATATAGAATTTCTTTCTAGGTTTTTTTCCTCCCCCTTTTCCGGTACTTTTCGTTTCCGGTAACTACTTTACCTCCTTCTTCACGATCTGGTTATAGCAGCATTCTACCTGTAATTAAAGTATTTTTACCAGCTACCTGCAAGTGAAAAAGAGGACAAACCAACACCAACATCAACACAGAACTCAACACATAAACTAAAACACATTTTTCTCTTCTTAACTTTTAGGTTAGGTAACAAAGTAATTCATAAAATTTATTTTAAAAGATTATATTAAAAGCGCAGTTGCCGCTTGCATTACTTTTCTGCAGAAAGCGTAAGTCTTATTCAAACATTTAATTTAGTTAAGATATGTAATTAAATAATTGTTATTTTGATTGTGTAAATTTATTGATTGTAGAATTGTTTAAGATTTCCGATTTCATAACGTAATATTTTTTACTTTTATTATTATTAAGGGTTTATTTACAAATAATTTTGTGTTCGGTTTAATTATTGCATTTGGTGAGTGGTGTGTATAACACAATTTCTTTTATTTATGTTTAAAATAAATAACCTTCTGTTACTTTTATATCTGTGCGTTTTATTTCTATCTACGCTTGTGCTGAGTTCAAACGGCGGCTGCTATCTTAGAGCAGACGTTTTCCGGACCCAAAAATTCAATCAGTTTAAGGTTAATGTTTTGTGTAATAAATTTTCATATAGCTGGGACTTCTTTTAACACCGTGGGCTAGCCGGTCAGGAAGTTTCCGTTATAAAAATTATTTATTATATTTATTGCTACTGTAGCGACATGCATTTATATCACATCGCTTCTAATTGTCGAGTTCCCTCTTCGTGCGGTCGCCGTGTTTTTATATCTCTCACGGATAAATAATCTAATAAATAAAATATAAAGAGTTGTTAAACAAATAATAAAAAACAAAATTGTAAGTTGATCTAATATATAAACGTAAAATACTAACGTTCTAATTCAAGCTGAGTAGCTGTACAAAATTATTTAAAACCACTACATTCTTGAAAATTTGTTACAATATGTTTATAGGTCAAAATCTGCAAAAATATCCAAAACGTTTCAAAAGATTCCTTATTAAAAACCAAAAATTCCACAAAATCAAATCAAAGCGAACCAGATTATGGTCTCGATGCGAGCGGAGAGGCAAAGAGACGACTGCGGTTCTAACTCGGTCCGATCGCACATCTTGAACAAGCTATTATTAAAAGTCAGCAAATCTTGACAGATTTTAATGATTCTTCTCTTAATTCAAATCCAAGACATTTATCTAAAAATTTTTCCAGCTGGATTTTAACAAAAGTTTTTTTAAATAGTGCATAAATCGTGTATTTCGAGTGATATTTTATTTATTTTTTGGGCCAGAACTCCGGGTGGCGGAGCATTCCTCGTACCTCATGGCACCGATTAGTATGATCATTTCGCCGACCTTACTAGAATTTGGGTTCGTATTGGGTCTAGAATTCATTGCGAGGAATTAAGAGGCAACTTAAATTATACATGCAGAAATTTTAAAATTCGTGAAACAATTGTATGAATAAAAATTATAGATATGAAGCTATTAAATTTAGAATGTTGTCCTGTAATTGGAATTTTTTTTGTTGGGCAATAAAATATTATTATTATTATTATTATTATTATTATTAACTTATTCTTATTATGAAATCATTAAGTATAATTGCTGGCCTTAAATGACTCTATAGTATATTATGTATTAAGGGCTTAATTGAGTGTGTTAGAGCCCGCAGAGTCAGTTAGCTAAAACGACAAAGGGCTCTAAAACACTAATAAGCCCGAAATGCATACGTTAGTTTATGTCCGGCCTAAGTTTAAATTAATATTTAATTTTAAAATAAAAATAATTTAAAAAGTGCAAATTATTTCATAAAGTCTTTATAAAAAAATGCTTTTTTTGCAGTTTGAACATCGCACACCTACACGTGTACACAAAACACAAACAACGCGAAAATAAAAATGTCTGAAAGAAAAATCAAGTTTCCTATTTTTATTTGCCATCAATTTTTCAATAACTTTTCATTAAAGTTTTCGATTTCTTCTATCATTGAATTTTTTATTGACAACATTGCCAATGCTGTAGCACGCCATCGATCAAACAAAAAAACAAAGCCGAAACATGCATTTGCAAGGCATGCAGTTTTATCAAAGCTGCGAGTAGATTCTGTTTTGCTTTACATGTCTTTTCAATTTCAATTATATTCAAATTAGGCACTCATCGTCCCTTTTTTAATTCAGTTTTTTTTTGTCAAAAGACAACGAACTAACATTGATTTAAAATTGCTAATTTTTATTTTTTTTAAAGCACTAGATAGATGCGTGTAAGTAAATACCGTTCCATTGGGCGCGGCTATAGCAAGGTATACCGGGGTGACAACGGAGCTAGGATCAAGCTTATATATCCTTTATTTATGTTTTATGTAAAATTTAGTACAGTGATGTTAATTACAATTTATGATTTGCTGACATATAAAGTCAATATGGAGGACTTCCGGTATCGACAAAGTAGCAATAACTTTCATTTTCTAAACGTAACACTTTGTAGCATACTTTACATTTTTGGAATCTACAGATCAAGTTGCCAAAGTTCATTTTTTTCAAAACATCTTTATTTTTTATTTTCTTCTTTAAAAGTTCATTTAAGTTTTAAGAATCTTGCTCCTTTGGCTTCTTTAACTTTTTTAAAGCTTGAGATACAAACCTGTATAAAGTTATAATGCATTTTTAAGGAACAAGTCTGACACACAATTTTTCTGGTGTACCCGCACATTCCATCACCTAACCTAAAATCATACCCCTTTTCTTTGTTTTTTCTTTTCAAATGAAAATTTCACAATGCAGTATTTTAAATGGGTAAATTATTATTTGTCCAAACGATTTCTCTTCTTTCGATTAGTTCTTCATTCCTCTTTATGTTTATAGGATCAACAAATTTACAGCATTTAATTTTTTTTTAATTTTACGTTTTCTTACAAATTCTTCATTTTTACTAAATTGTACCTTTCATTACATGTTACATTTTGTTATTGACCATCTTTTTTTTCTAACACCCTCCCTCTATTTTATTTTTATCATGAGTACTTGATCATTATAAAATTGTACATTTTACAGATTTTAATTATCAACAATATGAATGCATCCTTGGTAATCAAAAATGTTTATATACTTTCAATCAAACAAAATAGTTGAATCTTTTGAAATCATAAATAAATTATTTGTATAATAGAATTGAACTAAATATTGACATACCAAAAGGTATGAATGATTAAATAAAACCACTACAATATCAATATAATTATATATCTTTTATGCACGCAAAATTCTTTGTTTTTTAAAATGAAGTGATTAGTAAAGATGCATAAACCAGATGAAAGTAAAATTATTAAAACTAACAAATTATTTTAACTTTATAAAAACTTGTAACTAATACACTCAAAACCTCTCTAAAGATACTTACTTTAAATCTTATTGCTCCGGTCGAGAACTCGTTAATTAGATTATAACTCAGGTCGGTAGGTACTAGTTTCTCAAGCTTTTAGATTGCAAAAAGACAACAGATTGTAAATAATTTAAATAAATAAATTACAATAAATATTGTAAATAAATAATAACGAGTTTATTTATTGACTTGATTAAAAGATAGAGCTACCAACAAATTGGTCCAATATTGTCCTACTTGATAATATTAATAGGAACATTATTTACCGTTCCTTTTTACACGTTGTAACTAAAATCCAGATTTTAGCAATACTTGAGGAATACTTGAGTTGTCCCAGACTCATCAATTAGCATGAATAGCTTTTATACGTGCTTTTAAACTAAAAAGAACCTTAATATCTTTATTACTTGATATTTTCATGAATTTTCGTTTACAAAATGAATCTTGACCGTGAGCAATTATACTAATACTATATTAATTTGATTTATATGCAATTTTGAAGGTTTATTAACGTATAGCTGCGATACGATATTTAAAGGCAAACATTTTTATGTTTAAATTAATATTTAATATTCAACCAAAACCGAATATTTCGTTATTATACAGGACGGAACTGAGATTATTTTCATAACATGAGTACCTAAATCTTTAGCACTTTACAGTAGCTGTGGACCTTTTTCATAGCTAATTTCGATGTAGAGTTTGGTGTTTTTTAAGCTGCTGTTGATTTAAGATTGAAATAATCCGTTCGTTACACAACTTCTCTTATATACATAGCAGTAATAAACTATCAGATTTTACTTGATTTGGACTTTTATCCTTTTTATATTGCATTTTTGCATATACTGTATGGAAACATTACACATACACTGGCTTGCAAAAAATTCGCGTACACCTATTTTTGATTGTATTAGGTCAGTCTTGATTTTTAATTTGTCATTGTCAATCAATTAACATTATTTTGTTTTATTTTCCTAATAACAGACTTATCTGTCAAAAATTTAATGTCAAAAGTCAGAAACGTCACGTTTACATAGTAAAAACTAGATAAAAACCCGATTAATTGACTTTTAAAGTGTATGCGATTTTTTTGCAAGCCAGTGTACAATTTTTATAAATTATTTAATGTGAAAAATAAAATTAATAAAAAATGTATTTGCAGCTTCTAATCTCATTTTACAATAATACTCATTATTTATTTCAAAAATATAAATAAAAATAAATTCAAATAAGATTTAAAATTTAAAAATAACAACATTCAGAATATTTGTCGATGCAGTTTCTTTGTGTTATTTTTGCCAAAAACAACTGCTGATCCAACTTCTAAAACTACGTCTTAGAGGATTACCATGTTATTGTTAAACTAACCGGGTCGTAAACCTTATCGATCGATCTCCCCAAAAGAATTCGTTCTCGTTCTTATTTTTATACTCCAATCACAATATCCATATTAGTTGTCGCCAATTTTTTTCCTAAAGTCCTGTAAAGCCTTATTGCCTCCAACAACAAATAACGAAAATCTTTGTATTACATTTAAATGAAAATTTGAAAAAAGATTTATTTTATTTTTCCTTTATGTTGAAATTCATATCGTATAAAATACAAAACAAGACAACCATGTGTACTATGACAAAAATAAGAGCTAAAAAGAAGGCAACCGTGAAAAACTTTATCGTGCACGTCAATGTCTACGAGTTTCAGCGAGGAGGAACACGGGCGAGTAAGCACTTTCTATACAAATGTTTTCCTTTAACAAACTTAAAATTCTTCTTAAGAGTTTGCGTTTTTGTTCCTTTTACTTTTTTTGTTCAAGCTTAAAGGTAGGGCGATTACGCGATTGTCCAACTTCAAATGGGATGTTGGTGTAGAAAGCTGTGTGTAGGTGTTCAAGTATTACAGAAAAATTTGTAAATTAGAAATTTAATTAAATTTATATTTTTAGCGGATTAATAATTAAAGTTCAAATCCAGTTGGTTACGTGAAATACAGTAAGTCCATGTAATCATTGAAAAAGTATTTATAATTTCTTTCTTGCAAGTTTTGATTATATTCTGTGGCCGAAGCTTTTTTTAAAACTTTATTTATTGAATATAATAAAACACATTTATATATTTCGTTTGCAGTCGTAGAATATATTTTATTATTTTTAATCAAGAGAAAACTTTATCTCTTTTAACATTTAGAATACAAATGTATTAATATTACTTTGTCAGTAATTTATTTAACGAGTTTAAGACGAGTTTAAATAATTAGATTTGAATTAACACACTTAACAGAACAATTTTAGAATTCACATTTAAATGACATTAAGCAAAATAATTAATTAAAAACTCGAATGAGCCTTTATGTTTTTACTAGCAAGACAATTTTAAAATCCACACCTAGTTTTAATACTCACTATGGATAAACTTGTTGAAGAGACTTGTGTGTTGAATGAATACTTAATAAAGACTAAAGCCTTAAGATTAAAACAGGTATTTATACCTTATCTGCCCACACAGTTCTCATGGTCATGAGAGAATAAATGCCAAAGAAGTTCTCATAGAGATAACATAGACTTAGCAGAAAAATGTAATTTGATATCGTGTGTTCACATTCCTAAACAATTCTCATGAAACATGATCTTATCTATAGTGTGATTATACGTACGTTACTTGCACAACTGGATGTTACGTATACTTAAGTATTTGGTGAGTAAACTGTTTGATAATAAATAAAGAAATATGGATTACTTAACCTTATTAAAAAGTATACACATTGGTTGTATAGACAACGACACACCAGTAAATAACTTAAAAATATTTTTAACTGGAAAAGTTGATAAAAATATTTCTAAAGTGTTAGTTCTTAACAAAGATTTTAAAATTTTGCAAAATTTTCAAAATTTCCAAAATTTTGACACTAAAATCCACAGCAGTATATATTAGACGCAAATTCCGATTTTCAACATACAGATCCAAGCAAGCCGATTTTCGATTTCGACGTAAATGACATCAAATTTCTGCATACGTAGATTTTAAGAAAATCCTTGTTCTGAGTTATTCGAAAGTTCTTATTTTTGTCTTGTAAACTTGGTCTTTAATAAATCCTCTTAAAAAAATCTAAGGATGTTATGTTTGGTGATCATGGTGGCTACTGATTTGGCCCATCACGCTCTACGCGCCAATTTTGAAACTGGCATTCAGAAACTCATGAGTGCGTTCTTTCTCCAAGATTAGTTTCATTGTAAGTCGTTTACTTGATGTAGTAAAGACCATTCTAGCATTTCCAAACAATTATGCGATGTTACTGTCTTTTCAGCAAAGAAAAATTATCCAAAGTCACGATGGTGCAGGAAACTACACCATACATTTGGGAACCTTTTGGATGTCAAGTTCTATTTCTACATATTAGTGAGAATTCTCCGATCCCCAACTTCTAACATTATGTGTATTTATCTTGCTCGACACACGAAAAGTTGCTTCATCTGACAACGATTAAACAGTGGTTTAAAAAGTTTTCCAAAGTTTTTTGTGTTCTTTACAATTCTTTATACCACCTTCGAATAGCATTTTTCAAAAGGGGATGCCTGTTGTAACTTGTACGGAAGTTTCTTTGAGTTTGAGTAACTATTCATTTTGAAATCAATCTAACACAATCTTGTTTATTGTTTCCAGCCTTATTTTGTGGAACTCCATAATCATGAAATAAATAAAGATTATTAAAAGTTTCACAGTTTTATTAAAATACAACCTGACAATATTGTTTCTACAGCTATGCTGTCATTATCAAAGGTAATATCATATTATTATTATTATAATCATATTACCTTTGATAATGACAGCATAGCTGTAGAAACAATATTGTCAGGTTGTATTTTAATAAAACTGTGAAACTTTTAATAATCTTTATTTATTTCAATCTAACGCAATGCTGCATATTAAACATTTTGACACTCTATTGACATGTCAGCTTGTCAAAATAAACGAACATCTTATGGCAACGTATTACAAGTAACACTTTATGTGGAATGACGTATTCAGTGTAAAAAGCATTCTCTAAATCGCATCTACTTTTTTACAGCTTACAGAAATCGTTCAATTCCTTTGTAGACACAGTGTACATTAAAGCGTCCAATTTTACTTTACAATTGTTTTTCGAAAAGATTTAATTTGGCAACGTGGTTGTATTAGTTTTGAGCCGTAAAATAAAAATAATCAAAAATATACAGGGAGTTCCATTAAAAAATCTAGATTTGGGGTAATTCAGGCGAAGACTTTTAACTTATTTATTTAACTAATTTAAAATATTTGCTGGTCTCTGATATTTTTAAGGTTATGGCAGTAGTTAGTCCCATTTATTTGATAATAAAGATTGTATCGTATTATGCAATAAAAATTAATTATTTCTCTTGTTTCAGGTAAGCTTCTACAGAAATAATCAGATACGTAAAAGTTGGTAAGATAAGTATGCTTTACAACCAAGTTATTAATGTTTATTATTAATTTTTGAGACAATTATTATTATTACTATGTAAAAGAAGTTAGCCTTAGCAGTTAAGAAATATGGTTTAAGATTGCCTAAAATAAAAATGAACTATTCACTGATTATTCGTTTTCCCACATGATTTAATCCGGTTTGGAATTTAGCAAATCTCAAAAGAATGAACTAAAAATTGTTTTACGAAAATAAACTCAACTAAGCTGATTCTATTAGCAGACGGATCCTATGATCATATAACCAGGGCAATATACTGCGGTGATCTTTGAATATAAAATAAAATACAATATGTCCACCGTTCCAAATATAAACATAAATTATATACGTTGGATTGAAATGAGAATACACCACAGATATTTTTCTTTATTTCTCTCAGCTAGCTCAGATTTGCTCAGTAAAGCATAAAATATTTGAATTACGAGACTCTTATTTACCTTTATGCCTGAAAAGAAAGAAAAACTTATATCGTAAGCACTAAAGCTCCTGCAAGCTGGACAACTGCTACTAAATTCTGAATTTAAAAGAAAAGAACGCTGGATGCTTGTATTAATTTCAATTAAACACATATGTAAAATTGAAAACACATAAACTTTATTTAAGGAACAAAATAAATATCCAAAAGGAACGTCAGAAAAAATGTTATTCAAGATAATACAATTGGTAATTGAGAAATAAATTCTCAGGTTTGCTCAAACGTTAGAAATAATTGTAGTGACCTGACATAGGATCAGTACGGTCATTCGTTTGAACAAACCAACACAAATGAAATTTGTTTATAAATAAGAATATTTGTCAAATGAAAATAAATTTTATATAAAGGAATTTAGTTGTTTTATTTACTTCAAATCAAATAAATTCTGAAAAGAACTTAATAAACTAAACCAAATAATTTTATATTTGAGGATGAACTTTACAAGTTAAGTATTATTTATGAACTTAACAAAAATCATTTATTATAACCAACCTTGTATATTACGGTACACTTTCCTTTTTAAAAATTAATCCTTAATATTGGTAACATTGTGACAGAACCTGTCAGCTGATTTCTTGTTTATAATATCGATACGTAAATCGACGAAGAGAATTAAATTCACTTGAATTTATTTAAATAACCACTTTCACTTTCAATAATTTTTACACAATAATTAAATCTTCTTTTAATCCTTGAAGATTGTTCAGGTAACACTTTTAGTTTAATTTTAAACTTTATTTATACAATGACATTTAAGTCAAAACATATGGTTAACTATCTAACCTCAAATTAATTACAGATATTTTATCCGGGGTCGAGCATGGGTTTTGCGTTGAACGTTTTATTGACTGATTTTGTTACAATTTGCCCCAGCTTATATAGTTTATGCCAGAACAAAAGAAAACTATGACATTTTTTCAAAACAATGAAACATCGAGTAAGCTCGTGACGTCACTAATCCGGCACAGCTGGTATTTTTTGTCACTAATCTTAATTCTGATATTACAGGATTGTAGCCCTTGAAACTAAGATCAATAAAGTATAATACACTCATCCCAAAATGTATTGTAACAAAGATATTCGAGAAAAACGTTTGACAATGTACAAATCTCGTTACGATCTAATTACATATAAAGTTCAACAAATCAAGGTTCATCCTTTACAAACTAGTTACATTAATACATGACACAGGTAATCCAATTGGTTTATCCATAGAAACATATTTACAATTTATTATAAACATGATTTTTACAGTACGCAATACAATGAATAAGCCAATTGATGCATATACAAATTCCAACTTAAATATAAAATCAACATTAATCAAATTATGCTCAAAATGTCCAGCATACAGTACTCTAAACACTTACATCAAAACAATGGCGAGGAAAAACAGGATAAGAGTCTATAAGAGTCATATCGACACGAACGAGAGGATTCAATACCTTCATTAATTGTAGTGACCAGGAATCTTATAAACAAATTCAAAAATTAATTGTATTGTATCAGTCATAATAAAATTGACCTAATTAATCTGTTTTCAGCTAATTAACAGCATGAAACTGAGCTGGTCTCCTGGAATATAGAAATATCTATCTAACGTTAAACATCGTAATATGTAAATTTTAATATGGAAATTACTTCTTCCTAACAAGTGGGAAACCGTCCCAAAGTAACATGGGTTGCATAAACGTACCTATGATCAAGCAATCTAACTAATTGACATCCTTTTTCTAAAATGAAACCTATTATTATTACACTCAAAAAAATAATATAGTTGACGCTTACAATACAAGATAGTTATGAAAAATATGGTAGAAGTAACTATTTTTATAATTAAACCAATAAAAATCTAAATGTTGATGTTGTTACTTTAACAATGCTCGAATAGTTGAACAATTATAATCGAAGCAATTATCAAAACTGTTAAATGAAGTAAATGTTTTGTTGATTACCATTAACTAAAACATATTGTAATGTACAACCACAACTAAGTATACGATATTGTTAGGGTGACTATACTGATTTATTAAATTATGCTGATCTTGCAGTATTATTTCCATCTAGGCGTCATTTCATGTGAACATGTGCACAATATAACTTCGTCATCAAATCTTTGATTCAAACTCAGTGTTATTGCCGTGCACGTTGATTGTTTTGGTGAATAGTAATAGTGACTGTAAAATAGGAAAAATATGGAAGAAGTAAAACAGAAACTAGGGGAATGGGATATGGAATATTTAGCATTATGTAACTGCAAAATATGGTCTTTAGTATGGAATGATTTGTATGTATGAAAAAATATTTTATTTTATTGTTTGGTTTGTGTTATAGTATCCAGAAGCGTTCCTAAGGTCGGTCAACCGGGCGTATGCCCGGGGCCCCGGTAAATATTAATGGGTTCCCGCGACGAGGTACCTTATTTTAATCAACACTGTTTTATTTACTGGGGGCCCCACTCGATATTTGTGCTTGGGGCCTCAAAGTCAAGGGCGGCGCTGATAGTATCTTAGCATGGATGATACATAATGCATTATATATATAGTTGTGGAATACATAATAAACTTTTTAAAAGAAAGCAATTAGTTCTTATTGAAAGCCCATGTAGGAACAATATTATACGCTTATTGCAACTGAACTGTATGGTAGATCTAACAAAACTGTTTATATGGTGCAACAAATAAATATATGTTAAATTAAATATATTATTACGTTATTATCAATCAACCATCTAGTTTAATTCTTGTAACTATTTCATTTTGTTTGCTTATTAACTGTATAGTTCAAAGAATAACACGGAATTAGTTTCTTTAAGTAAATAAAGTGCTTGCATCAACAGTACTGTCATGTACCAATAATTTTTTATAGTTAATTTAATGAAACAGACATAGTTGTTATAACACAAGGCTTTAGTTAGTTTTAACTACATGCTTATGGTTGTCTGCCAAATATTGAGTTTTGTAGAATTAATAATACTTGACTTACAATCACTTTATAGCCAATGTAACCATAATAATAGTTATGCCTATATTAATCATAAATTACTGTTGAAGTAATAATAATTTTGGTTGGTTTAATCATATTTTTTTTCTGTGTATGCATGAGAAAGCTAGGTTATGTTTGCATGAAGTCTTTATTCTTAAGTTTTTAATTTAAACATTAATGAACCTAACTGTGGTCCTATCTATAACCTTTATATTAATTATGCCCATGACATAGCATGTCCCTCTTTTAATTTAAATCCGATATAGAAATATTTGTGTTAACGTTTCAGTTCGGTCGTTAAAATTTTCAATACGGTGATTTGATATCACCGCAATACGTTCCAGCAGATCCTATAAATAAGACGGGAAAACGTATATATGGTGAACTAAAATTCTTTAATAAAAGTAATACAATAACTAAATGCGCTTTCTTTATTAAATTAAGCTTTCAGCATTTCGCCTTACGTAAACATGCTAACCTTAGCATTCTACAAAGATGTTTCATTAGTGAAATTTTTTCGCGATTTATTAAAAACAAACAAGAACCATTAACTTGAATTAAAAAACTGGAACAGATGGAAGAGATGTTATTGTCATTGTGTGGCGAATTTACGTGACATACTTGTATTCAATCATGTCAATGTCACAGTCACCATTTAAACGAATAATTGAGTTACGCTCAATTAGCACGTCATTTACTTATGTGACCGCAGCCAGTTCTCACTGTTGAGAGCGAGGTTCCTATACATACCGCGTGGAGTTGCGTTGAGTTGGGAGGTGAAAAGCTATATGTTCACATCAGCATCCCTTGAGGTGATGACCTTATATAGCGGTGATATTCATAACAATTATTACTTGGTTTCAATTTAAACTATTTTTATTCCACTGACCTTTAATTACTTTCTGATATTTTGATATAGATTCTTGATATTTTGACAAATTATAAGGTACGTTTTGAAAGAAATGATTTATTAAGCATTATCAAGCAGTTTTTGCATTATTCTAGTTCCCCCTTTGTATTACAGAAACGGTTTTGAGTGATTTTTGATATCTGTTTTAGTTACAGGTATAAGGTACTATAGCGACAGCCCATGGTAAGATTTTATTGACATCCTGTATATTGTCATAATCATGATGTAGTATACGATATATTTGACTAATCTCTGAAGCTACGATGTGCCGAAACAAAACGTCAAAATTATAAACAGTGGTGAGCTCAACACACTTCCTTGTTTAACTCATAACCCGTTAGAATCGCCTCCGACTCAGTTTCATCATGTGAGCTCTTTGATCGTGTCAGCGGAGAGAGCATCGTTGCTTTTTCTAGTCCTAAGGTCTTTTATGTTTTTCTATACTTCCGCTAGGGTACTTAATGCATTTTGTTGGACACTTCTTTATATTACCTGTATCACTTGTTTTTTTGGTTATCAGTGACTCAATCTAGTAAATAATCTTCAATTTTCTTACTAAACTCCTCCCATTCTTTTTTCTTTGCTTCTTTTACTCAATCTTTAACTTTTCTCCTTTGTGCGTTGTAAATCTCATAATCTGCTTTGGTTCTGGTTCTTAAATATTTCTGCTATTTTTGTTTCTATTATTTTACGTCCTTTTTAATATTACTGTTCCACCACGTTGACTCCTTTTTTAGATTTCTCGTTTTTAAATATTCCACGTTTCCTTAGCAATTTTGTATAACGTGCTGCTGCTTGATAATGTATATAAATAAATTTTAAAGGATCAATATAATGTGCACATTCTTTTACAATAACCATCATCCATTAAAATTAATAAGTACAAATTTGGTAACTATGTAACTTACACAGAATACTTACATGAATATAGTTGATAAAAGCATACGTCGTTGATAAAAGCATAAGTCTCCGAATAAACAAATTTACATTTCTCTACAGACCCACACCGGTACAAGTTCCATACACTCAAACGTGGGATTCATCAATAGTCACAAAGGTAGACCAGTGGGAATTTTAAATAATTGTAGAGCTAAGTAGAACATCCCCTAAATTTGCTCTTTGCACTCCCAAAAGGCTTCTACTCTGTGTACTTCTCAGGGATTCGGTTAGAAAGGACAGAAAATATATTTTGTGCCATTCAAACTACAGCAGCTTCTGCTACTTAGGTGCGCGGTGCATTGTTTTCAGCAACTTAGTGATCTCTTTCAGCCGTTATCACGCAATATATTTCATTATGGGGTTAATTACCCTTAAATTTGTATTTGATTATGTGTTTCTGCACACTGCATAATGTTTTAACCGCCGGATGAATAGCCGGAAGGTAATAAAATCGGATAATGTAGTAGTCACAGTAATCGACAAACAACAAACCCACACAAACGCATTACACTTTAGGCAGTTTCGTACTTTATCAGTTAACCACAACTTTATTATGTAACAACTAAACAAAGTTTCTAATTCAAATAAGGAAATATGAAACTCTGTCTTCATCAGTTAGATAATTAAACTGACATTAGCATTAAGAACTGATAAAGCTTTCATCTTTTAATTAATCCTTGTTTGTTGGGGTTTTGAAAATACTTAATTCAAGGAAGTGAAACTTAAACTAAAATGAAAACTGCTGAAAGATTAGCCTCATAGAAAGGAAACGTTCATATAGTGCAAAAAGTTATGAATTTATTTTCTGAATATTATTTTTAATCGGAATTAACAATTAAATACACGTTTTCAATGAATATGAAGAAAGCTTATTCTATACAGCTCCCTGCCTACTACAGCAACAGAGCGTAAAAATACAACATATTTCTAAGCCAAGCAACAAGCAAACGCTGTACAAAGTCAAAACTCACCGATTAGAGCAGCGGTTCTCAACCTTTTACTATTTGAGACTACAATTCCGCACGAATAGCCCCCACCGTATTTCTCACGTTTTCTCGAAATGGTCTTCCTGATCTGTCTCGAACATTCTAGAGATACACCTGTTAGTATAAATATTTTTATGGATGACATTTTATTTTTTTAATAAAAGAATGCATCTTTTCTTATTTTAGTTTCAATAATAATTTTTTTTAATTTCTTATCTTTTATTTTCATGTCTTTGCGCTCTCCGGTTTTTTATTTTGCGCCTAAAGGCACCCCACAGGTTGAAAATCACTGGCTTAGAGTGATCGTCACTTTTTTTTTCTTATACTCTCTAAGAAAGTTGAATTGAACTCACACACTTGTTTACTCGGTTACATATTCTGGTGTAGTTCTAGATACTCCCATAGAGGCTAAACAGAATAGGTTTAAGCTGGACGAGAAAAAGTCACTTTTTTATTTCAAAAGTCTGCAGATCCGAACTGCAAATACTATATTGACTCGTTTCAAAACTGATAATCTTTATACAAATCTTTAAATATTTATAATTAATACCTAGTTATTAGTTATGTACTATATTTATAAGTGAATCGAATTACAGATTTAAAGCGAAAGGTGCATTTTGTTTCCCGCTGCGTGTCGGAGGAGGCGATTACAGAGTGCAAAAATTCGTAATTTATCCCTGTGTATAATACAATATTTTTCCTATAATCTAATAACTGCTATAAGATATTTTTTACACGTCCTACATATAAGGCTCTACTTTAGTCCCCCAAAAGAGGGAGTAAAGTAGCACTTTTACTCCCTGAGGGAGCAAAGTGTTTCCATGACAACAACAAGTAAACCAACAACCAAAAAAAGTAATCGCGATATTATCCTGAAACTATCTGATTTTGGCGTTTGCAGAGTTCAATTGTCAGAAAGACTGAAATAATATAATATTAAATACCCAGGGACTAAAGTGACCAAGAATTCGATTACTGAAAAAGTGATTAGGAATGCCAAAAGAAGATGGCTCAAAGAAGAATCGAAGAAATGGTTTAGTATAAGAGACAATATGCACGTTTATATAAAGGTACTCTATACAGAACTTACTCATAAATTACACAATATCCAATTTGACATCTTAGATTTGGACATTAGAGAAACCGTCAGTCACATTAAATTCAAAAAATACACCAAACAGAAAAATAAACTTCATCGACTTGTACAACAAAAACGTACACTACAAAATAACCTTAATTGTCAGAACACTGCAAACTTTTATCCTCGTTTCATAAACTTGTCGAATATAACATTTAATGACAGAGAAACACGATTTCTTAACAAAGGTTTCAAATTTTGTCCTTTTCCAAAATTTACCAACAAAATTAAAGAAATTTTGGCCGTTGAATGCGAAACTATACTTAAGAAAGATCATAATAACTATGCAAAATTCCAAATTTCGAATTTGTTAAAACAGATGTCTTTGAAACAGGACAAAATGTACAACACATCTAACATATCACTTCTTCAATCTATAAAACAGAAAATCACAGAGAACAATCTAATTTCTGTTAAAGCAGATAAGGGTAGCACTTTGGTAATTCTTTCAAAAGATATTTATATACAAAAAGTTAATGAATTTATTAATAAAGAAAATTTTGAAACGTTAAACAAAAACCCAACCACAAAATTCCAAAAAGAAATAAAACAAGGTTTAGAAAACTGCAATATCTGCTTTTCAGAATTAGAAAAGCAACAAATCATTAATAAAAACCCACAAATACCTAAACTGTATGGATTAGTCAAGACCCACAAACAGAATATGCCAATAAGACCAGTTGTATCATACATCAATGCACCTAATCACATTTTATCCAAAAAACTGAACCAGATTATTAACACGATAGGTTACAAATCGAAATACTCTGTTAGAAATTCATTAGAATTAGTAGATACGCTGCAAAACATACATCTTCCACCACATTCAAAACTTGTTAGTTTTGATATTTGCAACATGTTCTCCAGAATACCACCACAAGAATGTATTCCTTTATTAGATAGTTTCTTGATCAATACTAATATAGAATTAGTTAAAAGGTTAGAGTTAATTCAATTATTTGACCTTTGTATAAGTCAAAATTATTTCACTTTTAATAACATAATTTATTTACAAAAGGATGGTTTACCTATGGGTAATTCTCTAAGTCCTCTATTAGCTAACATATTTATGGACAAGTTTGAAGATCGAATATTTGAATTAAACCTCTCTAAACACATTATCTTCTGGTTTCGTTATGTTGATGACATTTTAGCTTGTTTTGACAGTTCTTTTGAGGTTATCAATGAATTTTTAATTCTTATAAACAATATCCATCCTAATATAAAATTTACACTAGAAACAGAACAAAACAGGGCTATAAACTTTCTAGACTTAAATATCAAGATTAACGCAGACAATCTTTTTGAATTTTCCATATACAGAAAACCAACACAAACAGACATAACAATACCAAATGAATCTTGTCACCACAATACACATAAAATAGCAGCATACAGATGATTAGTACACAGAGCTTTAACTATTCCACTAACAAAATCAGATTTTAGCAAAGAGATATCAACCATTAAACAACTAGCACATGCAAATCATTATAATCCGAACATGATTGACACTTTAATTAAACAAAAAGATTATAGGTTAGCTATCAAAAGAATATATCCCATTGACAATCAAACAGAAGACACAAATTACATATCTATACCATATTTTGGCAAAATATCAGAAAAAATTGCACATATACTAAGAAAAACCAACAATTATAAAATAACATTTAAAACCAACACTAACACTTTTTCATTTTTATTTAATGCTAAAGACAGAACACATGATATCATGAAATCGGGCATTTACCGTTTAAATTGTTCTTTTTGTAGTTCGGTATATATTGGACAAACACTTCGAAATTTTGATATAAGATATAAAGAGCACGTACGTCATTACAAAAATAAACATCCTGAAAAATCGAATTACGCCAAACACCTTTTAGAACAAAATCACACAATGACTCCTCAAAATAATATTAAATTCCTACATTTTTGTAATAACAAACGCAAATTAGACATTTTAGAAGCCTTTGAGATATACAAACACAAACTCAGGGTACCTTTAATGAATGAACAACTTGAGCTCAGTAATTCTCCGTTACTGGAAGTATTAGATGTTTAATTATGATTTTTATTATTAATTTTTATTATTATTATTATTTTATCTAGTTACCTATTTTGTATCTACCTTAGCGACGTGTTTGTTTATAATTATATTACCTTTGATAATGACAGCATAGCTGTCGAAACAATATTGTCAGGTATATTTTAATAAAACTGTGAAACTTTTAATAATCTTTATTTATTTCATGATTATGGAGTTCCACAAAATAAGGCTGGAAACAATAAACTCGGAAATTAAACTCACATTCGGGATTAAAAGATGGACTGGGTATATAATATTATATTATTTCAGTATGTGAGATGTAGATAAGTAAATATACTATGAGTTTGCCGGTAAATTTGATAAAGACTTTCTGAACGATATGAAGGATGCATCAAATAAATCAATATTCATTTCATAACTGATACGGTTAATTGTTGTTGCCATTCGCGTCATTGCAGAATAAACTTTCAAATTAATTCTGTATCGTGAGATGTACAAGTGGTTTCGAGGACGGTATCGATGAGCTGGTACATACAACTGTATTAAAGGCAATACTTTGGGACAGTCTATTCTATTATTTATGAGGTTATCAATAAAGCAAATCTCACCCATTTCCCTTCTTACGTGTAACTTAACAACTTTAAATTCATTCCTAATGTCCTGATATTCATTATAGTTAGGATATCTTCCATGAGCTTTAAAATACAAATA
Source organism: Agrypnus murinus (assembly GCA_929113105.1). NCBI lineage: Eukaryota > Metazoa > Arthropoda > Insecta > Coleoptera > Elateridae > Agrypnus > Agrypnus murinus. Next base: position 22,176,492 of record OV816026.1, read on the forward strand.
TTTTAAAAACTTACTTCGAACAGTTTCGATCTTATTTTGATATATAATTATGCTTGGACTTCGTGCTACCGATGCGAATTCTAGTTTAGATCTTACTAAAGAGTTGTATCGTCGTTGTAATCTTAAAATAATTAGCAGCTCTTATGAGAAAACCTGGATTTTTTATAGCTGCGTTTACTATTTAATTTATGTGACCGTCCCATTTTAAATCAGCCTTAAGGTGAACTCCTAAATCGCGAATGTTAGATATTCGTTCTAAGTAATTTCAATTCATAACATGTTCATATTGATTTGGATGTTTACTTAATGTGAATGACATCCACTTAAATAATAGAAAAATAGTAGAAAAAGCCGTGGTCCTAAATTACTGCCCTGTGGTACGCCCGAAGAAACTAAGAACTTAAACGATTGGATTCCGTGTACAAATTGAAATCTATTATGTAAATAAGATTTGAAAAACTGTAATAAATCTATAGAAAAACCATATAAATGTAATTTGTGTAATAAAATGTCATGATTAACAGAATCGGCAGAGTGGGCAGGTAGATTACATCTACCTGCCCACTCCTGTTATTACACTGCTAATAAACTCTATGTAAGTTATGAGATTGGTTTGAATAGATCTTTTATTCATAAATACTTGTTGAGGTTAGTTCTGTTAGATCATTTTTTAAACTATTATACAATTTATTATATATCATTTGTAGGTATGTGAAGTTACCGGACAAATTTCGTAAAATCAATTAAATAGAGTTCCGGGTCGCGGCAGAATAGTTCTACAGTTCTTGCTACCTTTTTTAAAACTCCCGAAAACCTGAAAAAACGAAATTGCCCGCCAACTTCATGATGCGGTCAAATTATGAAAAATGCAGAATATTTTTGGAGTTCTGGATAGGTTGTAGAAATGGTTCTGAAAAAATAACGGAATAAGAATAAAAATAAAATTTCAGAATTAGAAACAAGAATTGCGAATATCTTTCAACATTCATTCCAGATCGGACTGTTGTTAGAACTCTTCTGTCGCAATCCAGAACTCTAATCATAACTGCGATATCGTTGATTTCAATTGCATCCAGTATTCTGGACAAAAATGTGATTTGATCTTTAATTTTTGTATAGTTCCGTAAATTCTCACCGGATCGAGAAAGTTCTTAAGAACTATTGTCAGAACTCTTCTCCGCGACCCAGAACTCTAATCAGAACTGCGATATCGTTATTTTAATTTCATCCCCTATTATGCTTCAATTTAGCAAATTTAATCTTAAATATTGAGATAGTTCCTGTAAATCTCACGTAACCGAAAAAATTGTCAAAAACTATTGTTAGAACTCTTCTGCCGCGATCCAGAACTCCAATGAGAACAGCAATATCGTTGATTTTAATTTCATCCCCTATTATGCATCAATTTATCAAATTTAATCTTAAATATTAGGATAGTTCCTGTAAAACTCAGGTGATCAGAAAAATTCTTAAGAACTATTGTTAGAACTCTTTTGCCGCGACCCAGAACTCTAATCAGAACTGCAATATCGTTGATTTTTAATACATCCCCTATTATGCATCAATTTATCAAATATAATCCTAAATATTGGGATAGTTTCTGTAATTCTCACGTGATCGAAAAAATTCTTAAGAACTATTGTTAGAACTCTTCTGCCGCGACCCAGAACTCTAATCAGAACTGCGATATCGTTAGTTTTAGTTTTATCCTGTTCACTGCTTAAAGAAGTCTTTTTTAAAGACGTTAAGACACTTTACACTGACACTGTTTGCGAAAAATATCTTTAATGCATTATTTAAAAAAACGTTTATAACAACACAAATCGTGTTTTTCAAAGATATTTTTACAGAAAAAATGTTTTTGATAAAAAAAACACAAAAACGTTCTGTTAAATAAAACGTTAAAACGGGTTTTTTTCCAACACTGCAAAAACACGCGTTCCGTACGAAACGTTTTTGAGGCTGATTTGGAACGCTTAAATCATTTTGTTTTAAAAACGCTTAAAGTATTCTATACAGAACACAAGAAATGCGTTCTTATTGAAGACCGCATTTGTGCCGCAGTGTTCTACACCGAAAAGATGTGTGTGCAACAGTTGCACCGCCGGTGCAATCGCTGCACGAAACGCTGGAAGAGCTAATTTTGCACTAATTTCGGGCTATAAATCAAAAAAAATTTGAACTTTGTACGTCAGCAGCACTTTTGCGTGTGGCACATTTTGACGTTGGCAGCTTTGTTGTGGCGCGTTCTTGTGATACTTTTACCTTTGGGACCTTTAAACGTAGCTCTAATTGGGTGGAATCGCTGCTTCTTGTTTTTAGAGTCTCTGCAACTAAAGCACGTCAAGTATCATGATATCTTACTTTTGAGAGATTTCTGGGTAGGGGTGAAGGGGTGGTGTGAATGGGCGGGGTTGAATTTCATGAAACTTGTCGTGGAGTAAGTGCAAAGTCAGTATTTCAGTCTAGCAGCAAGAAACAGCCACTGCGGGGCGTCCTTTAACAAATATGAAAGTGAGCAAACATAAACAAGTGGATAATTATGTAGGGTAGTCTTATGTTAGAGAATGATTTGGAGAATAAGTTGTGTGAAAGTGAATAGTCTTTAATTAGTCCAAACACATTGCCTAGTTTATATTGATTTTTATCTTTTTTACTTTCGCGGGCGTCCATGTCGCTATTTACCAATTTAGGCGACAATTTCAGAAATTGACATTGATAACAGAAGCGGGGATTGACTAGGTTAGGGGATGATTTCAAAAAATGGGTTATGTGCCAATTAATAGCCTTTAATAAGTCCAAAATTATGACATGGTCTTTTCCTGAGTTTTATCATTATTCATTTGTTATCATTGTTTATGTGGGGTAGTTCTCTATTTAGGGGTTGATTTCGAATATGGATTAAATATCAACGAATGGTCTTTAATTAATCCACAATTGTAGACTAGTTCAGATAGATTTTTTATGCACTGTTGGTTTGATTTTTTTACATACTTAACTTCGTGACAACTCTTGAAGGGTGATGAGTGATTTTCACAATGTGATTTATAAAATCAGTTATCTGTCAATGAATAGGCTTTAACTAATCCAAAGTTGGGAACGATTTTATCGGCATTTATATATTTAATTTTGTAACATTAGTCATGGGGGTTGGTTTACCAATCTGGCGAATGATTTAAAAAATGAGTTATCTGCTATACCCAAACAAACAAATGAAGAATCTAAGGTCAATGGGTGATCAACAGCTGTGAAATACATTAAGTTAATATAAGAGAGTAACCAGCATCTTGTGTTACTCTCGGCTGTTAAAGAAAGTAAGCAACGTATGTTAGGATTGTACTTTTTAACATTTCGAGCATGTGATAACAGCGTCTCGCCTCATAATCGGCGCGTGATTTGCGATGCGTTAATCATTTTCATCCTCGTGATTTCGGTGACCTAGATTCTTCATTTGTTTGGGTATATTTTTGTCCAGAATAAGGGATGAAATTGAAATTAACGATATCGCAGTTCTGATTGCTGTTCCGGGCCGCGGCAAAACAGTTCTAACAATATTTTTCAAGAGTTCTTTTGATCACGTGAGAATTAAAGGAACTATGCCAATATTTAAGATTAGATTTGATAAATCGAAGCATAATAGGGGATGAAATTAAAATAACGATATCGCAGTTCTGATTAGAGTTCTGGGTCGCGGCAGAAGAGTTCTGACAATAGTTCTTAAGAACTTTCTCGATCCGGTGAGAATTTACGGAACTATACAAAAATTAAAGATCAAATCACATTTTTGTCCAGAATACTGGATGAAATTGAAATTAACGATATCGCAGTTCTGATTACAGTTCTGGGTCGCGGCAAAAGAGCTCTAACAATAGTTTTCAAGAATTCTTTTGATTACGTGAGAATTAAAAGAACTATCCCGATATTTAAGATTAAATTTGATAAACTGATACATAATTGGGAATGAGATTAAAATAACGATATCGCAGTTCTGATTAGAGGTCTGGGTTGCGGCAGAAGAGTTCTAACAATAGTTCTTAAGGACTTTTTCGACCCCGTGAGAATTTAAGGAACTATACAAAAATTTAAGCTCAAATCTGATATTTTTGTCCAGAATAGGGGATGAAATTGAAATTAACGATATCGCAGTTCTGGGTCGCAGCAGAAGAGTTCTGACAATAGTTCTTAAGAAATCGATCTGGAGTGAATATTGAAAGATATTCGCAATTTTTGTTTCTATTTCTGAAATTTTATGTTTATTCTTATTCCGTTAACTATTATCGTACTATTCAGAACTCCAAAAATATTCTGCATTTTTCATAAGTTGTCCGCATTGTGAAGTTGGCGGGCAATTTCGTTTTCTAAGGTTTTCGAGGGTTTTTCTGAAGAACTCTTTAAAAAAGCTAGCAAGAACTGTAGACCTATTCTGCCGCGACCAGGAACTCTGTTTATCTAATTGATCTTTCGAAATTGGTCAGCTAACTTCATACCGTTTTACATTTATGTAATTCCAGAACCCGCTTGTATCGTGTATAATGTTTTGTTCTATAGATGTTATGTATTCGTTGTACGCTGTCTTTATATCACTTTGTACTTTTTCACGCAACCGACGATACTCTTTCAAATAGTAATCCGATAAGTTTCTGTTCTTGTGGTATTTGTTCTTTAACTTAATATTTTATTAATGGTTTCTTTAGTTTACCATAAAGGATAACGATAATACCTTTGGAACAGATCATCTAGCGCCCCGTAAAATAACGAATAATACTTATTTACAGCTTCATTTATGTCACTATATAATTCTCAAGTTCTTGCCAATCAGTATCTCGAAGCAAACAGTACAATAGTAAAAAGTCAGCTTTTTTGAAGCTGACAGTTGAGCAGTGAAGTTGTAGCAGTCTTTTAAAACTCTGGACGTGTATCTCTCCCTACGCAAAACTACATGATAGTGTTAATACTGATGTAATACTGGTGATACGCATCCACAGGTTAATCGAATCATCATTCTCATGCACACTTCGAGGTTACTGATTTTTAGGTCAAGTGTAGTTAGGTCCCTGCAAATTTCTTACATTATGAGACATACTAAGATTTCGGATATTAATGAATTCTTGTAAACGTCTGGTAGTTGGATTACCATTTCAAAGATCATTGACCTGTTTGACAAAGCTTGATTCAGTTCTAATTACCTTCCGTGTTTTCTATAACATTTAAATATTCTTCATAAGTCTTATACTCACAATTAGGAGAAATATAGGCACTGTTGATGATAATATTTTTACCAGGTAAATAGATTTTGACAAATAATGTTTCTAATGCAATATTTAAATTAACAGTGTATTCATGAAATAAATAAAGATTATTAAAAGTTTCACAGTTTTCTTAAAATACAACCTGACAATATTTAAGAAAACTGTGAAGCTTTTAATAATCTTAGTTATTTCATGATTATGGAGTTCCACAAAATATGGCTGGAAACAATAAATAACAGTGTATTGATTTGTATTTTTTATGAACCCTATCAATACCCCTCCACCGCGTTTAGTTCCGTCAAAAATTTGATTTCGATTGACTCTGTAGACAATATAACGGGGATCAAATAATGCATTATTATATACAGGGTGTCTCAAGATTGCAGGGACAACAGCAAACCGGTAAGAGAGAACGTCGGTGTGACTGGTAAATCGTCGTCAAAACTTACCTAACTTTAATAGCAACATAAATATTAACAGTTAAAGTTGAAGCAGTTACTATTTTATTACTAAGTAAAAACTAGCAAACTTATGTTAAACATGATCACTTTAATTCAAAAGGTAAGAATCGATACAATCCATCAACCTTTACCTTCGATTTAACGTAAAAAATGGACTAACCTTCTGCCTATATTTTTTAAGGAATTTCCTAAAGTAAAGTTGACACCACAGCAATTTAAGTATAATAGCGTAAAAATAAAGATACCTATGGATGCCACTAAAATCAATACGACTTAGTATAACAATAATAAATAATAATAGTATATTATATACCAAGGTTGTGAAGAGTTTTTTCTAGAGCCGAGCATTATTAGATCCCGAGATGCGCAGCATCGAGGGATATAAGATGAGAGGCTCTAGAAAACACTTCACAACCGTGGTGTATATATTATTTTTTTCACTACTAGTACTTTTATTCCTTTTATTCTTCTCACATAAAAAACGTACTATCGCGATCACGGATTTTTTCCTGGATGCCAGTGTATAATGGGATGTATTTTTGCCCTGTGTTACACTAAAATCTGGATTATTGACTAGTAGTCAATAATAAAAAATTATTTACCACTAGGCAAGAAAACTAACTTCACAAGGTGACAACAGACTAGATAATAGTATGTTTTAAAGCTAGTAGTGAAAAAATGAATTTATTTTTCTATCACAATTTAACCAATACATATTAAGAAAACAAAGTATACCTAATTATATAGAGATATCATAAGGCTGCCAATTCAAATTAGTAGTTTCCTACCCTTGCTCTTCCATTGGCACCTTAACCTACTAATATAATTACAAATAAATAATATAGTTGCCCATTTCTAAAATATAAACTAAAGTAAATAGAAAAAAACAAAATATTCTGTGACTGCGTTATTTCACATACTAAATCATTCCACGTACAGTATAAAAGATACGTAAGAAATGAAAAGAAATGAAACAAAATTTCGAACGACTCTAAGGAATTTTCTAAAAAAATCTTCGTGATATTTCTCAAAATATAAATTCCACTTCTTAATTGCTTTTAGGTTTAATTAATCTTCAAAAGTCAATTGAACACGTGTAGAAATCATTTTATTAATAACTGTAAAATAGTTTGTAAAACTCACAAGCCAAACATATTACCTAACATTAATTTGTTGAATTAAAGAAGTTTTGTGATGTTGGAGTTAGTAGAGGTCTCGACGTGACGTCACACAGTCAATTGCAGGATAGGGATTGAGTAATCCTGTACAATCCTGTTGCTTCGATGTTGATTTTCCGCTAGTGTATGCGTAAAATAAATAAATAATAATAATAATAGTAATGACTAATTATTACTAAAGCTTTTTAGATTATTAATTTATTTCTAAAAGGGCAACAACTAAATACAGTAATGTCGCACACATGTAGGTACGTGCATAAGCAAATTAATCGAATTGTTTACACTAATTATTATTAAATCCGCTTTATTCTGTGCTATACTATACCTACACCGAACAAAGCATTGCTATATCAGATTTTAAATCAATCGTATACATAATCGAATATATAATATTATTAACAAATTTATTGTACAGGTATAAGCGCAAAATTTCAAATAAATCAAATAACGAACAAAACCCTCCTCATTATTTCATGCACTTTATTGGAAATGACGTTATAATACAAAAACAATACAATAATAAATTCATATGCATACCTCATTGCAGAACCCCTTTGTACTAAAACAATTAATTACATACATGTTACGTATTTCTCCCCTCAACAATCTCGTAACAACCAACCCTTCTGTGACAAATGCGTCTGAATATAGCAGTAACAGTTTAGAGGTTTTTTCAGCGAATGCCGATATCACGATTGGAAAGCCAGTCGGCCCAGTCGCTTTACCCCCAACAAATAAAAACCACATTTACACGGGTTTCTACGCATTCAACCTTATCATATAACCTTTCTGTAACTTTATCCTACTCTTTCGTATATGCTTTTAATGGAAATAAAAGATAGACGCGCAAGATAAAGAATTTTCTGAAATTTCCTTTAATAGATTTTTTTCTTGTTAAGATAGAGGTTAAAAAGATTTGTAAAAAAAGGTTTCCTCCTTTAACACAGCAAACCAAACTTTTCCATACGGTTCAACAAATCTAAAAATTTTAATGAAGAAACGCGACACCGCTTTGATAAAGAGGTGATAATTACTATAGAATGGATTACAAAGGAAGGCGATTTTAATACAGTTTATATTCTTGGCTAAATTTGCATTAAATTAATCTTAACTAATTAAAAATTCAGTAATGGAAGAACAGCCCATTTAAGTTTTATTGAATCTCCAGTCGAGGTTTCGTTTTATAAAATTAAATTTTAATTAGAAAAATGGGTTTTTCTTCAAAATAAATTACAGATTTACGGAGATCAAGATAAATTATCATTTTGATATTTAGTACGTGACTTGCCTACAGATGAAAGGGTTAAATTTTTAATCTCCAGCTTTATTTTTTCCTACATTCGCTTGTACAAGTGAACGAGTTTTCATGATTTAAAGATGATTTGGGTACGTATGCTTAGTTTTGCGGAAAGGATATCCCTGGAATCAACGAAGTATCGATTTGAGCGTATGCTTTTATCTTCCGAATCTACCAATACTAGAGACAGCAGATTTATGAGATACTTTATAGCACCTTTAGATACTACCATCGATGGCTGAAGTATAAAATTGCAGGTAAATGCAGGAAAACGTGACGGATAGGTATTTGATTTCCGTCGCTTAAAGCTATATGTTGAGTCGAATCTATCTGATGAGAATTTTATGAAAATTGTCAGAAATTTTATTAATCCTAGGATCTTCGTAATTTATTCAAAAGGAAAGAAAAAATTAAAGACTTGAAAGTTAAAATCGTTAATATCAAACAGCGGAGACTATAGATTGCAAGACGATCTTAAAAATTGAATTAAATTTTCAGTTTTAGCTTTTAAAAAGGTCACGTCACACTATTTAATAAATTTGAAGAGCTATTCTGTAACATAAGGATCAATCACAATAACAAAAGGAAGAATAAACTATTCTAAGAAAATTTGGTATTAATCGAAAGAAGAATTCATTTTATGTATCTTTCAAAAACATTAGAAAAATTTAGATTATACTATTCAGACAAACACTTAAAAGCTTTGTTTTGTAATAATTTTGTAGCACCCTGTATAGCTAGCTTTTGTGTTATATTGTACCTATAGCGATAGGGATTTTCGCATTCTCTCTTCGTTTAGTTGCAATTTTGTTTGGAACTAACTTCCTGTTGTTGATAAGAGAATGCATATAAAGAAAAGTTAAAAACAATAAAAACTTACGAGAACGTTAGAGAGAAGAATTAGTAGAAAATCCCTTATGGTTCCAATAAAATTGGAAATCAAAACCACAAATTAATTATAGATCTGCACAAATGCAATTCCTACTTCACAACATAAAGGGAAAATTAATTTAACGGTGATGCCACTGAAATATTCTTTTCAAAGAATTTTCTTTACACGAACGATCAAAACGAAGTGACAAAATCTCTTATCAACAACAGGAAGTTTGTTCGAAACAAAATGGCAACTAAACGGAGAGAGAATGCGAAAATCCCTAACGCTATACAATATAACACAAAAGCTTAGCTATACAGGGTGCTACGAAATTAGCACGTAACAGCTTATTGGTTTATTGCATTGGTTAATAAGTTATAAGAAGAAGCCTGAAGTTGTAGTCTAAATTGGGTATGTGTTTAAAGTAGCAGAACAGTAATCAGATATCTCGGGTTCAAATTCCACCCTCGTAAACTTTTTTTTCTACTTGTGTTGCTTACTAATTATTATTTTTTAAACTGTAAATTTCCTATAAAATAACTGTATATAAACTAGGTATTAATAATAAATAATATTTGTATAGTATTTACTAGTAATAACATTAAGTTATATATTTAGTATTTGATATATTTTAAAATCCTAGTATTACAGAAGTGAAACAATTGGAATTAATTTCAAGTTTTTATATGTGAGAATAATCACAGACACATGGCTGACTAAAGAATAAAATGGATAATGGATTACTTGCAGGTTAGAATGAAATGAAGAGATGTATCAAACTCTTTGATATGTTTTTTAACTTACAACATACGCTTATTGCATATGACTATATTTTGTTTAGGACATCTACGCCATTTTGTAATTAGTTTCGTCCAAAGTGTTTCATTTTAAATTTTTAAAAAATTTATTTATATTTTTTGTTTTATTTTTTTAAATTTCTCCATTTTGGAGGGTGGGGCAGTTGCCCCCTTGGATAGTAATAGGATATGTTTTAGTGTAGAACATATTTTATAAGAAATTAGAGATTAGATTATTATGTCGACATTACATTAGCGTGATAACAGATGATTAATAGAAATTTTATTGAGACATCTTCGAAAGGTGATCGATCTCTGAACAATTTTTAAAAGAAATATAACTGGTTACAACTAAGAATTGGCACTAACTTTATATTGGATTGTAATTAATCACAGGCCATGATTTTTAATTTTCAATAATATTTTAAAATAGTCTGGTATGACTAATTACTGAAAACAAAAACAAATGATCTTTTATTTAAGAATTTATTATAAGTAATAATGCCTTCCAAGGAAGAAAGGGTACGGAAGGCCGTTGTAAATTTTTATGAAATATACAGGGAGAAAAAGTAAAAACTATGTTGTTGAGCATTTTATATCAGAAGGGTTGTGAAGAAGAAGAATTTAAATATTATCATGAGAGGTAGTGCAGTTAAGAAAAGTGGATGATCTGGTCATAAAGAAACAAAAATGGCAAAACAGAATAAAAAGATTGGTACGTTTATTTAATATAATTATATGCTGGGCATTTCCCGACTTGTCTATTAACTATTTACTTTTCACTTTTTATAAACTTTCCTAATTATTCATTTTCCTAATTGTGTTGTTTTCACTTTTACTTTGTAAGTGACCGTTTTTAGTCACAGCATTACTTTTCATTTTAATTATGTATAAAACTATTAACTCTTTTAAATTATTGTTTGAAAATTGAAAACCGTGATCTGCTATTCATTATAATTACAACAAAGTAAGTAAAAATTTTTAGTTGCAACCAATTGGTAACGATAACTGCGATTCCAAAGATTTTTCAATGAAATAGTAAAAATGATCGTTTAAGGAATACCTGTTAGTAATTCAACGAGTTATAAACGAAATTTAAATCGCTTGAAATAGTTTAATATGTTATAATTTTATTGGGTACATATAATAGAATTTCATTGTTTTTATATTTTTAGGAATTTTATATTTAGTTAATACTGATTTTTCTACACGGAAACTGGGCAATTTAAAAAAAATTTAAATTAAAAAAATTAATTTTAATAATTATTTGAAAAGTTTTGATTTTCATTTATTCCTAAAAGAAGGCCTGTGGGTTTTTATCGATAGTAAATTTTAAATAAAACATTTAAATCATAGATGCGTCTCGTTCTGCGATATCATTTACCATTTTAAATCTTCTAATGTTCAAAAAAAGATTTTCTTAATTCAAGATATCAAAAAACGTATACTCTTGCTTGCGAGGAAATATAGTGAGGAAAGATAGTGTTTATTAGCAGTATAAAGTAGTAAAGTATGGTGCATGCTTCAAACTGAAGAAAAATATTTGTATAATAATATTTATTAAATAATTATTTTAAAATAAAAATTTAAAAACGTTTGTATCTAACTGACAAAATAATGAAACATAATTTATTTTATTGATATTATTTAATAATGTGTAGCAAACTTAATTACTCTACTGGAATTACTTTACTGAAAATACTAAACATAAAATACGCCGCACGGTGGACGTCACTGTAATCTCAATAAATCAAAATAAAACGACACTTACTGAACGGTAATACTCCGGCTGAGATCTCTAAGTCTGCAGATTCAAATACAGGTGTGGGTGTTAACCCCAAAGGCTTCAGATTAGGCAATAGAGTCAAGAACAAATAAAAAATAGGAGGCGCCACCAGACTGATTGATGTTAAAGAAAAAACAAATCCAGAAGTCCCAGATTGGAAATGACTTTCCATAACATTGACGTTAATTAATCAAACACATTAGTCGTTAATAAAAAAAATCTTAATTGAAAAAAATCAGCAGTTTCTTGAGGTTTAACTATACCAAATGATAAATAAATTTGAAGTCTGTATATTGAAACAAAAAAAATAAATAAATAAGATGGAAATATTCACAATAACCATTTTGAATAAGAAAAAAATTTATCTATCATAACTATTACATAATTTCGGGATCCCAAATAAATTTTACATAAAAAAATTTACACTAAACTCTAGTAACAATGATTCGACAACTGAACGATTCGTACGTAACTAGAACTTCACCAAACTAAAATTGCGGGATAATCCTCTTCACCGGATTAATAGCTTACCAACAAAATCGATATGATACAACACAAAAATTGCTTTATTTTAACTGTACTATAATTCTGTGACCGTAATAATCGCTAACTCGCGGTGATGACACTGGAAGAAATTGCTAGGGGGAGAGCCCACTAGCTGTAGGCCGCAGCCCGCTGCTGTCTTTGGGGTACGAATCCCACTCATCGACTGAACTTTAAGATAGAAATCTGTACTACCTTAAATTTTTAAAAGGAGGGAACACTTTAAACTAACCTATTGCGAACTTTATTAAGCCAATCAGGAACAAGCATTCAAGAAAAAGCTTCTGGAAGTTTGGAGGGAATTTACAGCGACTTAAATCTGGCAAACAAAGAAAAACCCACAACTGAACATGTGGCCTCCACTATTTTTTATACGTCTGTATTTGAAAAAATTATTTGTACAAATTGAAAATGACACGTACGGGAAGTAATAAATTTTAACTAAATGTCTTTTAACATTAAATCTCTTGTAAAAAGGCCGATATGATTTCTAACTATCTATAATCTTAATTTTGTCTATATTTCCGCTACTATAAACAATTTATAGCCGTGGGAAGGTTCTGCAATGAACTTTGATATTTACAAAAGCATCAAATGCAATAAGATAATGCCAACATGATTATTCTAGTAACAATTTTATCTGTAATTTTATTCTAGAAGGAATGTCGTTTAGACGAAAACATTTTAGGGTAACCCCTGACAGTAAAGACAACCATTTAATTCGAAATATCATCTGTATTTTTAATCCAACTTAAGTATATTGAAATGCACAGAACCGTGCTAAGGTTTTTTTTACCATTAATGCCTACAAAATTACATTTCTATGAAATTGAAAATTTGAATACGTTACAAATGTTAATATTTAATTGTAAGTACGTAATTGATTAAAATTAAATAAATAATAAAATTAAATTGTATTATAAACAAATAATACAATCTTATAAGTACCACAGTACAATAATTAATTTTACTAAGTTATCAACCTCTTATTTACAATCAACCAAATATATTTATTATTTAATTATGAATGATTTTTTAATTTTTTATTTATATTTAATTAGCAATACAAATTTATTGTAAATATTAGGTTAAAATAATTCTTGTAATATAGTTAGTTAAAGAGCATCTGCCTCGAAGGACCAGATGTTCTTTAATCATATTACAAGGCTTATATCTTTGATTAAACCCTTTTGAGTAGCTCCTATACGATTGTTATAAGTAAATCAAACTTACTATAGCTGCAATTATAATTATATGTTTATTGTACTAAAGCAGAAAATTACTCAAATTAATTTAATTAATCACAGAACAATAAATTACGTCAGATCTTAATTTAAAAATTATAAAAATTATTTTATTACATTAGTTATGTAAAAAACAAAATTACTTAAAATTCAACACAACAACAATTATATGCAGTATTTTATAACATATTAAAGAATAACTTTTTGGATAAAGATTAAAGATTATCAGATATTTATTTCTATCAAGTACATTTAATATCAAAAAGATTTGTAAGCAAAATGCAATTTATTTGATTTTAATGTATGCAACGAAACACCTACTTTTACAAAAAAACTTAAAAATAACCACAAAGTGGTATAAGAGAGCAGATCTGCATAATCCATTTAATTTTTAACATTACAAAGAAAAGAAATTGACACAACAAACGCAAAAATTGACGTGCCGTTTTTCAGCGTAGATTAATTATTATTAATGAAAAATGAATGGGATAGAATTTTCCAAAATTCTAAGGTTGTAGATATCAACTTTGATCTTTTCAAATGGATAGTTTTTCGTTGCAAGGTTGTCACTTCAAGTTAATTTGAGTTTTCATTCTATCTAGACCGTCCTCATCAGTACCTTAATATTTTTTCTTAGCAGTTTTTACATAATTATTCAACATTCTAGAAATCACTCTAGAAATTAGCATTTACGAATACGATGAATATAATATTTCTAAACCATTCATATTCTATTTATAGTTCTGAATATTCAACTTATGTTAGTGAAACGTATACCCATATATATATTACAATAACTTCAAAGAATAAAAATCGAACGATTCTATTTCCAATCTAAGAACTGCTTGAATTTTATTTACCTCTATGATGCTGTTCATGCTTGAGAAAATACTCTCTAAAAGCGTCAAATACGAATGGGTTATATTTTATCAATTTTGTTTCCTTCAGAAACACTATATTGGATAATGTTGGGGAAGGGTATGTATGATGCACATTGATTCACAGACTTTCATTAATTCGCTCAATCTGTAACTTACTAACACAAAAAGACATACAGAAAATTAAGAACTAGCTAATAATCATTAAAATAAGTACATTTAAAACTAATAACTTTAGTTAAAAAAGTAAGAGAGCAGACATTAGATAATGGACTTAAAATTCGTTAAATCCATTAACAAGTACGCGGAGATTATCATACACTCTGATTTCTAATTCAAACTAATTCTTCTTTAAGATTGTTCATCCATTCACAAGAGGATTCGTATTAAGACATTTCAATTTACGTTCAATATTTCATTTTATAAGGTATATCTGACCCCATCTTAAGGGTTGAACTTTGATCCGAAGCGATCGATTAACGACAAACACGAGACCACCACTACGAAGATGATGGTATATTGAATGGTTGATCATTAAATCTGAATAAATGAACTCATCCCTCCTTAGTGCTTTTAGTTAAATGTAAATCTGAAGGATTGTATTCTAATGGGATACCGAGACGATGAACCCCGTGCGCAATTAATGAAAAAAAGATTAGTCTCTTTTGTTTGTACATCTTTTCAAACTGAGAAAAACAGGACGAAAATGTTTTTTGTTTGTTTATTATTAGTCTTCACTAATACAGCATTGTGTTTAGATCAATGTTGTTTTATGTTTTAATATATTATATCACATCACATGGTTATTTGGTCAATGACCCCCCCCCAACCCTAATCATTAAAAATGTTTTCTATTTACCACCTTGTAGAAATAATTCTACTAAAATATTTTTCTCCGACTAATTTTATAATGCTCCAAGGTAGAAAACATGTTAAAAAAAGAAAATTGCCAAAATAATATCAAATTAGTGGAATAAATAGCATGCAGAACAATAACAAATCGATCAAATGGATACTAAAAGAACTGAGAGAAGTTCTATAAGATGGCCACAAAAAAAAACTTACCTAAAAATAAAATATACGAAACCGAAGGTTTCTCAAAACAGATATACAAGAAAATATTCAAGGAATAACTATACCAAGAAATAAAATTCCTAAACCTGAAGACAATGCAATACAAAATCTTTTAAAATAATGAAAAGGAACTCAAAGGTCACTACATTAGATTCTTGGATTGTCTATTTTCATCAAGCGTTAAAATCGAAATTCGTGCCAAAGTTTTTATCTCACCAAAAACATCATTCATTCTTCCAAAAGAAAGTTAATGAAAAAATACCATGACAAAATAATCCATTATGTAGATAGTTCAAATATGTATAAATCGAAATGGTACAACTAGTACATATTGCCAACTTAGACCAGGACCGTATTTGCAAAAAAGATTCAGTAACGCAACAATAAAAGTAAATAGGAACAAAAGGAAATGCTCAAGTATCTAGAAATAACCAACCCAAAACAAGCACGGTAGCTTATAAAAAAATAATAGGTGAAAACAAAGTAGGTGACATAACCTAAGATTCACTACTACAAATGTTCGATAAATAATCACCTTTATTTTTAGTGGAGGCAGTATAACCAAACAAGACGAAACAAATCTTAATGATAGTAAAAACCGTTACAATAAATAAAAAAATTTAAATATCCTGTAAATAAATTTTAAAAAGCATTTGTTAAATGGAAAGTAATAATAAGTTGTTCTAACAAAAGATTTTATTAAACTAATAAAGAGAAATGTTAGCTTGAGCAGAGTTCTGCCGGCGTGTACAAACAAGTGCGATGACTGTGAGATGGAGGACTACAAAAAAAAGAGTGTGTCAAGTTCTGTTCTTCTTTTGAGAAAACCTGTAACAGAAACTATTTTTATGCTTCTTCGGGTCTTTGAAAACTACGCTACGAGTAAAGTTCATGTGTACGCGTGGCTTGGGTGCTTCAAAATGACGACCTGCAACCAACAGCACTGATGGAAACATCGCAAAATTTCATCAGGCGGTCAGCAAAGACTATCGCAAGGCTATCGAGCAAATTGAGTGCTCACAGAGGGTCAGAAAAACAATTGCGTCGAAGTTTGCCGCGATCTGAAAGTAATTGTCCGTAACGACCCGAATTTTCTAGTTCCTGCTGCAGTTTTAGCTTTTTGCAGTTTTTAATAAATTTAAATTTTAAACTTTTTCAGCATAGCTCAGAATGTTTATTGATTCTATAGTAACAATATTTTATTCAGCTTAAACTGTGTTTTTTATTAATTTAACCTACGTTTTTCTTAAAGTGCTCAAAGTAATATTTTCTTTTTATATGAGTGAGTGAGTATCTGTTTGTATATTTTGCCGAAAAACTATGCGATGCCCTTTACTTTATTTACTTTGCCCGTCGTTTGAAGTTAGAAAAATAAAAAAATCATAATTGTGCAACCAAATATCGACTTTTTCAACTACATCGGAAATCTTTAGAGAATCTGTTTGCTGCTTGAACGGACACTAGAACCTCTCATCTGGTCACGTTTATTACTGTCTATAAACACGGCAAAACAAATCTACTGATACTATCCGGGAGGTATTATAGTTGGTCGGCATATCAAAGTATCCACAAAAGTGTTATGAAGAAAACAGGAATCATTACGAGAGTGATCGATGTGAAATCTCCCACAATTAGAGGCTTTCAACCAGCAAACCATGTAACTAGGTACAGCTGATATTACATATTAATATTAATAGATTGAAAGATTATTTACTATATGCGAAGTATATGCGAACATGCGAAGTTTCTTTCATCACCTTGTCGGGTCACGAGACGGGGAGATTAAATGAAGGACGGGTTTTCTGTTGTAAAATCACTTTCTATTGATTTCGTTTGGGCTTCTAACCTTGGACCTGAGTACGAGCTAATAATTTCCACAATTCTGGGAAAATCCGTTATTTATAATTTTGGAGTCAAGATTTATCAATGCAAAATTAAAGTTGATAAAGATAAGATTGATAAAGATTAAAGGCATGATTTTACAATGGTCAATAAAAGTAGTCAATAAATTGTAGTAGTAACTTGCCCGAAGCTACTTTAAAGTGTTTAATACTTTAAAGTAGTACTGAAAGTTCCTACCACCTGTCTGAAACCAGTTCTTAACCTTTAAAAGAACGGAACCTTACAGTAGTATTGAAAGTAAAATTTGTTTTCTGCTACCCAGGAGAATCACTTTAAAGTGATTTTTACTACTTGTTTTGCACCAGAATTACTACAAAGTTCCAGTTATTATTAAAAATTACAGCGAAGTGGCAGTTACAACTTCTATTAAGCAATCCAAACCAATATGGTTTCTGTGGTCAAACATTCCCTTCGTCGCCATAAAATCACCATTTAACATACTATTTGATTACCTACTAAATTGGCCTCGATTCAATAATGATGGCCGCTATGGGTAAATATTTCCGTCGGCGCCACCTAAACACCATTTGATTGATAGTTGAATATCGTAATAGAGGCATATCTGCCGTAGGTTAGTTTGGAATTTGGAGGTTAATTGTGTTTTTGCACTGTTAGTGGTTGGCACTGGCGCCGACTTGTAAAATATATTGGGGGGGGGCACAAATCGGAGGATTCCCCCAGCAAAAAAGGGGTCCGGGGAAAATTGCACGTGAAAAGTTGTTTTCACTCACTCTCAAATAACTAGCAGACTGACAGCAATAACGATGAGTGGCCAGTGAACAGTGTAACACTCGTGTGTGTCCGCCAATGTTCGTTGGCCAATGGCCTACGAGTGTGTTCGAACTCGACGTTGTTTTCCAACTATCTTCGTGATGGGCCCGAAGGAACCCGGAGATGCACGAGAGTTTACAAAATTCATTTCCGTCGATGTTCGTGGCCTGAAATTCCCTAAGGCAGGTGGAAATGCACGAGTGTTTACGAAGTATGTTTCCATCGAATCATAATGTACGCGTTTGGGCCGGAATACAGGCGAAGACGTACGAGTTTTTATTAAGTTGATTAAACCTACTTATTATTGTACAAGTATGTGCCTTCCGCAAAGTATAGATTAATCTTTCGTCTTGATTGTTTAGTGTGTGCTATCGAGGTTTGATTATATGTTATTTAGTCAGATGCATATTAATATTGAGGGGGGCGACCCCCCTGCAGACTAGACAGTGGTAGTTGGGTTCAACACAAAATATTATTTTGCTAACAAGGATATGTATTCTCCTTTTTCCTTTGGTTGTCACAACTTTAAAATATTCCATATCTAATTAATACGTAGCAGCATAAAAAATATAATGTTTAGGTTCATGATTAAATGTGAGGTTAAATTTAAACGTTTTTAAAGTTCCAATGAGAACTTTGCAGTGACATTAGCAATTGGGAAGTGGCTACGAAAACATTGACGTCGTTTCATAGTAAGAATCAATTGAAACTCCCATAATTTTTGAACTTATTTTATACTTCGTGGTAACAACAACTTTGAAGTAGAATTTGTTTAATTCCCGTTACTGCTAAATAAGTGACACAAACTTTAGACATGAATTTTATAATGAAGACTACTTTATGGTAATTTTTCGAAAAGTACCCCATATTTATTTTAAAATGTTGGAAGCTATTAATCAGTTTGCAATTTCTTATGATTGCTAATAGATGTTTTACTATATCTTTAAGACATTTTTTTATTAAAAAAATATATTTAAACAAGGCGCGTTGTTATTTTTCGATTTATCATCATCATATCAAACAGAACGTTGTAATGGTTTACAAATAATTTTGGTATTACTGGAATCACAAAATAATCAAACGCTTCATCTCTCTTTCAAGAATTGTTGCCCATTTCGGTTACTGGCACGCAATAAAACCGTAGCAATTACTGACTACATAGTGGCAAAAACTTAATGTTCCACTGGTAGTTGCTGGTACGTAACCATGACTAAAAATTCTGCTTGAGATGATATTCTATAATTTTTCCTGAATTTCAAACTGTATGAAGGCCACTACTACGATTTAACTACTGATATTTTTAAATTTTATTTGTGTTAAAAGATGAATGAACGATATACTTGGTATTAATCATTTTCTACTTTCTGTGTGGTTGTGTTGTATACTTATGGCTATAAGAACTAAGAATATCCGACTTTTGCGCAATTGAAGCTCGGCCATCTTACTGTATTAGAACTCGGTTCTTGAGGAGAATTATCATCAATTAATCATTCATTTAAAGCAATTGGGCTGACGCTAATCTCCATAGTTATATCAATCAATTCACTAAATTGCATGTTTTTGCTTTATTTTTTTATTATTTTTATTTGTTTTTCATATTTTTGTACATTTAATGTGTTTATTAATTTAATTTCGGGATTCCCCGTCAATGTAATTGGGTAAAGCCCGTTTTGTTTAGGTAAATAATTAAATAAATTTACCAATGCTTCAGGCCACCTAGTCCAAAATTAATTTACCTAGAAATTGAGTTCGGAGTTTATATTTACGTACGTATGTAAATATAATGTAATACCTGGAACAAACAAATTAAAACATTCTCCTCTGTGTGACAGTACCGTAATAATAATATAAAATTTGGGTTATTGTAATTGTTCTTTAACCATTATTAAAGAATTTTTACATTAAACATTGCCTAGGACAATAAACATTTTTTTTTTTAGTTTTTATGTTACTTTTTAACAATTACTTTTTATCATTTCTACTAAGTATTTGTCATATAAGCTTAGGTAATGTAATTTGTGTTTTATCCATCATCTAGTTAGGTTGAACATTAAGGATTATCATTATTATATTAAATATAATATGAAATATACTTATTAAATAAATTTGCATATCAGTTACCGTTGCATATTCCACTGCTTGTGTAAAATTTGATTTACATTAATTATCACAATTTCCGTGTTTTTCAGAACCGATAAAAACAAATATCCAGCTACTGAAGTTTAATTGGAAAACTAAAAATAAACCATTAGGATTTATTGAATTTATTTTTGTAATCACTTCAACTTAACGTTAAATAAACATTTTTAAATAAATTTATTCGTGTTTTTATTAAGACAGAAAACCACTTTATTACTGTAGGCACCGAAAGGTGTTGAAAATTGGATAAACTTTGGGTAGTTTGAGAGGTTTTCGATAGAAATCGGTTTCCAATGACTGTCTACCAGATGAAAATCTGTGCGATTTTGGTAAAACCTTCCGGCCAAAGAAAATCCAAATATTTGTATAGAAACTTTCAGGCTAGGGAGGAAAAACAGAAGCACATTAACCCTTTGTTTTCACAGATTGTTTTTCTATATTAAGGTTTTCCCTAAAGCTATGGTGAAATGTACTATTTTATTTCATTTTTATAAAGGAAAAAAGGAGCTGGGCGTTAAGAAATAAAAAGAAGCGTAATATTTGTTTTGTTACAGGAGTAATATTTAACATATCGTTGTAACTCCTAGGAAAAAGCTTTTTGGAGGTACTTCAATCATGAGACAACGGAACAAACAAGAATTTCATAATATTGTTTGTAATTTTGTTGTGATTAACCTAGATTTCAGTGAAACGGTGCGGAACACATTCCAATTAAAGCTCACACGAAGAATACACTTACGTTTGCTTTAAAGTAGTATTTACTTTTTTTGTGAAAGCTGCTTTGCGGTTATTAATTATACACAGTTGGGTTTGTTTTACACACTTTTGCTGAAACTCTATAAAAGGTTAATGAAAAAGGGCGTATGCAGTGTATAAAGTTCCATTTTCTGTTTTCGATCACGGTTCAAAGGGGTATGCTGACAATATTATTTTAGATTGAAAACCCTCAAGTAAGAAGAACAAATATTGTATTCCGTTTATAAAAGATGTCTTCCCTAGAATAGCGTAGGGTATTTCAGTTTGTTTGCAGATATGCATCTGGTAAATCTATGAGTGTACTCTTGAATATGATCTATCTTTAAAGTTATGCCATGTTAGTTTTACAACTCAAAAACTTTAAAATATTACATTAAATCTAGAAAATTGTGTAAGCATGAAAATTATTACAGTAAGTTTAAAATTATAAATACTTTATTTTTCAGATTGGGCGTTTAGCTTAAGGTTAAATGAATTCATTCGAATCCTAGTTTTTCTGTTCGTTATTTTATTTAATGCGATTTATTTAACAATCTATGAAGTTCAGCTCCATACCCCACAAAAAAAACAGAAACACTTCTTTAATTTGGATAAATTACTTTCATGTCGTAGGTGTTAATTGAAAAGCTTACTGGGTATATAACGTTTCTAAAACGTTTTAACAGTGCAGTTTCAAATAATTTCTGATAAGAAATTAAAAAGAGGATTTAATATATTGAATTCAATAGATATAATATTTAGAGAACTATATGGCTACATTTATAAATTATTTGAATAATAGTTATAATAGTTGACATTATTATCTTTGACCTGATTTACATTTACAGAAATGTTGTGACATTTTCTTAATTTTATAATATTTCGTTAAATTCGAAGAAACTTATACACAACGTGATAACAAAAATTCGTTTGCTTGTCACAAAATAAAACCGGAAGTGATCACTGAACTGCTTCAATATTAAGTTGAAACTCTGCTGATATGTAAATCTTGGTTTATGCTGAAAACCTTGAACAAAAACTTTGTTCACACGGAAGCAAGCAAACTTAACCATCCTCTGGCTACTTGCACTTTCTTGTTGCAGAGATTTTGTTATTTACCCAAAACAAGACCAATAATGATTAAAAAGATTTTCCCAGGTACTCCTTAACCTTAATAAACTGAAATGGTTTAAATTGCACCGGTTTTCAAACTTCGAATTTTACAATCACCACTAAATTTAATTACTGAAGTTTATCGATATCGTAGGAAAGTCTACAAATTTGTCCTTAAATTGCTGTTGCTTAAATTTAATCATTATTTATACTTTAAAAATACTTAAATGATCGCAATATAGTTAAATTAATAATCCTCTGACAATAGGGCCCAAGTTTATTTAAGTCTTAGCAGTTATTTACACCGAAAGCAATCGCCGTAGAAAGTGAATGTGCATATTCCAATGATACGGTAAATTTCTACAGAACCTCTCGGTTAACACGAGTTTTTTTAACTTTTACCAACATATAAAATTACGTTATCAAACGAATTACGTAACTTAAACGGTACAGAAAGAATTTGTTCTCTGCAGGTGCCCTACTCTGATGCAGACCGTTGGCGTTTCCCTCGTATACCTGTGTTGTGCGTGTCAGTACATAGTACATAGAATCCTTCATTTGCCAAATGGGATCATAAATTAATCTAAAAGTCAACTTAAATCTTAAATTTATTTTAACAACCAATAAATCAATTCGTTAGTAGCGAGAAAACTACCATACAGCGCCAAATTACGTTTTATTTTAACAAACCGTAAGTGAAAGCGAAATATTGTACTTTATATAATACAAGGTTCATTTAGTAAATACCAAACAATTTAAAGTCGTCGGCCCAAGTAACACGGTTACAATTTCGAATCAAAAAATAAAATTTAATAAATGATTTAAAAAATTTAAAAATCTTCATATTTTCTAATTGTTAATTTAACCATCATAAAACGCCGAAAGTAGTGGGTACACAAGATACAATGATGAGTCATTTAAATATAAAAATTACCAAAAGTTTCATTGAAAACTTTTCTAACAAAAAGTAAAATTAAAAACAGCTTATTTTAAATTCTTACGTCATAGCTTAAAAGTTAACAAAAATGCATAACACAGTCAACTCGCAACAATAAAAAAAAACAACTTCAAAACATTACTGCATATACTTTATACTAAATACATATTATACCTTAAAACACTAATAATGATATAATAAAATCATAATCGAATAAAATAACCGACTGACCTTTAAATATTTATAGAAAAATGAGTATTTGAATAGCACTTCTACTTCAAATAAACTGCTTTCAGGAGAATGGAGATCAAATACACTTTTACATCTACACTTAATATCTAAAAGTTCTTTTAACGAACTAAATATTCCTATAATTTGATTTGCTACAAGCAGCTAATGCAACCTGTTCAATCCGCTGGTACAAGTTATAATGTTAAATAAGCTGCCGTACAACTGTATTATCCCGAAATCAGCAGCACCCTGCTATTCTACAGCACCACGCTCAAAATTCTAATGTTTCCAAAATACTTTTCCAGAGACTAAACACTCTTAAGGAGAAAAACATTTAAAAACTGCCTCTAGAGGTCTGTGAATATTCAGAAATTATTTCGTGGGTTTACTAACTTTACAGAGTATAACCTAGTGCTATTTATTGTCATTGTCATTGTCATTAGCTCCCAAACATGTGCAAATTTCATAAATTTCTTACTACCAGATTGATCATTGTCTGCTACAACTTGTACAAAGTGTCAACATTACAAATAAAGTTATTAATTTCTGATTACTCAATTGGCAGTTACAATCCATTTGATCTAATGAAATCCAAGAATTTTAAATATTCACTGACTGCATTTATGTCCACACTCATTTACCAAAAAGAAAAAAATTCTTGACTAATAAAAGGTTTTTTATCGCTATTCATATAGAATCTCGCACATAGTCCACCTTTTAATGCAATTTTCTATATCAGCACTCGAAACTGGCCATTACTGGAGCTTTCGAGCTGTAACTTTTGTCTTTTAAATCCTAAATGTGATTCATGTAAAATATTCATCGTCATTTTCTCAAGGCTATGTAGTACAATCTCTTTATCTTGTGAGCATGATTCCATTGTTATTATAATTAAGTGCATCTTTTCTTATTCCAAAACTACTGCAAAACAATCTGCTTAGAGTTTCTTTTTTCCAGTTAGACAATGAGCTGTAAGTTCATATTTTATGAATATGTTGTAAACAATCGAGACTATGGGCCTATGAACAGTAAAAACTATGAACAGATGTGTCTGCTACACACAAACTGGTAGAAATTAACTGATGTCTTGATAACATCTGTGAACTAAAATAAGCTATTTCAGCAAATAGTGGAAGCATTCCTGTTACAGTAGTCAAGTGATTCACTTCAGTGGCTGCCTATAATAGATTTGCTCAACTGGATAGGAGATAAATCAATTTATAGCTTTGGCGTGAACTGTTTTTGTCAAAAATATCATTCAGATGTTGAAACCAACTATACTCATTTTCCTGACGTGTCCAAGTATTGAGGCATCTAGTTGCTAAGGTCTTTTTTGATCTGGTACATTGCAGAGTTATTTTATGATAGGAAAGCTGAAGGAATCATGGTTCACGTTAAGTTAACGTGGTATTTGTACACGATCTACTTGGCAATTGGAGAGAACAGCGTTGTTTTAGTCAATTGATATTATTAGACAAAACACAAAAAGTTACTAGCGATAAAAAAACTTGAGCGAAAAGAGGAAGGCGGTAATATAACTTATCAGGAAGTTTACAACCACAAATCCTTATGTAAACTGGCGATATGGGAAACTTAAAACGATTAAATATGTTTGGACTTATTTCTTATTTCTTAGAATTATTTCTTAAGATTTCACGTAAGCTTTAAGACATTGCTATTTGCTAGTCACTTGACTTTATATTATTATTACTTGTTTTTTCATGACTTTTCTTTATCTGCTACCTACTTTTCTACTCTACTAATTAGATTAGTCACTCCCAGCGTGGCGACTTTGAAGTTAACAAAATGCCCCAGCTTCTTCGTATTACCCATCGATTTTGCTTTTCTTTTCATCATAGAAAATCATCCATACATCCATATATCCATATATAGTATAACGAAGTTGTTCGGGGTATGTATTTTACTTTGGAAATTTGCCAACAAGGTGCAACTACGTGGTATACATTTAAGGGGTACTTATAGTTAACGCCACTGCGCGGTGCAAAGTTTAAGTTAATTCTAGCATAGAAAAAACTTGACATACAAGCAGTTTTCTTTTGCCATGAAATCAGCGTACTTAATTTCAAGGTTCGTACCCATATTAGGCTATATTAGGCAAGGGGATGAAGAGGTCAAGGTTCGAAGAACCGACCTTTTGCTATTATAATTAACTCTTGATCTTGAACCTTTTAAATGTAAAATAAAAATACATAAGATATAAAATTCTTGAGTATTGAGATGCGCCAAGATTAATCTGCACTCTCGCGGCAAGTTGTTAAAAGAAATTATGCGGTAGATCTATTTCAATATGTATAATCACCAGCACAGGAAACATTTTATTGAGAAGAATCTATAAATGACAATCCAATTCTACTGATATTTCAAAAACTATAAAATCTAAATATTCTACTTAAAATTATTATAAATACTAGCACGAATTTTAAATTTAATTGTCAAGATTACAATCATATTAAAATACAGCACATCAAAAACAACCGGTAAAAAACTACGTCATCAACTACCGTATATCGAAGACATTTTGATGCTGTACAACGCCATCTATAGTTATTAGCGCGTCCTAATAAGCTTCCAAGAATATATTACTAGAAATGCATGATTTTAAACACAATTACCCCTAGACAATAATCTTTCATCTTTACCTAGTGCTATACGGAACGAGTACATGTCGGGTTAATCCACTATATATTCGTTTGTGGAATTAACATTGATAGTGGAGAAGGTGCCATTTTTATTTGTCTTCACTTACTACAAATATCTACGATCTTGAACTTGAACCTGAGAAATTAGAAAGTGGAGGCTATACAACAAATATAGATAGCACCACAGCCACTTGTCGCTATCAATGCAATTCCACGAACGAATATATAGTGGACTGACATGAGATGGTGCAATTTTCGCTTTCTTGGCGCACTGGCTTTTGAGAAGGCAGCCATTGATAGATTTTGTTATTAATTTGTTTCGTGTCTTTCTTTTAATTGCATTAACTTTACTAAACACCTTTCACATGCAACATTAGGGTGAGGTATAGATAACACATTTAAAACAAAACCGTGAGATCGGTGTGTGGGTTGGGCTTACGGTTCTTGATCCTAATTTGGTGAATTTCGTTGTGCTGTTGGTTTTCGTTTCTGGCTTTGTGAATTTTCCTAGTCTCGTTCCTGAATTAGGGAATTTGCTCAAAGTTCGAAGAACCGGCCTTATTCCCTAGCAGTGATATAAGCGACAGCATATTTGATCTTCTGAGGTGGTTTATCATATTTAAGCGCCTCTTATGGAACGCCACTGTCATAAGGACGATGTTTTAATAAAGCATGACAGGTTTCAGAGAATAGGTAAAGATAGACGTTTGTATTGGAAGAAAATATCATTATTTTAATAATATCTAATATTCAATAGGAATAGTCATTTATGAGTTAAATCATAGAATGTAAAATTAGATTTATGTACATAAGTTTGTTGTTGAACATATCTTTATTATCATTTCCTGTTAATATTATTAATAGCTGTTCTGTAGTATACGTTTATAACAGAAAGGTAATTAGTGACTGTCTGCTGTAACCGATAGGAGAGTTTTAGTTGTTCCGGTTGATGATTACTACTGAGAAACCGTAATGCATTGACTGGGATAAATTTCTAGTTTTTTTCTTTTTGCATTATATGTACGTACATATACATACTATATCTTTCCAAAACTGCTATCCGTCATACAAGGTAAGATGTTACAAACAGAATTACAATCACTTTCATTGAATACAGCGAAACAAAGAAAAAAAAAGATTGATATGTGAGATCTTACAGCACTACTGAAATTAAATCTTTTTGTTGTATACTTTCACGCAGAAAAACTTTTTAAGAGAGGCAATTTTCCGCAAAATAGATTAGATTTGGGAAATTGATTGGAAATAAGTATTGGATGACAATAAAAAGTTAAAGCTTGTGTAAAAATGGTTTTACTAAAAAAAAAGGTATCAACAGACATTGATTTTTATGTTACGAGGGTAATTCAGGCATAAGCCCAGAAACCTTGAAATATACATAATTGCGCTTCTTATTTGTTTGGTTGTGATCCCACACATCCAAACAGGCAAAAATAAAATCTACAGGCAACGCTGCCTTCGTAAGAGGACAAACCGCAAACTCAATCTGTTTGAAATATTCGGTTCCATGACAGTACTGAATCTCCAACTAATATTTTAACGTAAAATACAATACTCTTAAATAATTAGTTAAAATAGGAAACACCTCACGGTTTTGATTTATTACCATATCGTTTCCGCCTCGTAAATTTCGATTAATTTTGTCTTTGTATGTCCATAACATCGTTCTGATTAGTCGATGTTCATTTAACATTATTCTCTACCTAAAATTTGATAGAATGTAAACTCTTATCATGACTTTCTTCAGCAAATTAAATTACTGCGGTTTCTCAAGTATAGCTAAACGTATAACTACTAAACCCAAATTAATTGTTCAATTTGCAGATCCGTTTAGTTGTTTATAAATCTGAAACATAATGGTTCGTCTTTTAGCGAAAACCTAATCGGCTAAAAAAGTTTCACTATAAGTTCTACTTTTAAAATACAGAGTTCTAAAAAAGCGTGAAAATACTGAGATGATATCTTATCAGTTTGAAAATTTATTAATTTAATAACACATCAAGGATATTTAAAGGCTACGATAGGTGTTCGGAAGCATCCAAATAATCAAATCATGTTTATATGAAGTATTTATGTAATAAAAAGAAAGATAGATATGCTAGGATACTAGTTTTATTTATTTAAAAGGTTACATGCTAGGTAACGTGTAGAATTATTAGTATAAAACAGAATATAGGAGTACGATCTTTTTCATGTAGACATAACCTTACTTTTATAAAAAGGTTTTAAGTTTTTAAAAAAGTCATATAAGGGCCGGTATTATAAAACTTTTTACTTCCTAGATAAAATTTAATCTGAGATTAAATTAATTTATTCTGTCAATTTGCATATGAAATTGACAGAACAAATGAATTTACTCTCAAAGTAAATTTTATCTAGGAAGTAAAAAGTTTTATAATACCGGCCCTTAGTCAATTATGTTGTTTTATAATAAAACATGTTTTATGTAACACAGGTTACGAGTTTGTGATAGTTTATCCACTTTTCTTGAATGTTTTAAATTAACACAGATGGTATTTTTCCTTTTCCCATAACCCAAGTCATAATGCCAAGTCAGTTTCGGGCAGATATTTCACTGGAAATAGTTGAAACAGATCATTATCTTGATGTATATAAGGTTACAATTAACTTACTGATCCTTAGATCTATTTAAAATGATGTCATTTGAATGAAGATATCGGCAGTGCTGATATTCATTGATTTTTCCAAAATTTGATATTAATTTGGTGTTTTGCACCATTGCTTTGATTCAGTCACCTGGAGTACGGTATCCTGGACTAGAATGGTTGAAGTTTTGATCAATTTATGTTTTTATTTATCCAGGACTTGCATAAGAATTCTTTTTGCTTTGGATCGTGATGATCGGATGTTTAAGTTAAGGTTGACAATTAAGAACTGGAGTTTGTGAATTTTCAATGTAATTAAGTCTTAATGAGTTTTGTGACAGCCAATCGTTTTTATTGATTTTTTCTGTAAATATTGATTTTAGACCACCATATTAAGTGTTATATTATTTTGATTGTCATTTTGTCAGCTAGCTCTCCCTCTATTTAGAATTAAGATTAGTGTTAATCTTTAACACATGTTTATATTCGTGATGTCATGACATTTGCGATGTTCAGATTTTTTCTTGAGTTTCGTTGTTGTTTTGGCTAAACGTATAAAAGGGCCTTCGAAACAGAACAACGTCAGCCGATAAAAGCTAAAGAATGAAACGATGCTCAGCTCCAGACCAAAATCTGTAAAATAAAATAGGGTTAGAGTAACCCACGTGTTTTGTTTGTAAACAACAAAGTCAATCTTATTTAAGAAGAATATTTACCTTCAATTTAAAAGGGAACAAAGAACAATTGTCTTTAATTTATAAACAATCACACAGTTTGGTGATTGATTTATATTATTTGATTTGAAGAAACCAAGATTTTTTCGTCATCGATCAAATATTGGCATGAATTATCGAGTACAGCTGATTTGGATCAGCGTTTAGTGCGTCTTTACCATTTGAGTGAAGGGGGATTTATGAAACAAGTGTAGCGCCTTACATTTTTTGGATTATTAATTAAAGGTGGCTCTTTTAAATTCGTTTTCTGATCAGAAACTTTTCGATTAAATAATTCTTTTTAAACAACTTTTATAAATTAATCTCGTAAATTTGTAGAGTTCATTAAGAACAAAATTTATTTGTTTTTATTAAACTTAATTTAATGTTTCTTTTTATAAATAAAATAAAATCTGTGTTTATAATTTTTAAGTGTTTATTTATTATTGATGTGGGATGCAAATATCCATTTGTTATTTTATATATATATACAGAGTTTAAGATATTTCCTCGTCCAGAAGCCGAATTCCAGGTGTGGTTTGTACTCATTTTGTTTTTCAAGGTACAGGAATTAGTAAAATTAATTTTATCGTTTGTGTTAATCTCATGCTCAACCGATTTAAACTGATTTAGCTTACTGGGTCAAGGAAAAAGTATTGGGGTGTTATAATTTACAATTATTAAAGCTAGTCGAAATTTATTCGAAAGTATTCTATTAAAACTTTTAGGAAAAGGTTTTCAAATTGATTTCATTAATAGAAATTATTCATATAAATAAATTATCACATCAGAATTAAATGTTCGCCCGAACGTGATTCTTTCTTATTAAATCGAATTTATTTATTTATTAATATAACATCCCAATACGTTGTTAAAGCCGCATATTAATTGAATAATTATGCTTTTTGAACTTAATTACCATCCGTATATATTATAAAATCCTCCCTAGACCCACATTTAAACCTAAATCTAAAAATAAACAAGAAAACATAAAACTCTTTATGTTGATGTGCTTAATTTTAAAGCTTAAATAGATCCTTTAATGCCGCAATCACATTATTCCTAGATGCGCTTCATATTCCATGTTAGACCGTAGAGGAGGATTGTCGTGCAACGCAATTAGTGTTTGTAAATAACATTAAAGCTTATTAGACCTCGAATCGTGCTGCAACGCAAATTGCCTGCTTATTGCACTTCAAAGTAAAACTTATTTTCTGGTTGCTGCAATTTGCTATATTTACGTATAGTATGATCATGCAATTTTACTTTAAGACTACTCTTTTTAATGCTAATTTATTATTTTGGTGCAAACTTAAATAGTAACAAACTCTCAATTTCATATGTGTGAGAAATATACTATTGTAAGATAAATCTGGCAGAATTTATATCTATAGTATTTTTGTTTGCTCTGTTATTTGGTAACTCGTGACGTTGAAGTGTAATAGCAAATTTTCACCGATACCAGTCTGCATTTAATCAGAGTTATTTATAACGAGAATATTACAAATTTCTACTATGAATTATGCACGAACCAGGAGACTTCATTTAAGTAATCCTTTCGTTTGATACGTGCATTGTTAACATCTAGATAGTTTAAAATGAATCACAGTGCATTTTCATTGTATTGTTATGGATTTTCTTGTCTGATTATTGCATTGCAATTCTTATGTTATTTTTTCGTGATATCTTTCGTTCTATCATCACCATTTTCTGCTGAACATGTATTTTATATACATCACCGATACAAATTTTCTATATGGCGTAGTCGTTGTCACGAGCTCCAATCATGAACACCTTTCCATTAAGTCTTTCAAATACTATACGCTTTAATATTCGAAAAACTGTAACGTCGTATATCAAAAGAAGCTTAAAGAGAGAGAGCAGAAAGTAAGTTACCTACAATTCGCACATCTGCGTCTAGTCTCACAAAGCAATACAGGATAATGTGGTGGTGCTCCACAGACACAAAATTAATTCCTTTGACACCAACAACATTGCAACCGTTAAAAATATTAATTTCTAATCTTAATTAATTTATAAGGTTGATTTATTTGAAAAAATATGATTGTCCTATGACCGTCACCTCGTTTGAGAATAATTTTTATTATCACCGTTTTAAATCTACCGTTAGGTTTCCAAACTTATTAACACCATTTTAAGCGGTTGATTTCAAATTAAAACGAAGGAATTTTCAAAAGCAACCCGTAACAACTCAAAAATAAATAAGAACCTTAGCAAAATAATTATCTTACATTTATTTCACGCAGAAAAGGTCATACATTAAAACAACGGTTAAAATGGTTCGTTCTTATACTGTCGCTGGGATAGACAAAATAATAAAAGATTTAAAACCTTAGCAAAATAATTATCCTACATTCATTTCACGCAGAAAAGGTCATACATTAAAACAACGGTTAAAATGGTTCGTTCTTATACTGTCGCTGGGATAAACAAAATAATAAAAGATTAACAATCTCGATAACTTAAATTTCTTAGCCGTTTCAGAAGTGAATGAGATGTGAACAAATTTATGTTAGCTGTTATTGCGTGTATTACAAAGATTAAGCTAAATTATTTAAATGTAGCAAATTATTGTTTCTACTACTGCCAGAAAAGTTGAATGTGACTCACTAGATTCGGTGCTGTAATTAATCATTCTCCTCACTTATGCGGAAACTACTTTTCCTTGAAAGTTTTGGGTACTTTTTTAACAGTTCCAGAAAAAGATAGTATGTAGAACACCTGAAGAAAGTGTTGTACTGTGTCGCCTTCCGTTTTATAGAATATTTATAATTTACCTTGCAAATAAATACGTTTAATTAGATACTTGAATTTAGATAGACTCTTAAATTTATTTCCGTAATACAGATTGAAACAAGATTGTCACGATTTTATTGTTCTGCAAATAATAATAATAGCTTAAATGATTACTGAAAGCAGGATCCTGTTTATTGTTGCACCGAGTAAATTGATAGTTTTTTTTATTTTCTTTTTAGAGTCGTCTAGATTTTTTTCCATTAAATTACACGATGAAAATCAAGGTAATTTAAGTTGCGGAATATGCAATTCCGTTGTAATCAAAAGAAGATCTCAAAAATGATTCGAGGGTGAAACAAAAACCCAAGATGAATACCTTTAATAAATTATATTAGATTATTAAATAAATAAAAAAACTTCTTTGAGGTGAAAAATAGATGAATTTTCATAAAAATACCTTACTTCCCACATATATAAATTTTAAATTACCATTTGCTTAAAGGTAAATTCCAACAAAGAAGATTATATTAATTTGCAAATAATCCTCCAATTAATGCAATAATTATATTCAAAACAAACGCCAGCCATCGCAATAGCTTAAAACTTATCGCTAAACTATTAAAGCTAAATCGTTACATTTAACGATGAAATGTCCACAAAAAAAACAAGTTTTCTTGCAATTCACAAAATGGACGCATATGATGCATCTTTTAACCAAAACAACTATCAAAGACATGTCTTTGTTTTCTATTGTAACTAGTTGAATAAAGATCACTTACCTAGTGAAAATTAACTGGATTGGAGGATGATATGAGTAATATGAGTAAAAGATTACCTAACATAGCGATGTGAAACCTAAATACATTTTAATACTAAGAGAGCGATGATAATAGGTTCTTAAATCTAATAAGAAAAAATTTAATAAAATGTTAATACATACTATATAAGTATTAAAGCAGAGAATGCGAAACTATTTAAATATTTGTTTATCGAATTACAAGGGAGATTTCCTATCTCATTAGATATACAGGATATATTAGGAATGATTCATACGAGATATTGAACATGCAGAAACATGAGAAGGGATTTGCATGCACTTGAAAAGCGGAGTGTTATACGTATATCTATTAATATAAATATGTTCACCAATGAATCGCATACTCAGTAAGATTAAACGGTTTCTTTTTAAAAACGGTTTCGAAGGGTTTTGTGATATTATACTACTATTAAACTTACTTCACTAATATTGAATTTTTAATTGTTCATAAATAAACTGACGAAGTTAATCCAAACTATTAAAAATATTATTTACTCAAAATAGAAATACACTAAAGATTTACTGACAGTTAAGACCTTTAACCTTGAATGGATTTATGGATTCTTTAATTTGTCTGGTTATAAATCTTAATGCTTCGATTATTACAATCTATTGTTCAACCAGAAGACATAGTCCAACTACAGACCCGTTCAAGACATAGAAATTTAGTTTGAATCTTCAAATTTTCTTTCAAAGCCAAACAGCAATTTTACCATCCGACTTTTAAAACAATACCACAATATCATGTAACCAAGAAAATTAGCACCACCATGTTTAGGATAAACAGCAAAACCTTTAATAAATAATTAATAATAATTCTCCAAAGAAAAATATAAATCAATTTATCTCAACAACAGATAATCGCCACTACAAGGAGAGTTTCTATTAAATTGTATATTTAATGATTGCAAAACTCACAAAAAAAACTAGTTTTACAATTGTCAGAATGGTTGCTTACGTTATATTTAACAACTTGCTGAACAAGTAGCTTTGCTATTTTAGTGAAACACTACGAATCAAGAAACGTTACCCGGCAAAAGTCAACGAAATTTGAAGAAACTCTGATACGATTCTGAAGCTTCAAGCTTCTATACATCATATTTAAATGAATATTACCATTCTGTTATCGATATGGTCTCAATCTGTGTAATGTACCAAGATATTATATGGTGCATTACACAGATTTAGAATGTAAATAAATTTTAACCAAGAGAAATGAGCTCTGAAAGAGTCACTACAAAAAATAACCAAATATTTAATTATCCCTTGTGGTGTTATTTTGTATATTGCAAATCGTCAATAAACCTTATATATCTCAGGGTCGAATTAATACTCAATACTCAATAGTAAAGGTTACCTATAATTTTTTTTTTATTTTACCTTCATATGAGACTCTAATGATTATCTTTCAATATTGGGTTCAATTATTGAAAGATTAAACTTTACAAATAAATCATTTAAAATTTGCCACTCTCACACGGTGGTTAGTAGCTCTCAATAAATAAAGTTTGGTTATTACTAATAGTGATTGACACATATATCTGGAATGTCAAATCTTACAGTTATCAATTAAATTTTCCCAAGAATGAACAAGTAAGTATAGCATATATTTTTATTTAATTCTTTATTTTATAAATCTTTATTTTTAGGATGTTAAAATGGAAAGAAATCTTACCCTGTCAACTTACACATTAACTTTTCCTTCAGGTAAGTCTTCCTCGTATGTCTCTCCAATAGTTTCTTGTTATTTTGACATATGTATCTTCTAATCCTTTTCCAACAATTACCTTCACTTTCACTAAACCTACAACTTCCACAACATGCACTTTTCGCCAGGAACCAAGGCCACTGCTGCTGAATCTGCAGACCTCGCACCACCAAAGACCTCGTCACCGAACCACTGGACTGCCTCAAGACTGCTACAAGAATGCCATCCTTCCCAGATCTGGTTAGTAAATTCGATATTTCTTTTAAATTCCTTTTACCCTTTATGGTTTTCTTCTTGTCTAGGGCTCGAATGAAGACTGCAAGCTCCCCAACACCTCAGTATCTTCAAAATCTTTTTCTTCTGATGAAGTCACCTTAATGATTCTTTTCTTTTACAGGAATATAATGAAGAATTCGACTCTTCAACACATTGGTCAGTAACAAACCCAGCTCGAAGACGGTTTTTCAATTTATTTTCTTTTCTCAATTGCTCTTACTGTATCGTTATGCCCTTTAATATTGCTTCCTGCAACTAATACACTGAAACTCTTCCTTTAATCAATAAAACGCTGGACTTTCTTTTTATGTTTATTAATTTAACAAATTTACTTCTTGAGCTTTATTATTTTACAAATTCTATTAACACATTTATTTTATTTACTATTATTTATACAAATTTCCTCTTCAGTAAGAATTTTATAGATTCTCTCAACAATCAAAAAATTTATTATTTTTTCATCTCCCCGAGAGACCCCTTTTTTCAACTATTTTGTCTGTTATGTTTTCCTTTTATGAGAATACTTTGGTAATTCTTTCTGTTTCATCACTAACAATGTCTATAACCATAGAAGTTATTTTTTTATACATTATTATTGAAGTACAGAGAGAATTTTAAATATGCTATAGAAAATCAATATACCTTTAAATTATTTTTTTGATTGATGCCACGATATCTTTAACTAATATACATGATTTTTAATTTTCAGGTTGACTTATGGCTAGGATATCCTTTCCTTTTATTATCCTTGTTAATGTTAATATTGTATCATAATACTATAATAAATATATGCTATTCCATTCTTGTTTTATTATTTTATAATTCTATATTAAAATTTTGTATTCTTGGGATATCATCATGACTTTGTATGTAAGTTTATATGTTTTATGTTTTTATTTATTGATCCCTAAGAACCACGTCTGTGCAATAATGATTCTTTAAATTTTTCTTTATCTTATATTGTACATGCTCATATTAATATTTCCACTTCACAAAAACGTGAACATAACACCATATATTAAATTAGAAGTAGATTTCCTAAAAAATACAGCCTCATATATAGAATTTATTCAAATATTACGTTAATGTACAAAATTAAAAACCCTGACATACCCACAAAAGCGCGGATTGTTATATGAAATTATATTAATTATTTATATTAATACAAAGGATTTCAATTGCGACCTGTATAGAATTAAATGATCAGTTTAACCCCCTATCATAGGCGCCGACTTTTTTCAAAATTTTGATGAGGGCTGGCCAGTTGAGTTTTACCAACCGTACTAAACACGGTCTATATATACTATAAGTATTTTCAAAAGATTCATTAATTAAACTTCTATAAACAATAACAATACAACATAAAAATTCTAAATACTCAAATTGAATTTAGGAATTAACCTGTGCTTTTAAATAATCGTTCGTAAGATCTCCCTAAGTAAATAGAATTATTATTTTTGTTTCTCATTTTGTTTATTAGTTTAAACAGTACTCCTCCCGAAAATAGAAAACAAAACATTTATTTCGTTCATTTTTTAAAGACAATCATTTAAATTAGTGCTATTTAAAATAAGTGTGGTGCGTTCAAGAGCTGACATGATTCCATAGTTTAGTTGGCTGGAGCGGGGTGATAATAACCCCAGTCGCTGTCGTTCCAGGTTCGATTCCACTAGCACATAATTTCTAATTTTTATATATTTTTACAAAACATAAAATTTAAAATGACAATTATTCTATTCGATAATATTCATTTTGCACATAATTTTAATAAATTGTAATTTTTATCCACAGTATTGCACACAATGAGGCAAAAAAGATATTAAGTAGAAACGGTGATTTTTTGCATTGATAAACTGAATATAGGTTAGTACTTAAATAACGAAAATTATTAAATTATAACTTGAGATAACTTATTATATCAAGCAGGCCAGAAAATGTGAGAGTTTGTAATAAGTAGTAAAACAAAACATTTATAATTAGCAAAACTATTAGCCACATGAAAAATAAACAAAAACCAAAACTATGCAATTTATTAAAATTATGCAGAAAAACATTTTCGAAGAGAAAGATTTCATTTTAAATTGTGTTTTGTAAAAATAACAAATTATAAAATCTGCCAGCTGAAATCGAACTTGCGGCGACAGTAACTTAGGGTTATTATCACCCATCTCCTGCTAACTATGCTATGGTATCATATTGGCCCTCAAGCACGTCACACTTATTTTAAAAGTAGGTTGTAGTAATTTAAATAACTTTTCTTTAAAAAAGAGACTAAATGTAACTTTTTCCTTTATTTTCAGAATATGAGTACTGTTTATTAGTGTTTAAATTAATAAACAAAATGATAAGACAGAAATAATAACTGTAATCACATGGGGAGACTTTACAATCAATTTTTTAAAAGCACAGGTCAATCCTTATATTCGATATTCAAATGAGATATACGGTATTAAAAACAGAAAATATATTCTTACAGGAACACAGAAAACTAATTCTTAAGCAATGTTTTAACTTTTTAGTCTGTGCAATGTAGAAAATATGGTCATCAAAGATTTATTGAATTCTAAATATGTTTTGCCTTTTTGTAAAAAATACCAAAAAAATACAATTCAATCAATTTGTATTCAATATAGTCTTGGTAGTGTAGAGCCTAGCGTGCTGGTCTCTCACCCAAGCAACCCGAGGTCGACTCCCGGTAATGGATGGGCCTGAGTAATAGTAATAATCTCTCCTCCTTCCTGTACAAGCTTCATAGCTTCTGTGGCCTGGTAATAGGTAGTAGCAATTATTATTAATTTAGAATTTTTATTGCCTAAAATATATTAACCATGCTAATGAAGGATCAGCCCTCACTATATTATTTTAATGAGGACTACAGCCTTCGGGCCACCTCATAGTCGGTGCCTATGCCTCCTTTACAATGATTAATCCTTTACAAGGATTAATTATTACTATTAATCCTTTACTAGGATTGATTATTACACATTCAAATTCGCAAAATTAGCTAGTAATGCATTCTTCAAAAGATCAATAAAATTAATTTAAGGCAGGGAAAGAATTTACAAACCGTCCAATCACATAAGCAAGCCAGCTTTCCAAAGATACTGTTTACGGATTTACGACGTATTTAAATAAACTGATATGCTTATATTTTAAGATGGCTGCATGAATTAAGGTACCTGCTTAATAGGTTCAAATCAAAACGCAACTCTAAAAATAAGAGTAGTATCAGAAACTAGAAAACAAGAACACTTAGTAAACATCATGTAGTAATTGTAGTAATCGTATTATATTCACTGCAAATCGATCAAAAGAGAACATTACGTAAGCTTAAACTAATTAAAAAGAGGATTTTCAAATGTACACGTTGAAAAGCGATAAGGTATAATTGAAGAAGGATATAATTAAAAAAGAAAATTTAAATTAAAGTTTAATTTAAAAAGCTGATTTTTATACTTGTTTATTTTAATTAACGGTTTTTAAAAAATAACTGCTATTAGCTTGGTTATTTTTGTATTGAATATATTACTATAACAAGTTTGCTATTATAATGGAAATACCAAGCTAATAAAAATACTGTCTATACTTTTTGTTTCAATGCAGTACATATTATGTACATAAGTAATGGTTAACAGAAAAGTATATAAGTTTCGGGCGGGCTTTCGTTATTACTTTTGACCTTTCAAAGTTTTGAAATTTAAGCAAAAGTAGAGTTTTCCAAAACACACATACCAAGAAGAAAAGAGAAAAATGTAATAATATGTCAAAGAAAATAACTTTTTATTACGCCATAATACTTTTTTAAACTTTTCCAAAAACAAATAATTTTACTTTTAAATTACGAAGAAAAGTAATTTAATTTAACCATCCTGTCGTAAACGGATAATGAAATTTCAATTCTTTTAACACAATGCAAAGCAGTGAAGTATCTCTAGATCTCATCTTAGTTACGAACTAGGTCAAAAAAAGAAAGATTTCAATCATATCAAGCTGCTCATCCATTATTCAGACCTTAAAATCGAATTCTTCACCTTATCCCTTATTGTTAATAAATTTATTATTGATGTTACTGAACTGAGATTCCCCATCGATTTCAACTTTCGAAATTCAACTTTAAAATAAAAATAAATTAGCAGTCCAGTCCTGTTGACCCATTTTTGATTTGTTTGAAATAAAAATTTGAAAAAATGCTACTCTAAACTAAATAATCTTTTTTTTTCAAATAATCCAGTCTGGATCTGACCATTTACTTTACAATTGTTTTGGCACTAGAGAACATCAAATATTAAGGTGCAGTTTTTGTCACAATTTATAGAAACGTTGAAGTATCAACCATTTGCAAGTTATTTAATAGCAAGGCTATTAACATTTATATTGGTAATTTAAAAGGTGTAAATAGGTTTGATTCGATTTGAAAATATGCCTATTCAAAAGAGTATTGATTCTTAGAGCTTATGGTTTAAACTCTATTCTTTCAGCATTTTAGTTTAAATAAAGGATAATTGCTAACACAGCATTGCACGTAGCTATTGCTTCTCTTTTTTATTCGTACGTATTAGAGTGGTCCTTATTTTTTGATTTTTAATTTTCAAAATACGTACCCTCCAAATTTTTTACATGATATGAAAGTAAGTTACCCTAAAAATTTCAAGTTGATCAGATCATGCTAACCGAAATTTAATCTACTATAAATTTGCTTTATACATCATTTTCGAGAAATAATCTGTTTTTAAGTTATGAAAGATAAATCAGATGCAGTAGTTTACGGGCGGTGCAGTGACATATTGAAAAATTTTATGTTGCTCATTTGTGGTGCTTTTCTTCAATACTTCTGACTACTAGAATACTTCTAATGCTTTTCTAATACTTCTTACTGGAAATTATTATTAATATATAATAATAATAATTGCTACTACCCATTACTTGGCCAACCAGGCCCTAGAAGCTATGAAGCTTGTGCTGGGGGAAGAGGTGATTATTACTATTACTCTGGACCAACGTGCAGCTGCAGCCGACTAAACAGATGGTATGGCAACTTAGGCACCGCAAGAACTCCTTGCAAAACGCCAAATATAGTGGCGATAAACTAAAAATAAGATTTTTCTTTCTATCTTTTGCTCTAGAATACAAGGAACATTTAGTCTTTCTGTGTTTAAAAACTTCAACTTTTTCTGTTAATTCCCAATCTCAGAGAGTATCATAGACTGCTGGAGATACTTCTTGTCCTGTTGTTGGCAGTTCTGGAACCGCAATTAATTAATCGGCACAAATTAAGCCAATCTATACTTCAGATTTTCCAATTAAAGCTGGAAGTAGTTTTGAGTCTCAGTGAATGACTGCAAATTGTAAATATATTTCTAAAAATGACAATTTTATTTTGTTAGCTGTCTGTACGCTAAAATATTGTCTGTATTCCCTGATGGAAGATCTGTTTATGACATAGTCATTTGGGTCTATTTAAACGGCTTCTACATTTGCTGACAATATGTGACAGGTATGCTCGTCACTTATTCTACATCTATTTAGCGCTGATAAAATTCGTGCAGTCAAAATTTGTTTCTTGATCTTTTTCTTTGTTCTTAGTAGTAGAGTCCATTGTAGCACCTGAAGTTCCAATTTGTATAGCTTGAAATGAATTAATTTCTTTCACTCTCTTCATTATCTGACGCTTCTAAAGTTAAAGGATCCAAAACCTCGTCTAAAAAGATTTATTTGCCTATTGAAAACATTACGTAAATTTCACTTTTTAATCTTACCTACATCAGTGGATCCAGTTTCTTCTCTTCTTGAAGGTTCTGGTACGTCTAAATGCATCTGCCTGTCTACTCTTTTAGTTTCATTCGTTTTAATTTTATTTCCTTCTTTCTGTATTCTAGACTCTTTTCACAGGCAGTAGGATCGTATCATTATCTTCTAAGATCTTCATCATTTCTAGTGCATTGGCACCTGTGATGTCAAATAAAGCATCTAGTTCTTCAAAAAAAATTTCTCTTTGCCTGCAGAAATTACTTTTTTTGTTCTAATTCTTATCCAATTGATGCCAGGGTGCAAACAATTTTTTCAACTTTTTGCCGCAGTTTAAATAATCGTGTTGGAGAATTCGTGCCTTTTTCAAATCGCTGATCTACCACAACCGCAGCACTTGCATTCAAAAAACTAAACGGGCAGTTACAGAAATATTTTTATGATCCAAAATAAGTATTACTGAAAAAGAAACTAGAATGTATTTCTTATCAGTTATAGCTGGTCCTCATGAAAACTGAAAACACTAGTCTTATTCCAGTTTTCATACACGTGTGTGAGAATTACCTGCTTTTATTTTTTTGATTTAATTTTGTTTAATTTGTATAACTGCAAGAATTGAGAAAGTAATAAGTATTTAGAAAGAAGAAAAAAGAAAAGCAAATCGAGAAAACCCAATTGCATTGTGTAGCCTTTATTACACAACAGACCACTGTAAAATAAATACTTGACGGCTGGTTATAATGTACAATGGTTAGTGGAATAATCCGCATATAGAAATAATCTTTGTGGATAAATTGAGTATTCCAATAAGCGAGTTTCGAGTATTTTAAAGACAACTTGGCGTCTTCAAAACCAATACAGCACCCTGGCTTAATATTTTATATTTGTAATGATTAATCACAATTATTAATTATTGATGATATTACGTTATGACCCATATATAATAGTATTAGTAGTGTAGGGACTAGAGTGCTCTTCTCTCACCCAAGAGGCCCGGTTCGACTCCCGGTAATGGCAGATCTGGTCTTCTGCAGTTTTTCTTAGCTGTAACACAAATGTATGATTATGCTATACAATCTGTTAAGTCGGCTGCAGCAACACGTTGGTCTAGAGTAATAGTAATAATCGCCTCTTCCTCCAGCATAAGCTGCATAGCTTCTAGGGCCTGGTTCGCCAGGAAATGAGTAGCAGCAATTATTATTATTATTAATAATAATTTCCAGTAAAAAGCTTAGTAGCTAGTATGCTAGTAGTCAGGAGTATTAATGAAAAGCAACACAAATGAGTAACATAAAATTCTTCAATATGTAACTGCACGTCCCGTAAACTACTGCATCTGATTTTTCTTTCATAACTCAAAAACAGATTATTTCTCAAAAATTATGTAAGGACCAAATTGATAGTAGATTAAATTTCCCACAGAAAAGGAAGAATAGTTTTTTTTCATAGCTACAACCGTTTCACTGAAAATACGCATTATGTGAAAAACAGCCTAAAATAGCTAAACTTTGACCTTAATGCGGGCCGGGTTAGCATTATCTGATCAACTTGGAATTTTTAGGGTAACTTCTTTGCCACTTAGTATAATTACTTTAAAATCGTTGCAACTTCAAAGTGGTATTACGATTGTGACAGTAACTTGCCCAAAGCTACTTTAAAGTTATTAAAACTTTAAAGTAGTACTCAATGTTCCTGCCACTTGTCTGAAACCATTGCTTAATCTTTTAAAGTAATGGAACCTTACAGTTATCACATTTAACAGAAAGTTGCAATGGTTTATAAATAATGTTGGTAGACTGGAATGACAAAATAATTAAACATTTCATCTCTCTTTGTATTTTATGTACGTATTACAAATAAAATAGTAAACCATTTTGTGACACGATCGCAGCATAGTAATAAGTTGCAAGAGAAAGCACGAGCGATACGCGACACGATGTGCCAAAAAGAAAAGAAGTTTCACGAAAGTAGAAATACTACGCCGCGCCACCACATTCCCGCTAAATAGCCTAAACGTAACCAAAACGTAGCTGTACAAGTTCCAGAGAGGCCACTGCACCGTATCTGCTACCCAAGAGTTGTTCCCCATTTCGGTTACAGGCGCGTAATAAAACCGTAGCAGTTACATACTTGTGACTATATAGTGTCAAAAACTTAATAGTTCCACTTGTAGTTGCTGATACGTAGCGATGACTAAAAATGCTGCTTGGATTCTATACGTCCAAGTAAAGTATGTTGGATTGCGACCGAAACATACAATTACGACAATTTAATGTATCGCATATGCAAAATATTAAACGAGACAAATCAATTAAATTTTCTGTTCATACCTGCTAACATGCATATTGAGTAGTATCAGCTGTTGAGTGAATTCCAACATGTTAATAATATACATACATAATTAACAATATTGCAGCATCAAACGCTGCAACCGCTAGCGCATCCTGTTGTGGCTGTCATAATATTTTTTATAATATTTTTATTTTCAAAAATAACAACGAAAATAATAAA
The DNA here is from genome assembly GCA_929113105.1 of Agrypnus murinus. Classification (NCBI taxonomy): domain Eukaryota; kingdom Metazoa; phylum Arthropoda; class Insecta; order Coleoptera; family Elateridae; genus Agrypnus; species Agrypnus murinus. Next base: position 22,219,512 of record OV816026.1, read on the forward strand.
GAGTTGCAGTACAAATAAATCTATGATTAATAAATTTATTGTTGAACTGAGATTCTCTATCGATTTTCACTTTTCAAGCTTGAATACTTTAAAAAGGAATAGCCAAACAATGATAATTACTATATTATTCATGAACTTTAGATTTATCGTCGTTAAACTAAGTTTACATTCTAAACCCGGCCACCACCATTAAGTACTCTGCCTCTATTAGCAGAGCGCACATTTACAGTGGTAAGCGATAAATCACTTAATTTAAATAACACCGCTGTTGAAAAATTTATAGGAATAATTACATTGCGTGCACGCGTAGCCTTTCATTAAATTTAGTGTTTACCCATGTTACTACCACTGACTATTTTCTATGCCCAACATCGTCGCCCTTTACACATTTTTCTCTCCATATCCGCAAATTGTTCATTAAGGGCACCAGCAGATTCTGCTTCGCTTTTGTTGTTGGTCTTCCTCTCACGTACCTTAAGTGTTGTTAAAGGATCGTAAAATAAAAGTGGGTGCTCAACGTGTCAAGTGGGCGTTTTAATAGATGTGTCTGCGAATTACAATGAATTCCGGTTTAAAGAAAAATGGAAGCTTAGCATTATTAAGTTTCTCGATCTTCAGGGTTGAAAACTCATATAACCTCGACATTTAATTAGGTTCTGCAGAGTCGTTGGAATTAATAATTAGAAAACGGCAATGCACAATTGGAAACCTCTCCACAAACTTTCGAAAAGTTTATTTCACCAACTCGCTTATTCCTAATTACAATTTAGGTATGTAGTGAATGAACTTCATTGAAGTGATGCTAAATTTGAGGTTAGGTTTTAATTTACCTTTAGATAGTAACTATTTTAAGAATGGTGATTTTTCTGGATTTTTTGTCGACCTTAAGAAGGTTAAAGATTTAGAAAGATGTGCTTCAAATGTAAATTTTATACTTGTTTTTAAAGGTGTCGGGGCAACGACACCGTGGAGACAAAGCAAAGCGTATGACCTGACAAGCGTTGTAAGACTGAACATGTGTGTCTTTGTTTATTATTACTAAATATAACCTTTACTGCCATTCCATAAAGTGGTCGTGAAGCTTTCACCGTAAAGGTCTAAATTCATAGCGTACTAATTATGTGAGAGTTGTATAATGTGATATCCATAACAGTTGCGTGCTTAAATGCAATTGAACACTTCGTAACACGGTATACAGAACAATATATACCCATAAAATTATTATTTATTGATATCCGATTCACCACTTCATTTTAACTAATTCTTAATCATATTTTGGTTTATCTGTGCCCCATTTAATTACATTTTTATTTTAATTGTAATCAACATTAAATTTTGAAAGGGCAATAGTAGACAATAATTTTACACTAATATTAGTAATATATCAGTCACTATTGAGTTGTTATGTTACTGTTGTTCATTAATTAGAATTTATTAGAATTTCTATCGTATAGTAATATTTGAAGTAATATTAAAATAATGATAAGAATTTAAAAGAAGACTTATTCAGTTTTTTAATAAATTTTTTCCAACTACACTGATGACAACACTTTTATGATTAATGGGGATTCTTGTTTGGAATTTAACTATTTTAGAGACATTTATTTATGTCATCTACAGTGTTTTGATAACAAGTTCACTCTTAAATTAAATGACTCAAAATAATGACATGAATTTAAAATAACGGCTATTGAGGTTTTTCAAAACTTCCTGCCCAACTACACTGATGCCAATTTTATGGTAGGTAGCAAGTGTTGTTAGAAATTTCTTACTTAACATTAACATTTCTACTCATAAGTTTAACTGACTCAAAGTTATAATATAGATTGAAAACAAGAGCTGTGTTCAGCTTTTTGATACACTTCCAATTATACTAATGCCAACACATTTATGATAAGTACTGATTGTTGTTAAGAATTTAACTTTGTAGGTAGGTTAGTAGTTTGAAATTTATTTTAGCAAAGGTAGCTGGAGTGAGTTGCTTATGAATGACAAGAGCTGCATGGAATTGTAGATTATCGTGTAGCATTGCAAATTTCGGTAAAGCAAAAGTGATCGGAACAATTGACTCAAAATAGTGAAATAAATTTTAAACAAATGGTTTTTATGCATCTTTCTTTCCAACTACACTGCTGCCAATAACTTTATGATAAGTGGAGATTGTTAGAAGTTTAATTTTTTTAAGTAGTCTGATGATGATCCAATTGTAGTTTGACGTTTAATTAAAAGAATATTATTATTAGGATTATCTTAGCAGCGGTAGCTGGATTATGTTCTTTATGAAAGTCAATCCCCACATGGAGTCGTAGGCTATTCGTGTAGAACTTTAGGTTACGGTGAAGCGAACATCACCGAAAAAAGTGCAATTTTTCAAATTTTGTTTTTGTAATAGCACGGAAAAGTTACTTATTCGACTAGTTAATAAGAATGCAAAAACTAAGTAATATAAGACATCTACCGCTGCCCACAAGCCTTGGAATTTGTACCATGCAGAAACTAGTATTTACACGCAACTCTGCGTTTATTTATCGTTTAAAATAGTCAAGCAGCTGTTTTAGTGGAATAGGTTACAAATCTAGCTCCTTCACTATTCATCCCTACCGATCCGAATACCGTTCATTTAGAAATTGAGCCCTTGTGTTACATTTTGACATTATTTTTAGGGCTTCTGACCTGATTCGAATAAAATGGTGGTAAGAGAAATTGGTATAGATGAAAATGTCGGAGCGCAATCGACAACGTATCGCAACTCAATCGTATTTCGTGCACTTAATTGGGATTAGGTTTTAGATAAACCAGTTGTTTTCTTGACTCTTAATTTTTGATTAGTTGCCGTTGTCGTGGTGTAAGCAGTTAGAGAGGAGTTTATATAATGGAATAAAATAGCAAGAAGCTACACTCAAGTATGGGGACGTAGAGTACTCTCATTGACAAGAGATTATCGCCGAAGCGAAGACTTCGAAGCGAACTGGCAATCGTCTATACGCGGTATACCATTTATGACGTAGTTGTAATAGGCCTGTTTTCTGGGATTACCATAACTGGTGTAAATAAAAACATGACGATGTGGTGATGGTGTTTTGTGACTCCCAAATGTAGAAAATGCAATGAAAAGTAAAAAGTCCAAGTGACGATAGCAATTGCATGGTCTTTTGAACTTGATTTCTGACTTGTTACTGACAGGCCCGAAATAAATAAATCGACTTGACGGCGGTTTATGGACGACAAACTAGTGAATCTAATTTTCACGTCATAGAGCCGTTTTATGTTTCATACGATCATCTTTATGAAACGCATGAATCGTATTGTCCGCTTATGGCAATACGTTTCTGATTGGATAAAAAATTCGTTTATTTTTATACTAGCGGATATTTGAAAGGTTTTACTTGGGCACATGAACACAGAGATCTTAAGCATCTAACATATTTTGCTTTTTGTGTTATGTACATAATAACCATAGTAATAATTTACTTATGGTTTTATGGTTAATCATTGTTCCCATTCCTGGAAATATATCTCCGAATATTCCCAAACTTCCCACTTTATCGGGAATTTATATTTTTGCTTTAAAAAAGGTCCAAAATAGAAAAATTGTTTAAAAAAAAGTTTATTTTAAAATACAAATAACATAAATATAACATGATATATAAAAAACAAAACTCCTTGAGAAAAAAGATATTAAGTGTACAGTGTACTATCTGTACACTACGCCGGCAACGCGTAAAATATATCAGTCTTCAATCTAACACAATGCACATCAAAGATAAATGTACACTGAATTTAATGCTAGAACCGGACACGTGTTGGTAACAGGTCTTAGCTTGCAAATTTGTATTAGGCGGTGTACGCTTTGACGTGCGTTTGCTTGCGTTTCACTTACGGGAGTATAAATAATAAATTTCCATTTTTCGGGAATTTATCAATGATTTTTATAAATTCCCAAAATAAATTCCTGGCAGGGAATATTCCTCGCCGGGAATATTCCCGTCGCCCATCACTAGTTGTGAGTACCCGTTGTAATTTCATTCGTTCAGTTTGGCTACTTTTGGCTTCTGGTAGAGTGCTAGTTTAAAACCAGAAAGAGTTTCTTTATTTGGTTGATGCTCCCTCATGATTCCAGAACCAGTAAGTCCGCATTTAAACCCTTCCGAGTATGCTATGTTGCCTTTAATTGCCTTACTTATTAAAAACCAAATTATTAAGAATAAACGTTAAATCTTGAATACTTTAATTGAGCTTTAAAAGGACAAGATTTTGTCAGTTGATAGATGTTTATTTTTATTATGCTCTTATGTGATAGAGAACTTATTAATTAATAAATGAAAATACTGTTTATTTGTATCCTTTTTGTAGGCTTTGAGTGCTCACAGTACAAGAAATGCGTAAATTTTCAGTATTCATTACCGTATCAGTAATCGAACATTTAGGAATTAAATGGGATGATTATTAATGATGCGATTGGTTAATGTCTTATTTGTAATGAATTGGAGTTTGGCGCCATCAATAAATGAAAATATATATTTTTGTTGGTGCTCGTTTATTAATAAATTCGTTTGTTTTATACCTTTATTTGTTCTGCATTGTGCATTACTTATGTATTTACGTAAGTTGAATGAAGTTATTTCATATTAAGAGGTATATTATCTAATTGAATATTTTTTAATCGGAACTACGTAGCTCTGCCTGGTATCATAGGCGTGGAGATTGATATCTCTACTAGTTCGCTAGACATAAGTCATTAATCTGCTGTTTATATTTTACTTTTAAATTTAGAAATTTTAGGTTAGAACAGTGACCTTTTCTCGATTAAGACAATAAGGTGAGTTGTTCTAGGTTTAGTCGAAGTTAATAAGTCGAACAATAAAATCGATGAATTAGAAACGAGTTTTATTAATGACAATACTCGAATTCTTCGCTGTTACAGTGACGAATTTCTGGTGATTATAATTTTAATGAATTTTATAGTCGTAAAACAAACTCAATTCTTTTCCTACTTTTTGCTGGCGACGATGTGCAATGTTTTTACTGGAGTAGTCATTAAAACTGCAAACTTATCTAAACATCTTGATGTTTACAAACTCCTCTTTGCGCGACAACTAAAGTTTGGATCTGTAAACAAAATACTTGAAGACTTTCAGAAGTTTGATTTTTCTTCCCTATTCTTTCTTACTAATTTTTTGCAGATTTAAAAGCACACAAATCTTAAAGTAATGTAAATAACTTAAGGAACTAGCTCTTACAGTATAGGAATATGAGTATATAGAAAAATATATTTCGTGTGTCTCCAGTTACTTCACTATATTTTGATAACATTTTCCTCTCGCTACCACTCAACTCACTAAATCTCTGACTAAAACAAGATATAGAAAAATCCATTCCCTTTAAAGCAAACGAAACTTTATATTTTTCTGTTGGAACTTATGAGAGGTCATTAATTTTGCGAGAATTCAGACCAACGACCGACCTTCGGTTCTCATTCCCTATATGAAATTTCGATAGTAAAGGGAAACCCAAGAAGTTACTGCGGTAAGTAGAAAGTTACTAACTTCTATCTGAAGTTCTAACTTTCCTTTGAATAAATAAATATACATTCTGAGTTATTCAAGTAGGAATTAAATTGTTAAACTATGTAATGCTGTATTGTTTAATGCTAAGCGGAATTAATCTTTTTATTATACGTTTCTCTACTTATTAAACATATTTAACTTCAAACTTTTTGTAAGATTTGCTGGCCATTTGATTATGCAGATATTTTCTTCTAATTTCACTTCGCTGCTCCACTAAGTCAAATTTTCTAGAATTTATAATTCAACGACTGTATAATAAATTCTTTTGTGTTTGGCATTGATTTAGAAGCATCCTTTCGCAAAGGAAATTTACACAATCTATTCTTTCTCTATGTTCCAGATTAACTTTGGTCGCTTTAATAGGGCACTAAATAATATAGATCTAGAAAACATTATTAACTCCACAATAAATAAAATGATGATCCAGAAAGAACTTTTAAAATATTCGATTGACAAATTTTTTTCAACAAAGCAAACACACACAATAATCAAAATAAATTAAAGAAAAATTGAAAAACGCTTAAAATAATGAAATAAACAGAAATTTGTATATTATTAAAGAATGAAAGACATGAATTATAACACAGTAGAATTCCCTTTGTCTTGTTAATTAATATTTCTATCATTAGTAGGACCACTTTAAAATCTAAATAATTACCTTACATAAAGTACAAAATTCTAAACTTTGGCGCCTTAAAGGATTTACCGACTAGAGCTGCAGTTTCTAGTCATTTTATTTGTTTTTGCATTCGGTGCACATAACTTCATTTACTATATTATTTTTTCCTTCTTTACTCTTATTTTTTTGATTTTGTTTTATTTGTTATGAAATTTGATTAATTAATTTACTAAACTGGGAATGAATTTTCAACAATTCACTTATCTTTAGCCTAATTTTTTAGTTTAAATTGTAAATTAAAAATGAAATAGGAATTATTTGCATCAAATAATGCAACAAGCACTTCTCGACACAATGTAAAAACTTAAGGCATGAAAATAATGCACAATTAAAATTATTAACAAAAACCCTGTTTTGGGGTACAAAGTGTACCCCACCCCGTCTTCTAAAGGTTAAACAAATATTACAGTTAGATAGAGAACATTTCCTCTTTTCAATGGTATTAAATATTTACGCTAACATGTAATAATAAGCTTAGGATTGAATGGCAATCAAATCAATTTTCCAATGCATAACAATTTAAAAAATAAATGATCCCTATATTGGCATTTATGTCTCAATTGTGCCCAAGAACTTGCTTGCCAAAACCACAATAAAATGTTTAAGTTCAAAGACTTCATAATATTGAACACTAACAAATTTAACATAAAACTACCCAAATCGTTGATTAAGAAGAAAGTCGTTAATTTTTCAACAACAAAAATAGTAGGTAAAGCAGTACATATCTGCATACACCTTCACCACCATACCCTTAATTTTATTTATAATTTTTAGATGAAAACCAGCCTTTAAATGACTTTAATACCTATTTATGTGCAAATGTTAAGCAATAATTGGAAACCTTCAGCTGATCAAAAAAAATTACTAAAATTATAAGAAAAATCAACTTTAAAATTTATCCTTTTTTTACCTAGTGCGTCTTAGAGTGCTTCTTAATCATATTTGAAACATATTTATTTAAATTTTTAAAAGGAAAATAGCGCAGATTCGGTTTGCCTAAAAGTTACGCAACCCATATAGTATGTATGTAAATATAGTTGCCTAAATTTTTTTTTATTGGCATGTTAAAAACCTCTGATCATTCGGCAGTTATTTTAACACTCAGTGAAAGAATAATCAAAAAAGAAACCCAGCCAAGATTAGTTAATAGAACTACTGATTGGGAAAGCTTCATAATTGACCTTGATAATAATATCAACTTGAATGTCAATCTAAAGTCCAAGGACCAATTGGATAATGAAGCTGAGAAGTTCCTTCGAATCATTCAATCGGCGGCGACTAGCAACACCAAGTCACCAAAGGGAATAATTACCCACTGGAGATTAGAGCATTGGTCAAAGATAAAAGAAAGGCTAGAAGAAAATGGCAGCATTCAAGAAACCCGTTGGATAAAACTATTTTAAATAATAAAACTCAGAGGCTTAAAAGAGAGATTCAGAAGTTGAAAGAGGACTCCATAAGAAGATATCTCATAGACTTGTCTGCAGATGAAACCACGGACTATTCCTTATGGAAAGCCACCAAAAGAATTAGAAGACCTGTTTCATCTATTCCACCAATTAGGAAGGAAGATGGATCATGGGCGCGTAGTAATAAACAAAAAGCTGATGTGTTTGCTGATCGCTTAGCCAATATCTTTAAACCAAATCAAATCCAGTCAGATGTATTACTTGAGGACACATTTGATCCAGTTTCAGAAGAAATAATGTTGGTTACGCCGAAAGAACTGGCCAATGAAATTAAAACTAATCTGAATCCTAAAAAAGCCCCTGGTTTTGATCTCATTACTGGAGAAATCTTTAAACAACTGCCGAAGAAAGGAATAGTGATGCTTACTTATCTCTTCAATGCAGCATTTCGTCTCAGATACGTTCCTGCTATCTGGAAGGTGGCAGAAGTAATTATGTAACCAAAGCCTGGTAAACCAGTAATGATGTCAAATCATATAGACCTATTTCTCTACTTCCAATTATCTCGAAACTGTTCGAAAAACTACTATTGAAAAGACTGCGACCTATAATAGAAAGCAATAGTTTAATACCAGATTTTCAGTTTCGATTCCGCCAGAAACACTCCACCATCGATCAAGTGCATCGAATTACTAATGTTATTGAGAGAACTCTTGAAGAAAAATTAGTATGCTCGGCTGTCTTCCTCGATGTTGCCCAGGCTTTCGACAAGGTCTGGCACGATGGTCTAGTCCATAAATTAAAAAGAATGCTACCGAAACAATATGTTGAAGTTTTATCATCATACATATTAGACAGACTATTTCGCATCAAACAAGAAGACGAATATTCAGATCTCAACGAAATAAGAAATAATATGGTGTACCACAGGGAAGCGTCCTGGGACCATTACTTTACCTCCTTTACACCAGTGACTTGCCAGAAACAAGAGATGTGACTACCGCAACATTTGCTGACGACACGGCTTTGCTTGCAGTCGGACACAATTCTAAAACCTCTACCGCTAAGCTGCAAAATGCTAGTAATAGAATTCTTGATTGGACAATAAAATGGAAAATAAAACTAAATGAACTTAAATCTATCCATGTCTACTTCACCAATAAAAGGTTGACGGACCCCCCTACGCTTAATATCAACGGTAACATTGTACCTCATGCAAACAACGCTAAGTACCTTGATATGAACTTGGATGCTAAGCTACGCTGGAAGGAACATGTTAAGAAGAAACGGTCTGAACTTGGTATGAAATACAAAGAATACTATTGGCTCCTTGGTAGAAATTCCAAGCTGTCATTGCACAATAAAATTCTTATTTATAATCAGATTTTAAAACCTATTTGGCTTTATGGAATTCAACTCTGGGGTTGTGCCAAAGATTCCAACATAAAACTAATTCAGACCTTCCAAAACAAAGTGCTGCGTAACATGGTAAATGCTCCATGGTACGTACGCAACCAGGACCTCCATCGTGATCTTGGCATCCCAATGGTTCGAGAAGAGATAAAAAGGTTCGCTGGCAAACATCAGGCCAGACTATACCATCACGTCAACGCAGAAGCCCTTCAGCTACTGGATAACCAACATCTTGTCCGAAGACTGAAGAGGACCAAACCGTTTGACATTGTTTAGTGTTTTGTATAAAAGCAGAGCATTGTGCGCGAGTGAGTAGTATAAGTGTATTTTGCGCAGCCAGTACAAACTAAAGGACATCATTGGATGAACTCTAGCTTATAAATGTTTAGTTATTAAGATTTATCAGATTCAAATTATTGGTTAGTCATTTGTGACTAGTTTTAATATCTCGAACACCATGTAGGTGTTTATTAAAAAAAAAAATTCCTTTAAACACAAAATATTGACATTAACTTAATTTTCACAACAAAACTGCTGACCTGGAAAACCAGTACGGAAACAAATCTTTTCGATTCTGAACTATATTTATTTTATTTTAACGACGAATCTCAACATACGATAATTTCCAATAACTAATATTTTTTTATTAGCATTTACTTAACTGGAACGGTAATTATTTTCTTCATTAGACTAACAAACTTTAAAATTCAATATCAGACTGAATTTCCACTACAGATATTAACGAACGGGAACTAGATTATTTAGCTAATTTTATTAATTCGAAGCTGAGACGGTAAACTGAAGCAAGTAAGCTTCCTATACTTGAATAAAAAAAACAAGACTGTAATAACACTACTAATTAATTATTTCTAAACTGTAGCGTTGTTTTTATACGTAGGATTTACAATTTTCGAAGCGCCAACAAACGTAAAATTTCACTGGAGACTCCTCCGAGGTAGGAGCCCCAGATCAACGCGGGAGGTTACCCTCCTCTCGGTCCTTTCTTATGACTTAACTATCTTCGGCTCGACTAAAATAAAAATATTTCAGCAATCGTATGGTTTTGAGAAGGGCAAATTCTTAAATCAACCAGTAAGAAAAATGGCGGGAATTTTCTTAAGCCAATGAAGGATAATTACATTATATTATACTAGAACATTTTCAACGAAAACTTTCGGGGCAAGTCAATATTTGGCAGGTGGCTGTCTAGACAATTCTATTCTAGAAGATTCTGTTTGCCGGCGTTTTGCTTATCAGGAAATATTTCAACCAAATGTGTTTTAAAGCTGTAAATTCGAAGTTTCATACATTTTAACCATAAGGAAACTTTTATTAATGCGAATATTATATTGTAACCCTTATAGGCACGATATTAAAAACAACTTTGCTCTGGAACATTCTATTTCATTTTAAAACGAAATCTTCAAATTTTTCTAGAAACAAAATTTATCAGACTGGGAATGTTTCTTTTGAAAATGACCTTTGATATTTAGTAAGATTCATATTTATACAGAATACCAACGTAATCTTAAATCAAGAAAGAAATATACAATAATATGTAGGACCGCACTAAGGGTTTTTTTTATTTATTATAGGTACAAACAAAATGATTTTTAGTGAAGTTAAAACGTTACAACGGTCAATGATAAGTACAGAAATGCTTTCACACTTACACCTGTTGCTAATCTACATTAAATGCATGTATTAAATCATGCAAGTCGTTGGACATCATGAAAATGTAATGTTATGAAAGGAAATGTTATATTAGTATGTGATGATCGTGGTTTTCGAGATGTAATGTAGAAGATAAAAGATAAGAGATTTGAATTCTTTACTTCTGCTTTTATTGACATTTCAACGCATTATTTAACCACCAATTAAATGTCTCAGTTTTAATCAAACGAACCAATACCATGCGGATTACAATGATAATAATCATTACTGGTTTTTGATTTTCAGTGCTAAAAACCTTGAATATCATGTTTTGACATTTTTTAATTCAAACGCCTAGACGCATAGAATCGATAAAATTTGTTAAATTATCACACGAATTCACAATTGGTTTTATTTTTTGGTAACTTTGGTATATTACAGTGGTAGATCGAGAAGAAAATTGCGGGCAAAATGGGACTTCTAGTAGTATTATACGTATATGATACAAATGCCAGTCAGCTAACTTCAAGATAATGAATTCCGATTATTATAATTAAGTAAGATTCAGTGAGAACAAATGTGAATACTTTTTAAAAAGAATACACTTACTAATGTGCACTGCAAATAACTATCTTTTCCATATTTGATAGATGACTTAAAGATATGCTGAGCTATCATTAACATGTAGCACGGAGATTGGAGGAATAGTAATGCTGAGATCAATATTGTCAGTTAGGGATTATGTGACTAAGAACGTAGCTAAAGATAAACAGAAGATAAAACGCAAAATCCATTTTTAGCATGATAAGCTTAATTAACTATCTAATACAAGGCATTAGGAGAACCCAGTAATCATCATGTCAACCATGACAGATTCTGGAAACTATTAACTAGTACAAGAGCAGTAGATAAGTCCAGTAATCTTGTAAACCATAACAGATTCTGGATCTTTCATAAGTATACTAAGTAAGCAAAATAATATAATAAAGTCACTACCGAGGCTGGCTTCAATATGGTTGGTTGAGCTTCCAAAGGGAACTGAATTCGCTTATAGCCAGCCTCGTATTATATAGGGATACTATGGGTTGTCAAAGTAGTGATCTGTTGGTTGGTGGCAACTACAGAATGACAGGGTCGCACATGTTGCAAGTGGGTCTTTTCTAAGAGACAGGATACAGGTGTTCAAAGCAGATGACTAGTCTATTTTTAGCAGTAGACTTTTCACATTCCACACTGCGTGTGTGATACCTTGATGAATAGTTTTACTCGTTGGAAGCGCATTCAAAGTTTAACGGGCCTTATTTAGCATGCAGGAGGCCTCTAGGCTGAAAATTATATTGAGGTCCTATGATGGTCCGTCTGCGAAAGAGATAGGCAGCACTCAGAATCGGGTATCGCTGTCGCGCCTTGCATGTCGAAACTCGTAGAGCGCAAGGTACTCTAGACCTAGACATTTCTAATACAGAACGATGCAAACTCATGCGTGGTAATTATGCCAAATTCAGTGAGCTCATCCCTTCAGACAGGAATGTGGTATTAACAAAGAATTCCTTTTATTTCGGACAAAGTATCAATGATTTTCATGTATTACTTGCAGTTTATAAACATCAACAAACTTAATGAAAAGTATAAATACTATCTAATTTGCCATTAGTGAGAATGCCCTTTCATCACGTACAATAACCCTTATTAGGGAACGCCTAAAAAGTTTTTAAATCATATGAACTGACCTTCCAATTAAGCAAAACACCCACGAACTTTCCGGTTTCGAGGGCCGTGCTTTGACCTGGGGTAGTTTTGACATATCATTACAGATTGTTTCAGAATTCGACTCTACCATACACTACAATTCACTTAATAGATATACATAAATTAAATACAAGATTTCGTTAATTTTCAATTGGTAGTAAACGTCAATACGAAACACAATATAATATTCGTGTATTATTCCCATAATTAATTAACAATCGCGATTTATTAAAACCTTTTCTAATTAAATTACACAAGTTCAGAGATCCTACGTGTTGCTCGTGTTACATTCCAATGTTCTTTCCACGAATAACTCTGTTTGGTATTCGTCCAGCAATTTATTGTTTTTGCTTTATACGTATAAAACCTTAAGCGGTATCGCTGGCATGTAATTTCATTCCATATTTGTCATGTAAATCGAAAATGTTGACGTTCATCGTGGGATTCGGTAAAAAAATGAGAAAATTGTTTTTCTTCTTCCATGTAATTATCGTAAAATAAATGATTCAAACTAGAAAAACTCTTGCTTTGGGAAAGATGACATAACAATAAATACTTTTGAAAACTTTCAACTGATGACTTCGTAAGGAACAGTCTTTTAGGTTTTTATTTGTCCCCGGATTATACTTTTGGGAAGACGCAAAAGTATCATCGGATTAGAATTGAGCATAAAATTTGTATTGTTTGTCCTTTCCTTTATAACGGTTTTAATGGAAGTTAAATATTTAATTACGATGGCTAATTGAAAATTGCCTTTACGTCTTGTTTAATGTCATTACGGAGTAGTACTAGTAGAGCTCAAGATGTATAAGAGAATAGGTACAATTAGTCTGTAAAAAGAGTTTTATAGAAATTATCTTTGCAAAGGTATTCAGAGAAGATAATGACGAGCTTTAAATTGTTAAATAAAAAACCTAATGGGGATAATTACACCAGATTATTATCTTAAAGAGTCACTACAGTACCCTTTTTAAAATTTTAATTGAAAATAAAGCATTTTAAAGATTTTCAATATAATTAACGCTAGAAAACTATACTTTGAGTATAGTTATACTATACGTATAACAACAAAATGAAGAAATTGTAAAGAAGTAGTGATATTATTCAAAAAATTTAATTAATTTATCATATTTTAAAATTTAATACAATTTAAATATTCAATCGTTTTAATACTCAAATCGTTTGAATTAACGCCGAAAAATCATCAAAAATTTAATAATAAGCTAGGGCACATAAGCTAAGGATATAAGAAAAAGAATAGAAAGATAAAATATTATCAAAGTTCAACACGTATGTAAATATTTCTAATTAGTTGGCGTTAGATGATGGTTATTCAGTGATCGTTGCGACATATCTCAATCGTGTTTAACCGGGTTTAAATCTGGAGAACAAGAAGGCTATGGTAAACTTCGTACATCTAGCTTGTTTTCAAGTCACCTTATGGCATACCGTACTCAAAGGAAACTTACCTTAAAGCAGATATTTACCACCGGCAGACAGCAGCTGTTCATCAGTGAGCAAAGGTCGTGGATTTAAGAAAGCAAGAAATGCTCTCTGAGATGAATGGGTGAGATGAACTTGAATTCGATTATTTATTACAAATTTCTACTTTGCCTATTCAGATACATACATGCCAGATCTTAATAAAAAAGAAATGTCACTTTTTATTATTGGGATATAGTTAATTATTTTTGTTGTTGCCATTTAACATTACTGATTTGAGACTTTACCTTAAAGTTCATGAACTCCAAAGCTCACACAATATAGATACATCCTAAGCAAAGTGGTTCTTTTTACCATAAAGGTTAAACTTCATAGGTTTTGGTTGATCTTAATACAAAGTGTCATTCATTTATTAGAATTTAGGTTTATCTGCGACCACCATAGAAAGTTACATATTCCGCACAATCTAGTAACCGTGAAAACGACCAATTGCAAACAATCTCCAAACTCAACGGTAAAGTATGTGAGGAAGGAGTTCTCAATAATCAGTAGTTCTATTAAAACGCCATAGATGTCACCACTTGCAATATTTATAATATTATTAATTACTTGAAATATAAAATGTTATAAATTTTAGATAAAGGTTAATTTATTTTGTTTAATTAATATTTTACATTAAATTATATTTCGAATGGAAATCCATCTAGAAAAAAAACTAAGGTCAGACCCGGGGAATTGAACACGGATCGCTCGGTTAGTAGCTACAGCGTAACCATTGAGCTACCGAGACGCCTTTCAATGATGTTTTTTTCTCATTATATAAAGTTACAATGATTGTTATTCAATTAAAACGTAAAGTTAATTAATGTTTTACATTATTATATAATTCTTGAAAACATTTATAATTTGCTACATAATGCGAGAATATTTGACATTTTGCGCAGAGGTTAATAACCTTGACAATTGAATTGTGATTTTTGTACATATAAATTATTTTTTAAAAACGAGTACATAATTATTTAGCTGTAAGTACTAAATAGTAGATTGACTGAAATTATACAAATTGTAAACGTATTATTACTATTGTCTTTATAAATTTAATGTTTACTTTTGTTGTTTTTAAAATTCTAGATGTATCATGAGTGAATCCGATGAAGGAAAATTGGGGTGTACACTCGTACACCTCCAAACATCGTGGAAACGGCTCACATTACATCTCTTAATTTATTGCCAAATATTTCACGTAAAAAATATGAATGCGAGTATAAATTCTAGGTTAAAAAACTTTCTTAGCTGTTGGTGGTTTATTACTTTTTTTGTTGTCGTAGATAAAGTATAGTGTGTAACGCGTGCAAAAACACTAATTTCTCACTCGTGTGATTGCGGCATTCGACTACGTCTCATGCCGCAAAATCTTCACACTCGTGAGAAATTGGCACCTTTCTGCACTTGTAACACAATATACTATTCCGTGTCAATTCGACAATAGTCTACTACTTTTTTTTCTTTATAAACCAAATAAATGGCCTTCTAGAAATGTCTAAAAGGCAAACTTGAAATATGCAATGTAGATCTCGCTTCTCAAGTAGATAGTCAGGAAGGACAGGCAGGTTTAGATTGGAAACACCAGGCTGGCAAGTATACAGAAAAGTATCCGGGAGCTGCCCGGGAGGGTCCTTTTATTCCTTATTTTAATGTTGGATAAGGTATGGCGAAAAGATGGTCATTTTAGTTTTCGTTACGATATGAGGATAAAACCCTAAAATAATGTTAATTACAAGATCTTTTGAAAGTAATAAGAATATCTTTTTATAAAAAGGGTTTTCACATTTGTTTTTCTTTTGGACTAGTACTTCGACGTGCGATAAAATCGATGGCTATATCGCGATAAGAATGCACCGATAAACAATAGTCCTGACTTCTTTGAAAATTCTGTAAAGTATGACTATTATATTAGATTGTTTAAATAAACAAGTCTGCGTGTCAGTAATAACTGTCAATAATACTAATTGATTGATATTCCTAATGACATGAAGAAAAACAGGAGTAGTCAAATAATTAGGTAATTATGGAGGAGTTAACTTAATATGCAGGTATTCTTCCACAATTTTTGGTTAGTATTTCGTTAAAAAGAAAACTGAGATCTACATATCTGAATAAGTTTAATCGTATACGAAAAGTAGATCAGAATACTAGTACACTGCCTATTATGATGAACTTGAGCAGTCATGTACTTATTTACTATCATTAAGTGATTATGTTATCTGCTTGGGAGATATGAATATTAACTTATTTGCTAAACAGGAACCAAGTACAAAATACTTATGTACCATGCTAGATTTGATAGGAATGAAACAAATTATAAACGAGGCTACTCGTGTGGACAATAACAGGGGAACTCTCTTGGACCTTGTGTTAACTTCTGATGCTGATATAGTGATAGATAGTGGAATTGATAATGTTAAATTTTCGGATCACGACACAATTTATTGTTGTCTAAAAGTATCAAAACTTAATGATAATCCTTCATTCAAAACTTTCAGGTCTTTTAAAAATTTTAATCATGATACTTTTTTACAAGAATTACAGATAATACCATGGCAACATATATTCCACATTAACAATATTGATGAAAAAATTTATTTTTTAAATACGTCTATTCTATCTGTTCTCAACAAGCATGCACCCATCATATCGGTTAAAATATCTAGAAAAAAATCACCCTGGATTACTGTCAATATTAAATTGTTAATGAAATTAAGAGATAAAGCTTATGCCAAATTTAAGATTTCAAAATCAAATATTCATTGGGAAGATTATAAAACATTAAGGAATTTAACAAATAAATCTATCAAGAACGAAAAAAGAGCATTTATTGAACATAAACTAAATAATGCTACAACTAGCCCGCAATGGAAATTTCTAAAATCCTTAAATATTGTAGCAAATAAAACCACTGAGATTCCTTTAGACCTTCAGAATCCAACTGAAATTAATTATTTTTTCATTGACAGTATTCCAGAGGCTGATTGTGAAGTAAATGACTCTGTGCGATATTATAAAAATAATAAGGCTAAAGATAATGTCCTTCCATTTACATTTAAAACTGTTGATGTGAATGACATTATAAAAACTATTAATCGAATTATAACTAATGCAGCTGGAGTAGACAATTTAAATATTCAAATTATTAAAAGTTGTTGCCCTCTTATATTGCCGTACTTAACTCACATCATCAATGTTTGTTTGCTCTCATCTTATTTCCCTACAGTTTGGAAAAGGGCTATAGTTACTCCCGTTCCTAAAATAACTAACCCTTCTGAATATAAGCATCTTTGTCCGATTAGCATTTTATCAGTGTTGTCGAAAATTTTTGAAATGGTTATACATAATCAATTGCGTGACCATCTGCAACACTATGATTTATTATCTGACTGTCAGTCTGGTTTTCGGACTGGACATAGTTGCACAACTGCTCTTCTCAAAGTAACTGATGATCTGATAACCGCTCGTGATGCCAACAAGATGTCGATATTAGTACTACTGGAATTCAGCAAAGCCTTCGATACTATTAATTATAAAATATTATTAGTAACCCTGGCTTACATCGGACTTTCTGAAAGTGCCATTAAATTATTTCATAGTTACTTAAGTTGTAGAGAGCAGTGTGTCAAGTTGTCTAATGAGTTATCAGATTGCAGATCGGTAACGAGAGGTTCAATTCTGGGCCCCCTGTTATTTACCATATATACTTCAAAACTGTCTCAAGTTGTCCAGACGTGCAACATCCATATGTATGCTGATGATACACAACTGTTCTATTCCTTTGATGTTGAGGAGTGTCAGCAAGCAGTGTCCACGATTAACAACGATTTAAATCAAATCTCAAACTTTTCTAAACTGCATGCACTACAGTTAAATCCAACTAAATCAGTTATTTTACTTCTTGGGAATAATAGAAACATTGAAAACATTAAACCTTATATAAATATTTTAATAGATAACATTAAATTGCCTATTCATGGAGAGGTAAAAAACCTAGGGTTAATAATGCATAACAACTTTCGTTACGAAACTCAAATATCACATTATGTTAAACGAGCCTATGCAGCAATTAAAATGATTTATCCTCATCGGCATTCGTTAACTACTAAGATTAAATTAAGATTGTGTGAATCTTTGGTTCTTTCACAGTTTGCGTATTGTAATCAAATTTATGCTTTTTCAATTAGGAGTGATACAGCTCGCTGCATACAAAGAGTTCAAAATTCTTGCTTAAGATTAGTATATGGAATAAGAAAATTTGATCATATATCCCATAAGCTAAATGATGCTAATTGGTTAAATATGTATAATAGAAGTCTGTTACAGTCTGCCTGTTTGTTTCATAAAATCATCTTATATACACAGAGAGAAATACTTCATAAGAGCTTTGCACAATATTGTTCAAAACGGTGTTGGAGAAATTTATATTATAATTGTAGAATCGTATTGTCCAGCGTTGTGTAGGATTTCGTTACTGAATTGTCTAACAGGAACTTACGACAATTATTTAACACAGTCAGATTTAGTTCAGCATTCTTTGGAACAATGTTGTAGAGGATAAGCTAGCATATTATGTTGAAGTATAATTGTAAAAAATGTTTAGAAAAATACAATATTTTGTTTGAATGAAATCATAATCCAGTGTTCAAACTGCTTGCTACTAATTATTGTGTTTCGCAAAGTTTATGGATGACATCCTATAGATGTCACCACTTGTAATTGTCGCTATTAATGTAAATTCGAGATTTATATATAAACAGCCGACGGCAAAAGAAAATTTTAGTGTTATACGTGTATATACTACACGTTGTATAGTATGTAAATACTATACATTGTATAGCTATATACATATTAGTTACATATATTTTAATATATGTAAAAATATATATTTTATTTGTGATATCTAGCCTTCTGTATAGAATATTTGTGCCAGAGTATTGCACAATTTGTATAAATGTGAACAAGTAATTGTGTTAAATACTATTAAGCAATTGTGGCACACACTAGCGCAACAATTGTACAATTTTGTATAAAATTGTATGCAATAACATTACACATTCTGTTTTAATAAGTAACACAATTTGTTATGGAAACTTATACACAACTATTCATTTGATTCTACAAAATTACTATTGACTTCCACAAAATCTTGACAAACTAAATGACACAATCTTGTTTTATAATTGTACACAAATTGTCCCTGTCACTTTTTTAAAACCAATTTGTTTTACAATACTACACAATTGTTGATGAAATTTAAATACATTTTTCTCTGTGTAAATATCCTAAATATTTATATCAAAAGATTCGTTTCCGCGAAGACGTACATAATCTATCTTTAAGATATAGAAAATTAATTACACCACCTGCTCATCGAACTGCCTTTTTTGAGAGAAGCTTTACTTATCAAGTATCAAAAATTTATAATAACGTTCCTGGCTCTCTTAAAGCGCTCTCCCCTCATTTATTTAAAATAAAGTTTAAAAATCTGTTATTTGTTAATCAAGGCTCATGACCTCTAATACAGTTTAGATAATGCTCTGTTGGCCTCTCTTTTCATTTATCCGATCTTTTGCTAAGCTACTGTATTTAATTCCTATTTGTACTTATTTTCATCTTCATTTTGATTTTCATTCTTATAATTATTATATCATACTATATTATATTATATTCTTATTTTATATAATTCAATCATTCTTATTTGATTTCATTATTCTTTAACATATCACTTAATTAGTTTTCATTAGGCATTTTTTACTACTTTTATAAACTCCCTGCAGTCAAGGGGATGGTGGTAGAACAAGGCAGTTTTAGCTGAATTGAACCATCTCCTTGTGGTTCCCATCTACCATAGAGTACTTTGCATTTTTTTTTTCTTTATATAATATCACATTTTTACTTCTATTTTTGAATATTATTTATGTATACAAATACTTACTTTAATTTATATTAAGTTAATTTAATTGTTTATCAATTTTGAACTTTTTTTTATATTTTTTTGTATTCTTGTTGTGGAATTCTGGGAATAAATACTATTATTATTATTATTATTATTATTATTATTATTATTATTATTATTAATCCTCTTATTTATACACAAGTAGTACCAAGCCATTTTACAGTACCCTGATTTATCAAAATCTCTTAACTATGAATATCCAAAACCATTTCAAAAATTATTTCCAGATTTTTTCAATCTTATAAGAGATACACCATTCTATTCAACAAAACCATATTGATACAATTATTAACTAACAAAAATTTTAAAAAGTATTCGTATTGAAAATCTAAAATATTTTAAAACGGCGTCCACTACTTAATCATTTAACATGACGAGATTGACAAGTAGAAAATTGATTTTATTTATCAATAAAAACACAACCTTACCTTTAGTGCTCAGATTGGTTAGAAGGGACTATTTGGATAACATAAAAAAATAAATATTATAGTATTATAAAAGTTTATATTATTTAATATACATATAAACCGGGAGTTTTTTTGAAAGTGGTGGTCTTCCCCTTGTCAAACCCTTGTCTTTTAAGATAGAAGTGTCAAATTTGTAGAGCACATACATCTATTTTTTGTACTCATTTTATGCATAAGAAGAACTTTTTATCATTTCTGGTTTTACTCGAAGGAACCTTAAGTTTTAATTTTTAAATAGACTACTCTGTATATTTTTAGTGACTTCAATTTAGGATTAAATGGCCCAAATGTAATGAGACTCACAATATCCCCGAAGCAAGGGAAAAATACTGTTCCAAGGTTACTTCTAACTGTCACTTGCGAGTTTATCCAGTAGCTTCAAGATATAGCTTGAATGATTACTATGCAAGTACCTGTCTGTTACTGCACTAGTTAACTTGATAATTTTTTAAAATTTGGTTTCTAGAGTACTTCAAGCTTCCATTTCTTCCAATTTCAAAATGAAAACCAGGTTAATTTAAGCTGCAGACAATCCAATTGCGTTTTACTTAAAGGAAGGCAAAAAATGTACCAATATAAAAAATGTGATAAAAACCAGGAGCAAAAATCTTTGATAAAATGAATTTAAACTAGACCATTAAATAGAAAAAGATTGACTAAATCTTCTTCAATGTGAAAAATACGAGACAACCCTTGTATATAATGTATATAGTAAAAAGTTGTGTACGTTTTCAATTCATCCAAGCTTGTGGAACGGCGTGAGATAGAATCTGACTTTACGCATGTGATGTATCTAATACATTCTGATTAGAAACATATGTAATGACCCACTGACACAGTTTTAGTTATGTTGTAATAAATCTTTTTTTATGAGCAACGGATTACATAATTTCTTTTGTAATCACCAAGATCATGAAGTCTTAATTCTATATTTCATCTTCAAACGTCAGAAAACCATGACACTTTAAGGCTCAGTTGACAAGGAAAAGTCTGTCTTTTTTTGACATTTATCAGCAGCGGCAGATAATAGTATGTTATGTGTTAAGAACTTAATTGAATGTTTTAGAACCCGCACAGTCAGTTAGAAGGCGTTAAAAGACGATAAAGGGCTCTAAAACACTAATGAAGTCCGAAATGCATACGTTAGTTTATATCAGGTGCAAGTTTAAATTAATACTTAATTTTAAAATAAAAATAATTTAAAAAGTGCAAAACTTCAAGTAGGTAGGTGCAGTGGTAAAACTTCAAGTAGGTAGGTGCCATGGAACATAATTACTGTTATTACTATGGAGTCGGCGTAAACAAGGGTAGCTATTTTACTAGCGGGCTCAAAAAAGTTTTACAGCCCTAAAGCTATAATTTAACAACTTACGCACTAAAAACAGGCCGGTAAACCGGTCAAAATCGCTCGACCGGACATACATAAGTACTTTATCTGCCACTACGAACGGCAGATAAACCTTTACGTGTGCCGCTGGTGGTAAATCAGGGCCATTTTATATCAAATCAAAAAAATCATTTTGTTAAAATTTTATTTTTCTTCAAACCTCACATGATATTTTTAGAAAAGTTTCATTTCAATTTATTCTGTACGTTTGAAGGTAACGTACGTTTCGGCTGTTTTACCTGCAAGCTAACAGTCTCAACACAAAAAGCTTCACATAAGCTCCTTATGAAATAATACTGTTATTTGCATCTGATTATCTCATTTTAAAAATAATTTTAGTGGTAGAATTTTTTTTTCTGTTGAAGTTGTATACATATTACCTGTTTGAATAATTATTCACCTCGATTAAAATCTAGATATTATTATATATCCATTTATTTTCGATACATCATAATCCAAAAAATCAATTATTTACTTTACTAACTTTATTTCCTGATTTATCTGCTACGTTGCTGTATCCACTTCTTTCCACCTAGACTATGTTTAAATCTTTCCTCTCTCCAGTATAGTTAGTTCTTTTTGTGGAACACCCTTTCCAGTAGGAGAAGTTAAATATCGGATTTTTGATTGTGCTTTGAAGTGCAGCACTAATTTAGGAAGCCGCCTCTTTGATTCAAAGCTCTTTCAAGAAAAAACACGTTCATTACTATTCAAAAATACCTTAAGACGCATCACCTGTCAAAGTAGAGTTACACATACACATTATGTGGTGTATAAAATGTTTTCCAATTAGAATTTCATATTATTTTGACTGAGGAAAGATTTACGCTGTTTTCTTAAGATTCACACTCATGGAAAACTATTCCCAACTAATGGGTTGTTTTCTCTCTTGTAGGAATTATTCTTATAATTGGATTGTAATCAACCTTTTAATATTCGGGATCCAACTTTAAATAACACTGGTTAACAGCTCTTTTAAATCCCATTAAAGACATACCCTGTAGCTCCAAAGGTAATTTATTATATATTTTCATAATCTTATAAAACAAGGAGTTCTGGGATTCACAATATTTTACTCCCTCAACATTATAATCAATTTTGAAATGTAAAAAACAGCTACTGTTACTAGCTATTTGTCCTTATTTTGTTTCCATTCATGCAGCACAAACTGAAAAGCTTGCTAACAGCTGTGATTGTCTCTGAACCCTGATTGATAAATTGTCAAACAATCTTTTACATTTATAAAATGCATCAATTATATTTGCACCATCTTTTCCAATGTTTTAGCTGCTGCTGTTATCATATTTACAGGACGATAATCCTCAACCTTTGAGCTATTTACTACTTTACGTAATGGTACAATTGTAGACGCTTTCATTACAGATGGAACACCGCCCATTTCAAGTGAGCTGTTAATTCAATTTAAAAATAATTATAGTTGCTAACTGATCAAATGCGATCTTATATAATTCCACCGTAATCTCATCTGGACTACCTTTATTGGATAAACCATATAATATTTCTTTTAGTTCACCATAAGCTAACAGTTTAAAATCTACAAAAAAACATCTGTTTGATCTTCTCGCATCTCCTCAACATTAATAACAGGAATATTAATTACCATATCCTCAATGCTTTTAATGAAATAATTATTAAATTCATTAACTATATCATTCTTTTTATTGATTATTCTTTCACTTATTTTCAAAAAAATATATGTTTCACCATTATCTTTATTCCTTACTATATCCTTTAAACTTTTCAACATTAACTTAGCCCTCCTCTGTTATTATCTATGACTTTTCTGTATCATGTTGCTGACCAGGTTTCCCATAATTCTATAACTTTCCCAATCATCCCCATCCTTTGTAAAACTATAACGTTTAAAACATTTACCCTTTGTTTTTATGAATTATTTTATTTTCTCTGTAAATCAAGGCTTACTTTTAAACAGTATCACCAATGTTACTAATAGGCATTACCTCATTAAATATGAAATAGAAGTAGATTCGTTAATATCTTGTTTAAGCCCATAATCATTTAAGATTCTGTTTAACCTACTAGCATAAATATTATCACTAATGCTAGCACAATATTTATGTATGTTGAAATGTCTTGTGAATGTAATAGCATGCTTGTGTTTTATAACATTTTGCTCAAAGGGATTATCCACGAACTCCAAAAATTCAGCATCAGATTCACTAGGTGAATGATATAAACATCCTAATACAATATTTTCAGTTTTTAATCTTAACTTCGTTATTGCTAACCAATAATTTCCTTCCCCTACAAAACTATTTAAAACTGACTACAAAATCTTTTTCTTAATACATATTAATACCCCCTTCCCCAGTTGCCATACTTTTAGAATTACCCCTAATTACATTAGAATTTTGAAAAGAAATTTCATGATCCTTATCACAAATTTTTCAAATTCATATTTATGTGCTGGAAAACTTTGCCTATTTTGTAAGTAAATTGTTAAATTTGACCTTTCACTAATTAATAATTGTTATTTTCCCTTATTTTTTATTCTCCCTCTTACCACCTCCAGTTTTTTTAGGTAAACACTGCAGCTTTTATCAAATGCTGTACGATTAATGTCTAAATCTAATTTAAGATTTTCATTAGTTTCTTTACAATTAATACACTGAATTTCTTTGATATTACAATTTCTGTTTATATCATTTTTAGCACATCTTCTTTATTATTGCAGTTCCCAGGTTTGTAATAGTACCCACAACACTTGAAGCACCCGTAGACACTTATTTGCTCATACACTATATACACACTCCATCCTATTCTAATTTTCCCATCTTTCATAATTTGATCAAAAACTGCCTGGCTTACCATCACTATCGCTCCATACAACTCCATCTTTCCATAAACCCTATTATACATCTGCATTTAACCTTCAATTTGACTATTTTGGTACTTTTTAACCTTGCTAGTTTTTCTTCCAATAACCTTATTTTATATAATAATAAACTATTTTTATCTTGTATTTCCTGAACTAGACGTTTTAATAGTATATTTCCCTTCTTTACTACGTGATTTTCTAATCCAATTTCTTTTTAGCCAACCTCTTTCACACAACAAACCACTTTCCCACTACCTAACTTTTTAATCTCACTACTCTACCCGCACAGGCATCGTGAAACAAATTTCTACGTTTTATACATCAAACATATTTATTTTTTACGTTTTTACCGCAATATCTAGAAGTTTGTTTGGTGCTAATTTCGCAGCACGCTGTAGATGCCATGCTTTTTTGTTATATTGTATAGCGTTAGGGATTTTTTGCATTCTCTCTCCGTTTAGTTGTCATGTTGGTTCGGAAGTGATTTCCTGTTGATAAGTGGAGTTACCGTTTGTTCGTTTGTGAAGCAACGTATTTAAAAGAATGTTTTAGTGGCATCGCCTTTAAATTAATTTTCCCCTGTGTGCGTGTAGCACTTAGAACTATGCATTCATTTCTTGTACACTTATAAACTACAATTTAAAACAAAAAATAGTAATATACAAATAGACAGTAATGTTTTATATACAGTAAAAGATTGCCAAACGTTATTGTTGTTATAATCATTGCCACAATATAAGTGACTAACGATACAGGAGTGTGTTCATTCAATTTAAAGAGGAACAACACCAACCAAGTTGAACGTAACGTGATCCAAGGAGGCAACCAGCATCCAAGTAACTGTCCGTGAGCAAAAAGCTCAGCGTAGTGGTCTTTTAACAACCCAAACATACAACAAAGAGTGTATGAATGAAGTAGAAGTAAAGAATAACCACAAAGAAAGATCTGTAACAAACAATAACAATTACCAATATTGCTTATAGCAAAGTTCGAATAAGTATCTTTGATGGAAGGCGATCTTGTGATATAGTTATACCGTTTCCAAACACGGCTTACAGTGATTAAATATCAAATCCTGTCAAAAAGAACTACAGTATAAGAGTTCGAACGTAGGGGAAAGTTAAAAAATGTGATCTTCACGAACGCGCTCCTAACCTCCAAATGAACTAGTGGTAAATCCCTCACGGTACAAATATAAATTGGAAATCATCACCGAAAATTAATTATAAATCTGCACAAATGCAATTCCCATTCTATAACTCGAAGGTAAAATCAATTTAAAGGAGATGTCACTAAAACATTCTTTTAAAGAAATTGCTTCGCGAACGAACGAAAGGTAAATCCAAGTGGATTTAAGTGGATAAGTATCAACAGGAAATTACTTTGTTACGTGTTAAAATCGCAAGATTCAATTCCGCATAGTTAAACGCGAATTTATAGAAATGATCTTAGTATGGTCCTGTATATTGGGAAAATATTTCGTTGCGTCTAAATATTAAATGTTTTCTCTTTGAACTGTTTAATAAGCAATTGAAATTCTCACGTATAAAAATCATTTTGGGTGCAAGTATTAGTGAAAAAAAAACTAAAAATATTTAGTTTATCAAGTTCCTGCAGTTAAAATCACGTACTAAATAGATAAAAGTGGAATTATGGACAGCCTGCAGTTTAATATTGTTATTTCTCTTTGTATTTTAAAGTTAGAAATGATATTTGGATCTTGTTAGGCATTTTATTCTCAGAATTGTATTTTTGCAGATAAATAAAGTAAGTAATATGTCTAGGCTTCAAGAATTTATGGATATTATGTTGGATTAAGGATAACTGTTTCAAGGTATTGATAGTTCACTTAACTTGTTTATGTAAAATTTGTTTGGGATCCCGAAATTATGTAAAAGTTAGGAAAGAGAATTTTTTTATCTAAAATGGTTCTTGTGTAATATTTTCAACCTCTTTTATGTTTCAAATTTATTTATCGTTTGATATAGTTAGGCGCAACGAACTGCTGATGTTTTTGTCAATTAAGATTTTTTATTAATGACTAATGTGTTTGATTAACTTAACAATTAATTAAAAGAGAAGTCATTTCCAAATTGGGACTTTTCGAATTTTTTTTACATCATTCAGTCTGGTGACGCCAACTATTTTTTATTTTTTTCGGACTCTATTAATTAATCAGAAGCTTTTGGGGTTAACACCCACACCTGTATTTAAATTTACAGAATAAGAGATCTTTGGTCGGTGCAATATAGTACAGTAAGTGTAGTTTTTATTGTAAAATAAGCGATTACAGTAAGTATTTAGTATTTGAATATTTTAGTGTGCTACAGTTGACGTTTATCGCGCGGTGTTAGTTCATTAGTTCAGTTAGAGTAAAAAAACAGCATGTGACAACTTCCGAACCAAAATGGCAACTAAACTTAGAGAGAATACGAAGATCGACACAAAAGTATATTCAAATGTTGCGAATACTTTTAAATATTGCTATACTATAATGTTACAACTATTAACTAAACTAAATTGTAGAATTTCTTTGCAATTACTGTAGAAATTGCTGAATTTGCAACAGACAATCGTTTTTTTTTAATTGTCAGGTTTAAGAAAAGGAGTTTACAATCTATCTCCATCCTTACTTCGTGGAACTCCATAATCATCAAATATAATAAAAATCAATAGATTAATTAAAGTTTCACAAGTTTTAATCGAAATTTTAACCTTACAATTGTTTCGACATTAAATGTCATTATCAAAGGTAGATAAAATTGATAAACAAACACGTTGCTAATGATAAATACAGAAATTTATTTATTTATCCTTAGCAAAATGTTTGTTTATCAATCTTATCCAGTATCGGATTGGCCAGTAGGGATATTGGGGAAATCCCCGGTGGGCTGTTCGGGTCAGCGGGCCAGTCGGCCGCCTTTGCACAAAAATATATATAAACATTTAACATTATAAAATTTCCTAAAACGGAAGTTCGTTAAAAGAAGGTTCCACTGTAAATCAAAAATAAATGTTGTTTGCCAATTTTAGAAATATAAGCGTTCGGGTCGATAAAGTATTGATATATTTTACTTTTTAGCCAATTTTAAAAACAGGTTAGTTGATTGATATTTTGCAACGATCGATCGGTTTTCGAAAGGCCGCGGCCCAACCGCAGCTTGCGGACACTCCGCAACCAGTGCGGGATGTACGAAGACAAGTTTACTTGTATTCAGTGCGAGTTCGAGAAAATTTTTCTACTCTCTTCGAGGTCAATTGATCTTTTTCCTTTGAGGAAGTGCGCTTAAGTTAGTTTAATTATTTTTCGTGGAATGCGCGGTTACATGTGCAGAGGAAATATATTCATGTTCATGTGAAATTATTATTAAACATGTTTTCATTTTGGTCGGTTTTTTGCGTTGGATGCTAAACGGGCAGTAATTCTTCGGAGTGAACTTGTTTTCCCCCTCCCTACCAGTTGACACACTAATGGCCGATAACGAAAGGAAATATAGGAAAGGTGGAGCGGAAACATTGAGAGAAAAGTAACGTAAATTATTAAAAAGCAGCGTTGCTAAATGTCCGAAAATCAGCGATATTTTTTCTCTCGTCCTGCTGCATCTACGTCTAAAGACGAGGGACCTGAATTGGATATTGATCCTAAATCTACCAAGGAAACTGACAAGATCGCTGTTTCAGATGATCATGATCCGGAGAATATTACTAAATATGAAACAGAAAGAGCTTTTATACAAGAATATACTGGGACAACTCAAATACCTTAAGAAAATTTTGAGGAAAACAATTGCCCGTAATATGATCAACCTACGGATGAAACTCTACTTGCGGAAGCGGAAGATTCTTCCAATTATTCTAAACGACCGGGGTCAGATAATTTAACTTCATTTTCCAAAATTGAACCATGACAAAGCACCTGTTCTTCAAAATGCATTTCCGCGGGGAGATGTGAATCCATGGTTATCATACAACGAAGAAGGCAAGGCCTTATTTTGCAGCGTTTGTTTAGCATTTGCTAAATCTGTGTAATCTAAAGAGATTACACTGTTTTTATCAGGGGTTGTTCTGATAGAGATCATTTTCATCTGACAATTCAGGACCACGAAAAGTCTAAGTCGCACGTATCATGTGCGACATATTTATTGTATTGAAAGAAAGCAAATATCGAACACTTAGTTGCTGACAGTCAGTTGTCCCTGAGGTTTGAGTATGAAAGTGATGAAGCGAATTATTGACATCGTGAAATTAATTGAGAGAAGATGTTTAAGTTACCGAGGAAAAGCTGAAGCGGCTTACACCTTAGAAAATAAAAACGTCGATAATGGGAATTTTTTAGACTGATCCCTTTGCGTAATTTTAAAAGTATTAATCATTTTACGAAACTTCTGACGGATTTTTTCGTTTATCTACAGTCAATGAAACGTTTTGTTTTTGGAAGCTTTTGCGAGGGAGACCCCCCCGGACCACCCTCTCTGGGGGGTGTCTTCCCCAGACCCCCCAGTGGGGCCGGTATCAACTCTATTTCCCCGGAAAATTTTTGAGTCCCAATCCGACCCTGATCTTATCTACCTTTGATAATGGCATTTAATGTCGACACAATTGTAAGGTTAAGAATTTCTATTAAAACTTGTGAAACTTTAATTAATCTATTGATTTTTTTAGGTATATTTTATGATTAAGAAAATGAGACCAGATCTGGACTTCTAGAGCTCCAAAAGAGCTGCCCCTAGATACAATTATAAAAATGCAAATACAAGTACAAAATATTAAGTAAGCATAATTTATAAGTCACGTTAGAATTCAAGTCTATTTAATCCTCATTGTTATACGTATTTCTAATAAAAACACAAAAAAATCCCTACTTTAGCAATTTTCACAATAGAAATATGTTTTTAGAAAAAAAGAAATCTTTTTATAACGTCCTGCCAGAAATATATATCCGGATTAGGTTTGAATTTATATATACTACCTACGTTTTCTCGTTTACAGAACCCACAATATCCATTCTCCGATATTCAATATTCATTATATGCTAAACCAGAAACAGCACCTACTAACACATTTTTCGGGTTGTTGTTTTTGAAAATTAACATTAAAATTTTCAGTAGCTTTTATTAGCTCTCAACCCATGAATTATATTAAAGAGAAACATGCAAACATTTACAGAGTGTGGTTGGTAATGAAAATGTTGATTACTTATAATACCATTAAATTATATCTGAGTAAGTCTAGACCACGATAGTGAGTGATGCGTATGCATAATACTCTGTTGAATTAATTAGTTTAAGAAAACACACGCCCAAACACTGTAATATCTAATCTCTCCAAACAGCAGTCATTTCAAGATTGAACTTAAAGGTGCGCATCTCTAACATGGGAGAATTTATGGAGGTTTAAGGCCGGGAAATTATTTCAAAAGCCTGCAAGGGTTTTATCCTCATTACAAATTTAAAAAGGTTCTTCGATTTCAACTTTTAAAACTACTCTTTTGCAATATTGTGCTTTTTAAAATTTAATATGAACACTTTAGAGGAGGAATATGTTTTTCACTAAAAGGGTTTGATTCATCGTGCGTGTATTTTTGCTATAGAAGATATTTCTCTTAAAATGCTAAATGCCAAGTTTTTGCTTGGAAAGTTTGTTTGGATTCACAACAAGTCAGCTATTCTAAAAATTATAGTTTAAAATATTCAGCTTATCTTGCTGGTAAATTCACTATATCAATTAATCATGTTCTATTTATAACAGAAGAGGGTGGATAAAGTAAATGAAACTATCTTTTATTGAATCTTTAAAAGAGAGAGAGAGTTAAATTTATCTCTTATGATAAATCTGTGACCTCATTTGACTCGCATAAAATCAAGCCAGGGGTATATTCTTTCATGCTATGGGGTTTATAAGTGGAACGAATATGCTTGAGAAAATATAGAATTCAGAACTTTTTCTTCGAGCGACTAGCCTTAAGAGGAAGATAAGCGATGCAGATCAAGTATTTTCACCTAGGACTTGTTACAAAATTACATACATACCATGTATGTTCATAACAGGTGAAGGAAATTATCTTTAGTTGATTTAAATTAATCATGGAAGTGAACTATACTGTGATCGATAGCTTAAATGGTGATTTAGGAGTAAGCAGCATCCTTAATTATTTAAACACTCCAATTAAATAACATTCTTACTTAAATTAATACTAGCTTGTTGTTATCATTAGGGATTTCTTTCAGTTTCTTTAACCTTAACCAAAAATTACAAAATGTTTAACCTTTTTAAAGCAACACTAAAGTATTTTAATTTTTATTTAATGCTAAAGACAAAAGATACGATATTATGAAATCGGACATTAAGGTCGTTGTTTTTGAAGTTTGGTGTATAAACACCTCGAAAATTCGACATAAGATATCAAGCACACTAAGTTATAAAGAACGCTACGAAATGAACATCCAGAAAATCTAATTACGCGAAATACCTTTTAGAACAGAACCACACAATTAGGAACATCCTAAAATATCATAGAATCCCTACACTTTTGCAGCAACAAACACCTGACCCAAGCCGAATCCATGACCTTTGCGAAATACGAGTGGTACATACTCATACCACTCGTTAACCGCCGCACCTTCCTATTCGGACGAAAGGACTCAACATTTCGTCCGCAAGTTTATGGGGCTTCTTCAGGAGAAACCACAAGTTTACAATATATATACAACTAGGTATCTAGAAACGTTGGGATAAATATTGTGGCTCAAAAGTTTCAAAAGGCGCTTAACTTTTAAGCATTGTCGGGCTTTCTATGCATCCTAGAACTTATTTATCAATAGAAATAGGCAATTTTGGAAGTGCTCCATTCTAGTGCTCCAAAATTTCAATTACCGTTCAATTACTTTGAAAAACGACTTTAATCAGGGTAGCGACCGATAATGCCAAATTTGAAGAACACCAAGTTTTCCTACACTACTACTACAGCTGCTTAAAAGATACAGTTTTGGTCACTATGAGGTGTTTTAAAATTGATTTTCTTTCTTTAACTTGACAATCAAATCAGGACCGGTAGAAACACGTGTAACCGAGCCCTCACCTAACAAAGACCCCTTTTCGATTTACAGGCATACCTTTTATTCAAGTGAAACAACTGATGACTACTTGCGTTGCTTATTTTAAGCTCCTACTGAATCTCTATGGATTTTTTTTAATAATCGCATCCCTTATAATTGAGTTGACCTTAAGGTAAAGTGAGGATAAAAATAAGCTCCGCAAACATGTCATATCATACCAAAAACTACTGTTTTAGCGTCATGTAAAATTAATCGATTACCCGATAGCCAACTGCTTGTTTGATTTAGTGAGTTGTCCACCAAACATTGCAACTGTTGAGCTGTCTCTGCTTGACAAAGTAATCGTCTGCAATTCCTTTATTGCTTTTTTATTTTCATTATCAAGTACACTTTTTCACTTCTTACATATGTTCCTCCTAGTGCTCTAGTTTTTTTGTTCGTTTTCTTCTAGTTTTCCTTCTTGATAAACTGCATAATGTATTGTTAGCATTTACTGTCGCAGTTCTTCATACTTTTTTCGAGAATTCTTGATGTTGCGTCCTTCTATTTCTTTTTATGTTTTTAAAGTTTATTTTTTGTACCCAACACAAATTTTTCAATTTCGTTTTTTTAAATATTTTTAGTTTAGTCTGAGATATCCATTTTTTATATTTTTGTTTTAAATACAGCCTTTTGAAGCGATTTCTTGTACTTGTCTCATATCGGTTTCACAGGATCTTCTCTTCGACGGTACTCTTCCAGTTTGTTCTTCAATTTTATTTGGAAACTCGTTTCTCTGTGTCATATATTACTAGTGTGTATTGTATTCTTACTGTGTGTATTCTTACTAAGTTGTTATAAGTATATTTAGTTACTTTCAGTCTAATAGTAATTGCTATTTTTGCTGGTGCATAGTGAGTGCCTATGTCTGTTCCTTTCATTACTCCAATGTTCATAAAAGAGATTTTGTGCCTCCCGTCTATAGCTGAGGTTCTTCCCATAAGTCTTCATACCAAAAGCATAATTAAAGCAAAGGGTAAAAATTAAATATGTAAAAAGATTAACGTATTTACG
Organism: Agrypnus murinus; assembly: GCA_929113105.1. Taxonomy (NCBI): domain Eukaryota; kingdom Metazoa; phylum Arthropoda; class Insecta; order Coleoptera; family Elateridae; genus Agrypnus; species Agrypnus murinus. Next base: position 22,252,251 of record OV816026.1, read on the forward strand.
AGAATAACTACTACTACTACTACTAAATGTAGGAATTATTCTCGTAAAATTATCTTTCTACGTATGTATTTCATTTATTACTTATTGCTTTAATTATGCTTTTGGTATAAACACTTATGGAACGAGCCTTACATAGTCTATTGGATTTGTCTATTGAGTTTCTTCTGTAGGTAATATCTAAGTTACTCTGTGTTATACTTTAGATGGGTATATACCACCGCCTACTCTTTGTCGCGTAGAAGTCCAAAACATTCGCTCATTTCCATTTACCAATCCTAATCCGTCTCTCCCCTCTTTTAATTTTTGCATAAAGTTCATTCATCAGAATGATTAAGTATGTTTCTCTGGCCATTCTTGCATGCCTTGTCGTAGGTAAGCTGCAGCTGCTCATCATTTTCTATATAATCTGTGTTTGTAGAATCGTGGGCATTTATTAATATGGGATTGGAAATCGAGCTTTAAATCTTGCCATAGTTATTTTGCCAGATATTGCCTCCCATTCCAGTATATAATATTTTATGGAGGGCAATCTAGTAAAGCGGTTCCTATTACCAGAGGAGTGCCGCAGGGTTCGGTCGATGGACCACTACTTTATCTTATAAGTATAAATGACCTTCAAAGCAACCTAAAGTGTACTTCGGGACTATGTAGATAATGAGATAAGGAATATGGGAACTCTAGGGTAGAAATAAAGAAGGTATTAAAGCCTCTTAAGATAAGGGCCTAAAGTTTAGGACAGGAAAACTAAAATTAATTGTAGAACAATAATCAGGAAAACCAACAAAAATCACTTTGTTGAAAGTAGTCAAAAGTTGATTGTAGAAAAAATCTTAAAAAAACGAGTTGTGCATAATATCACCAATCCTTTTTCTAATAATGATAGATTGATTTAAGCAAAATGCAAGAAAACGTATACGAAATTAAATAAATAAATTTAAAAAATAAGCAAAAAGAACACAGACAGGCAAATAAAAAAGACATGACAAGAACATTAAAAACTAATGGTTAGAGATAAGACAAATACCAAGCTGAAAGGAAGGATTATAGAAAAGTAGAAGAGTTTGTGTATCTTGGAAAAATAATAGCTAAGAATGTGGTATTGTAATGTGTTCAAATTCTCAATTTTATGAGTCAATGTCTCAATTCAAATGTCTCAAATTTTATAGAAATGCAATTTTATATGCCTAAATGGTAAAACATTTAGTACGGTCCTGTGTAGTTTATCATATTACAGTTGGATTAGAAATGCATACTATATTTTGAATTACCTGGTGTTCTTTTAATGGCAAAGCTCACCCTAAAATGTTTTCGTATAGAATCAAATTCCTTCTAGAATAAAATGACAAATAACAATGCTTCTAGAATAAATATACTGACGTCTTTGTAAATACCAAAGTTCATTGCAAAGCCTTCCCACGGTTAAAAATCGTTTTTTTTTGTAACAAAAATATAGACGAAATTTAGATTATAATAATGTCGGCTTTTTAACAGGGAATAATTTATCTGAAAACGCATTAAACCCTAAATTTATATATCCTGTACGTGCTAATTTTAACTTGGATGAATAGATTTTTAAAAGTACAGACGCATAAAAACCATAATATGGCCACCTACAAATTATCAAGTTACGCCAAGACGCAGACTGCAGGCGGTAATGTCCCGCTATTTAAACTAAATATTCTAGAAGTTCTTTTACGCGGTTACTTTCCTGATTGGTTGAAAGAAATGTTAACTTCCTTTGGATTGGTTGGTTTCATTTTCCCTCTTTTAAATTCATGCTTATCATAGGGTTGCTTCCTTAATTTCAGTCAGTCCAGTACAGAGTTTAATAAAATCAACAAGGGTACAAGTGACGGGTCGGACGGAGATCGGTTTCCTTCGCCTATCTGGGGCTTTCTCTTTGGAGAAAATTATATGTTAGTAGGTGTTCCTAAAATTATAGTTCTATCTATGGAACAAAGTTACAGTTTGAAAATTATAAATTAGTTGTGTAAATACCGTTCTGTGTAGCTCGTTCTAGCACAGGAAGCTTACTTGCTTCACTTTATCGTTTAATTGTCGGTGTTAATAAATTAACACAAATAATTCAGTGTACCGTCATTCGAAAATTTGTGAAGAAAATTCAATCTCGTATTGAATTTTAATGTTTGTCGCATTGGTTAACTAATTTATGAGTAATTTAAAGTGTTATTAGTTACCAATTTATGAAGGGAAGTTCGAAATTCTAATGTTAATACTCTTTATTTTTGGGATTTTCATTTTAATCATAAATAGTGGACTTGCAGAATTTGGTCAGCTCTACTAAATCATTACGTTAAAACAATATAACCTTCTAATAACGAAAATTATTTAAAAGAAACTAAAAATTTAATTAACAAGTGTAATATTGGGATTATTGCAGTTAGGAGTTTTAATATCGTGGAGTAGTACTGAATTATTACAGAAATAATGTTTGTAACATTAGTCAGGAAAGTTCAGTTAATTGTTGCTGCATCTTTACAAGAATTCAAAGTTCTTCTTCTGTTTTTCATCTATAATATATGAAGGCCTTATACTTAATGTTAAGTGAAATAAGGGCATTATTGCGAAAGTGTTGTTTTTTGGAAGTTTAAACAACTCTAAAGTTCTGCCAAAGTATCAGGACTAATGGATACTTGTTTGATTAAAGTAAGTCTTATTAAAAACTATTTGTGCCATTTTCCCTAAATAATTATGTTTTATAAATTTGTGTCTATATTTTCCTTTAATAAGAATTTTTATAATGGTATTCCATCAAACTTTTTACTATTGTCATTAAAGACAAGTAAATAATTTATTTTTAAATAAATGAATATTGGCAACCCTATAATATTGGACCATTCGCTTGTGAAAGTCTTTAAAATATCTTAACCAGCTTAATACTGATGTAATTAAACATGATTATGAATTGAATTTAATCAACAAAGCCAATATTCTTTTCTGTTTGCGAATATTGAGCTTCAAGAACTTGCAATCATACAGCGCACATATTTATTTTTATAATGTCTATAAAACTTTATTCTTCTTTATAATTAATAAGGTATGAAAATCAGTACCTACCTCCTGAGCCATAATTTGTCTTTAACATGTCTCCAGCCGTGGCCTTATAAAGTAACGTTAAGTATCATATTTATGAGCTTTACAGTAGTATTTAGTAGTCTGATTTTTTAAAGGTTACAGTGACGTCCATCGCGCGTCGTATATTTTGATTCAGAAAATTAGAGCTACGGAATTTAATCGTTATAGTTTGATAAGCGAATGAATACTTTAAAAGACACAAAATACTTTTAATACATTAACATAACCATGGTCAACTAAAGATCTATCGAAGAAACCGGAAATTGTAATTTTTAACAGTAAACGTCAGGTGACTTATTAAACCGATTATACGCATGTGAGTTTTATTAAACAACCAAACAACAAATTAGGACATACAGACATAAGGATCACTTGCATGCGACGTTGTCCGTTGGACTTGCATTACGTTTGTTAAATTGATCACATGTGGTATTTTCCTGCTGGTAATAATTTCTTAATTGTTTAAAATCAAATAAAATAATGTATTTGGTGAATTGATGGTTATTTCTTAATTTCTATTGAACGTTTTATGAAACTTTATTGGCATAACTTTGTGTTATGAGTTTTTCATAATATGAACATATATACTATGTGCAATTGTGCAACCAATTTTGCAGTTTTATTTTTTATATTGAGATGTCTTGAATTCATCTCATTGAAAATTTATTGGGCGATTTGATCGTAAACACAAACATAATTATAGACATGCTAGGATGTTAGGTATATTTTATCTAAAGGATACATGTTAGGTCACAGATAGCTTTAACAATTTCTAAAATAGAAATCAAAGAAGGATAAAATTTATGAAGACGTAGCCTCAATTTTTATATATAAAAAGTCTGATTTATAAAAAGGACCCAAGTCACATATTAGGATGGTTTTTCCATATGTCTGGAAGATTTAATTTTCCTGATTAAGTTTAAGTTCAACGATCGATAACGTAGGAAGAATTTTTCTGTTTTCCATGCGACTGACTCGGTTTCGGGATCATTTTTAACTAAAATTATGTAAATTAGGTCAATATTATAATGACTACTCTAGCACGATAAACTTACAATATCTGGTATACTAATAAAGAGCATTTATTCTAATGAAGGTTTCGGCTTTGCTGATATGCTTCGATTTTTCCAAATATTGATTCTTATATAACATTTTTCACCATTGTTTGAACTCAAACACTTGGAGGACTGTATGCTGGACAAGTTAACTATAATTTAACTTCATTTAAGTTGATGTTAATGATGGAATTTGTATAAGCATCGTTGGGTCTATCAAATCGTAGAGTGGAATCTTTATTTATGGTTTTCTTTTATTGTAAAGATGTGCTTATGTAGATTTTATATGTATCAGTTACATAGTGTAATTATGTATTCATTTTGTAAAGGATTAAGCTGGATTTAATGAGTTGTGTGTATAATTAAGTCCTAATGAGATTTTTTCATTGTCAATCGTTTTTGTTAATTTTCTCAGTTATGGTAAATTGTAGAATATAAGTGTCTTATATTGTTTTCATCGTTATTTTGCCAGCTACAATCCTATCCTTTTAGATTTAAGATTAGTGTTAATTATAATTAGCTGTTTTGGTGATGTGACGTCATGAGAAGAATTCGAAGGGCGGTTGTTTCTAAAAACTGACATAATCTTCATTTGTTTTGCTAAATTATATATAAAGTCCAGCGAAAATTAACAATTTCAGTCGATAAAACGCATTTGGAGAATCCACGTTCGACTCGCGATCAAAAATCTGAAAAATAAGTGAGGTAACCATGTGTTTGGATGTCAACAAAAGAAAATTCAACGAAGTATAAGGAATATTTACCTGGATATTTTAAATTAAAGAAGCTTTATTTGTTATTCTACAAGTATATGGAATTGTGAACGAGTTATTTATTAAAATAAATTCAAGAAGGATTTTATTTCCAATATTGATTTGGATATTCGACGTATTTACAATATAAAATCATCTGACAGATTTAAAAGCAGTACTACCAATTTAAAATAGAATTGAAGTGGATCTCGACGTACTTTATATACAAGGTTGGTCAAAATAAAAGGTTTTGATTAAATTTTTCAATAACAAAATTATAAAGACTATCTGAATAATTTCAGAATTTATTGTTCTCGCTTTAAAAGTTTTCAAATAATAAAATTCTTACGAATAAAACAATTTAAATTTCTTTATTAAAATTTAATTATCATAAATTAATTTATCTTAACATTTGTAAATATTTTTATTTGATTACATTGATTGATGTCAGTTTGCTCAAATGGAGAACTGTTATAGCCCTATGTCAGATTAATAACGACTAATTAACACATTTGAGCAAGCTCAGGAAAGAATTTCCTATTTTACTTTACTGTTCTGTTCTAAATAATTTTTCTTTCATTTTATTTGAATTTGATTTTCTTTTATTCTCATTAATGGAAATAAAGGCTGTGTTTTCAATTTATCTATGTGTTTATTTGAGGTGTATACAAGCATCCATTTCTTTTTCTTTTCACATATAGAGTTTAGTCTGCCGTTGTCCAGTTGCGGAAGTCCAAGTGTCTTGGTAGTAAGTTCTTTTCTTCCAGAAGAATCATAAGAATCATAAGAATTATAAGAATCAATAAGATTTTATTATTTAATTTATTTCATGCTCTATCGAATTAAACCTGAGTTAGCCAATTGGGAAAAAGGAAAAATATTGGGGAATTATTTTATTTTATTTTATTAAATTTCACCGCAGATATTTTATGACGCTGTCAACATGAGGCAAAAATTTCTGTAAAATATATTTTATATTGTATCACCTCATATATTTTTGGCTTGTCCTGATCGTGGGGCATATTAAAAATCACCTCAATATTTTTATAGTTTTTTTCGTGACAAATAATAGAAAAATTATAATTTTTAAAGCAAATGTCAGATAAATATTGACTCAATATTTATGAGATACATCATATTAAAGGTATATACAATAAAATATATGTAAACAGCATCCTAAATTCAATATCTGGATAATATTTAATCTCAGATGCTGTTAAATGAAAGAATCTGTAGTTTTCTGTTTGACAAAAATTGAAAAATAAATAATTTATTTATATATGATGCTACTGATTCAATTATCACTAAATTATTCACGTATCCAATAGAAATTGTGGTTTCACTAAATCAACCCCCAAATTTCGCTTTTATTCGTAGAAAATAAGTATAGGTGCAACTCATTTAGATGGCTCATTAAGGTTCCACAATTGCATCTATATTACGTGCTTCATAGAATGTACCATGTTTACTTAAAACCTAATTAAACTTGGAACACCGCTCTCTTTCTTTCTTCGAAGTTTAAAAACCAGTTACCGTAAACTTGTCCTGTTTCAAGTAATTCAATAAGTGTTTAGATCCGATGTTGATCAAGAATTATTTTGACCATTTTGGACATCCGTTGTACTTTATATAGTGAATTCCTTTATATGTGTTAGTACAAAAGTATATAAATATTATTTTTCTTTCTTTTCCATACATTAATGCATTTTCATTAATAGGAACATAATCAATATTTGATTATATTTGTTTTTATTTTTGTAATAAAATAAAACAGGTTAATCCCTTTAAACACGTTTATTGCAAATTGCAAATTAAACTTTCGTAAAACTTCTTGCAACGTTTTATTTCTAAATGAATACTAAATGATTTTCTGTTCAAGGCATACTTTACTGCTGTTTAGGACAGAATGACTTTCCTTAATTACCGTCCGAAAAGAAATAAAATTTAACTTATTACTAAAACTAATCCTACTAATATTATTACCTAACTTATTATATAATATAAAATAATTATACAACATATTACGCAAGATAAATAAGTATACAAAAACAATTATATTACATAAGCTTGACTAAAATAGACAAAGTTTGTTATACAATCGATCTACTGTATAATAAACGCACCAGTTGAATATCTTTGTCACTGGTTAACCATTGGCAAATTCTATTTTTTATACAATCCAATTTACAAAATACAATGTTTATGCTGTGCGGAAAATATCTATTTCTGATACTCAAACAAATAAATAAAACTGTATTGCTTTTAACAGCTGTGAAGAAATCTAGATAGACTAGCTGCACTGGTTTAGGCAATACCTTATAATAATTTTGTAGCAAATTGTAAGCAACAGGTAGAATGTTTCAAAATTTCGTACTGAAAGCATGATTACAAATTGGAGCGTGAGTTGATGAGGAAATAACTTTAGAATTTAATACACGAAATTGATTTGAATTATTGGTTGCTGTTAGTATTTTTTCAAATGTGTAAGATTTGTATTATGTATTCAATTCTTCTTTCTGATAAATAAATATTGTGTTGTCACTTGTAAAAACAACTACCTCATCTAATCAAATCATCCCTAAAGAGAAATCCAATAAAAGACTGCACATACTCTAATTCTCGCTTGCTTACATACATATATGCTAAAGTTAGTTTATTGATTGGCAGGTAGTAATATTAAGTTTAATTTCAGAGCCAGTAACGTCTCAGGCGAGAGATCCCCATTCGAAGGTTCGTGCTGTGGTTCAGGTTATCATACGGTAGACTCGACGCCCCTAGGCTCTCCCGAAGAAGTGGAAGTACCTAAATATAGAGTTGTGCTGTTGGGGGATTCTGGTGTAGGAAAAACTGCCCTCGTTTCACAATTTATGACTTCAGAATATATGAATACTTACGACGCTAGCCTTGGTAAGTGAGTTTAACATTATATAGTATTCAAAAAATTTCTTTTGTTAAGTTCACTATAAGTTTTTAAAAGCACATTATGCTCAGTGTAGGGTGAAAGGTAACGAGATGAAAGATATGAAAAGGGTTGCGGCGATAACCTGTTGCGCGTTTTATTTGAATTTCAAACAGTGTTTCCTTTTGTGGTTCACGAATGGAAACTTTCAAGATGCTTTTCTGCTAATTATAACGAGCAACCTGTAAAACTGAAAACGAAGAAAGGGCGTTTTCAATCTTATTTGGGTATAAAATTTTACTTGAATGTTTCAAGTGTCTCTTTTAAATAAGTCTCCTGAGCAACCTTTGGAAAATCCCGATGTCTGTTGTAAAGAGTTCTATTAAAATTTAACTAGAAGCTCGACCTTCTGTTATTTCCTTTCTAGTAAACAAAAATAAAAATAAGTACGTTGCGCTTTAGGAATGAACGAATTGATATTCTTGTATACAACTTGAAACAGGTTTGCATCTAGATGTTTAAGAATAATAAATTTGAAACAGTCTCAACACTGTAAGTGAAAATCGTTTCTTATGCGACTTTTCCATAATGTAATCTTTGAGCATTTTTTTAATACTACGTATACTTAATTTACATAAAGAAATTCTACCAATAGAGGCAATTGTCGGTTAAAAACCCCCATAAAAATAAAACCTTCCGAGTGACATCAATAATGACTATTATAGCGGTTGCATTTCCTTTATTTATGAGCTGATACGACATAGAGAGTGTGTTAAATATGCATATTGGAGCAAAAAGGAAACTGGTAGGTCACTTATAAATAATAGTTCTCTGGTTATATCCGATAAAAATTACAGTTGTTTTTATTTAACTTTCAAGTTCATTGCACCTTGAAGCAATACTAGTTTATCTAGGTCTAGGTCTCAGAAATTAATTGGCAAGTGGAAATAAATAAAAACGATACTTAAAGGTTTTACCAGTTTATTCGGTAGGCCAAAGGGGTACTGGTGGTTGAAATTTGAGAGCACAATTTAGGAGTAAGAGAGACCTAGAATTTCAAAACGTCTGTCGGAATAACACGACACTGCACGGATGCGAAGCTCAGATACTGATAGAGAATTATAAGGAATGATCTACGTACCCAAAAAGTCTGGTCTCAATATCTATTAAAGCCAATCTATTTGAGCGTAGTAGATTTAATTCGACCTTAAGCAATTTACTGCGTTCTATTGTCCTAAAGAATAGGTCACCCATTGTACTGTAATGATCTCTTGCTATTTACATATTAAATACAGATCATTACATACATATCCATCAAAGAGGCATTGAATGATGGGGATATTGCCATAGCAACAATAATCAACAAGAAAAATAAATAAATATATCATACAAGATATACGTCTTTTATTACCTTCTAAAAGATATAACTTATAAGATTGTCTACAAGACACATACAAACGTCATGTACCACAACACTGTTCATATGGTCTTTAGTTGTGATACATGACAGTACTTGGAAAATTGCACACCTATTTTGAAACTCTTTGATGTGGTCATGGTTAACATTGTTCCATTTGCAAGTAGTTTATTTTTTCGAATTATTTTACCGGACTGTGACTTCATTGACGTAGTAAGAGAATTTAGTTTGGTGACAGAATTTCCTGCTGGTGGGTTTATTTCTCTTCTCGTAAACAAGTTAATTTATTATGATTATTGAAGATGATGGTTAAACTTCCTCTTTTTGTTAACGTATTCATATAGAAACCTTTTAGATCGATTATTTACCAGTTTTTGGTAGCTTATTTTGACCCCGCTAATATTATTGCTCGAAAAATCAATTCTCTTAATCTTACTGTCGTGTTAAACTGTTAAATTCAGGGGATTCTCTAAATGACATAAGAGACGTCTTTCCTTTCCGGTTTCGTTTTTGTTAAAACTTTGCAATTTGCTATATTGGGTTTACTTCTTGTTTCCTGCATACGATTGTTTTTTTTGTTTGCTGATTGTATTTCGGATCAAGAATTCGTCAGAGCTCCTGGTAAGATCGGGTAACAATTGCGCAACACAACTACAAGTATTTTTGCAAGCTGTTTTTATTCTGTTGATGAATCACTAGTTAGTATATTTTTCGCGCTGCTAGATTGATGTAATTTATTTTTCAGGCCTTTTTTATTCGTTTCCTTGTTTTGGAGTTGATTTATCATTATATTCTGGTCGTACTATTCACCAGTTTCACCGGGTTATTCGTTGCTATTGGGTATTACGATCACCTTACGATACGTATTAGCGGTACACCTTCCATGTGGACTTTTGGTAATCCGTACAGCTTAGGGCATGTTGACGACTTCTCTCTCGGGATTAGTTGTAACTGTTGTTCTTGACTGAAACTCTAGGCTTTTATTTTGGCTTTGGTGGTCTTCTCTAAACATGTCGTAGGATCCGTTGAGATTGTTTGGTATCCAGGATCATTTAACAAGGTTTGCTTATCCATGACTACAGTTGCGTTGCCTTTGTCTGCTGGTAACACGATTACGCTAGTATTCGCTTGTAGGTTGCGTAATGCTTGGAAGTTCTTCTTCGGTGGCTTGGCTGTTCTGTGTATACGTGACAGGTCTTGACGTATAATTTCGGCAGTATTCCCTGGGATGCCTATTATTGATGCTTCAACTCCGCAAATAATGTTTTCTATTGGAATCCAGTTTGGCGCTACTGCATAGTTAAATCCTTTCGATAGCACGCTACGTGTGACTTCATTCAGAAGTAGATTTGAAAGGTTGTAAACTACCTTCTTTGGTTCAACTTGGTGGTTGATGTACTTCCTGGGCTATTGTTCAGCTTGTAGCTTCTCAAATTTTTGCTCGAAACTCCGTGAGATTATCTAGTGTCGACCATAGAACTGGATGAATTGTGTTACTTAAACGTAAATGTAATTGTAGTAACTCGATGTTGATGCTATTTAGCGCACAATTTATGACGATTCCATTATCTGGCTCCGGGATGTCCGTCAAAAGCCTCCTTTTATTTAGCGGTTGGCAAGTGGCACCTTCTACATATTCTTTTGAGATATATCGGATAAATAACTCTTTCTTTCTCTAATAAGTTTACATAGCCCACGATCATTGGCTCTTTCTGGGCTAGCTATTGCTTTGTAGGAGCATTTCAAACCTTACTTAAGTAATCCCGCAAAAACTTAAAACAAACTGATCTATAGTATTTTTTGTTTCAAATAGGTCGTTATCTTCTGGCAACGTGTTATAGCCTACAGAATCACAAAGGTTACTTTTATATATATAAATACCAAACCTACCAAAATATAGCTGTGCTGGAAGTATCAGCTTGGCCTAAATAACACTGCTTTAGTTTTTGGCGGCTAACCCCAATAAGTCTGAGAGGGGCGGGGTAATACAAGAAATACAAGATAAAAAAACAAGCGCCACTTCGTTTTAAAACAATTCTCCTTACTAAAACTTAAAACTTATTAGATAAACGAAGAAATAGATCTTTTACTAAGATATAGGCAACTTCCACAATTTTGTTCGTACGGTGCTGTCTTGACGCAACAGATTGATGGTGAGGAAAGTGTAATATGTTACCTTAGTCGTTTTCTCATTCGTCAAGAGCGAAATTATTCTACGACTGAGAGGGAATGTTTAGGAGTTTTATGAGCCGTAGAAAAACTTAGACCATATTTAGAAGTCCGTTGTTTCACGGTCATCACCGATCACTATTCTTTGGTGTGGTTGCATAATTTAAAAAACCCGGCAGGTCGTTTAGCTTGGTGGTCTTTGAGACACCAAGAATATGACTTTGTGATGATCCATCGTAAAGGTAAAGACCATTTGGTACCTGATGCGTTATCACGTTCCGCCAGGGATGATACGGTACAGTTTTAAAGCCTTGCTTAGGATTTTTCGTTTCACCCTATGGTATAATCAATAATTACAAAAGATTTCAAGTCTCTATCTTTAGATAGTAAAAAATAAGAACTTCATGCAAAAATTGACTCTACTATTAGTTTATTCATTTTTTCAGCTTCAACATTGTCAATTAGAATGTAGATTAATGTAGATGTAACACTCACAAGAATATTAAAAAGCACATTCTAAAGGAAACTACAAATTTAACCTTTAGGAGCACACCTCCTAGTCTTAGCTTTCAGGCTTAACTATACTTGAAAAGTTTGCAGTAACTGATTAAATGTGGCTCTAATATTAAATCCCAGACAATGTTCGAAATAGCTTTCTTTGATCAATTAATTTAATTACCTTTTTAATCCCAAAAAAACTTTCAATAAATTCTAACAAAGCTCCGATACTTCGATACCAACTATTTGTTGGTACAACCCCCTGTTATACTCAATGTGTTCGTTTGCAAGGTGTTAAAAACTCTGATTTGGTAACTACCTAATTTGATTCGATTTATCCATCGTGAAGTGTATGAACCACTAAACTGTCTTATCTGTACCAAGGCAATTTAGACTTTCTAAATTGTCAAAGTTCTTCCCCTTTTCGCAGATTAATTCTATAGATCTGCGATCTGCAGATATGGACAAGAAATTATTAGTGAAATTGATGTTGCGATAAGCTCCTCGTGAAACATCGAGTAAACTCGTTTTAAGAAAAAGTGTTGTATTTAGGTTTTTATCGAGAGCTTGCATTAAAGCTACTAAATAAGTTTTTAAAGCGTCCGGCTTAGGTCTAAAATCGATCTTTAGGGATCTTTACCATCTCTTTAAAATTTCTTGTAAAATAAACTTATTAGAAGGGTGTTCATGTAGCTTGTCTGCTCATTTACAATAAACGTGTTATTATTATTTGATTTTTAATTTCTAACTGTTGTAGTAAATCTAATCTTTTATTTTTTTTCGCATGAAATGATTGCCTTCAATACAATGGGTGCCTATTTCAGACGATTTCTTATTATATGAAATATCGTGTTACTTGTGTTTCGTTAAACGTGTTTCTAAGTTTCTACCAGTTTGACCGATATAAAACGCTTTGCAACATATCTTTTATACGATAGATCTGCCCATGTATTATTAATTAATACTTGCCCTACATTATAGCAGTTAAATAACGAGAATGCTGCTCTGCTTGTACTTTATTTTTACAGCATTACATTTTAGTTTCTCTCAACACTTTCAGTATGGCAGTCCTCTTTTTCTTTTACTACACCAACCGAATTTAAATGGATCCACTTCAGCAACCTCTTAAAATGTGATGAAAAGGCAGTGATAAATAATCCTGGTCTAATTCAGTTTCACAAGTAAATCCATCATAAGACTTTTCGCACAGTAGAGATTTTCGGATGCACCAAATGACCAAGTTGTTCTACTCATCGAACCCCTCAAAATGAGCTATAACATGTGAGTAGGCGATGCTTTTGCGAAAAGTTCTTTTGACCTGATGAATATAAGTACTGTCTTCTTCGGGCAATGTGGGCTAAAGAATCATCCCTGGAAGTTTGAAGCAAATTCGAGAACACAATTTTTTCTGTTTTCATTCAATGCAAATTTATTTCAGTTTCCTGGAGCCTTTTAAAAACTATTGTTAATAATTTTTCAAAACTTTTACACATTACAGTCCACGGAAATCTATAGATCATCGGAAACAATGATGTAACATTTTTGGAGTTTTCTGGTCTTTTGTACTGGTATATCTGGCAGTTTTTCTTCCGGTACATCTTCAGTATTCTGTGGACTGTGTAGAGGCGAAAGAAGTAAGTTCCATAGCAGGCATTATTAATTTCATCCTAGTGGAACACAGAATTTAGATTCCACTAGATTGCACACTATGTTGAACAATTTTCGTTAACTAGCTGATAATTCCTGGTCTAGTTAAATACTCTGTATATAAAACTTCCCACTTTAATAATAATAGCATTTTTGGTACTCTTGCTATAGCCTTATAAATTCTCTTTAAGTAGTTCGTGACGATTATTACACAGTACATGACTTCAGGCTGTCCAAAAACTCACTGGCTGGCCCAAGCCGCATCTAGCGGATTTTGTTCTTATTTAATTCTATTGATACAAGCATCGATGTCACCATGATTGCGTTTAAGTTCATATTTAAACGCAAGACTTCACTGTTTTTTAGACAATAAGTATTACAGACCACCACAAAAGTATTCGCTAGATGTCTATAGATGTAATAGAGCGAATACCATCTATTCACAAGAATAATTTCTATTCTTGTGAACAGATGGCCCAAAAAAGTAAAAATACCTCAGACAGGTCAGAACAACTCAACTAAAGGTCCAATAGAAATTTAATGCTATCGAGGAGACCAGCAGATAAGATACAGTCGAACAGCTCATGACTTATGTACGAAGAGTTTTCGATGGGATACTGAGAATCAGAAACAAATTTTGCATACGCGTTTAAGTTCTCAAGGAAGCTTATAAAACTTAAATCCGATAAGAAAGACCAGAGAAAAAGAACTGTGTTTAAAACATCCCATGCGAGTGTGGTAGAGAATACAGGAAAAATAGGTAGACCAGTAAGGATTTACACTACTGCAAGAATACAAAAGCAACATCAAGAAATGTGCAACCAGCAATTCAAAAATTGCAGAACCTGTCTGAGATCAAGATCACAAGTTCCAAGCACGAGTAGTAACCAAAGACGAATACTGAACACGTAAGAAGGAGTTTAAAGAACCCCCACGTACAGCGAATTGATCCAATGCGCAATGCTTTGCCATCATGTGCACATCAACTCATCTAATAAAGTGCAATTTATCTAGAGGTTAACAAGTATAATTTCAAGTGTAGAAGCAGTTTCCAGAACGTTGCTAAATAAAATAGCAAAAAATTGTGGATAAAAAAACCTCTAAGCATTACAGCTTGACAGGCAGTAGTAGTACAAGAGATTAGCAAAGAAGCGATAAAGACCGACTACGAAAAAATAACTGACGCATCAGCACATTTACTAACCTCTCTGGTTTGTTGTAAGTTAAGATCAAAATCCGCAAACCAGTGAGTTTGCTTGTTAGTGAATTTTATCAAGGGTTTATACTTAGACGACGAAATAAATGAAAAATTTAAATTTAATACTCAATCTACGAATTGTGTAATTAATAAAATACACGATAAATAAATACATAAATAAAAATTCACTTCCAATTAAATTAGAGCGAAATTGGGTATAGCTTACATCATTAGTATTCCATTCCATCCTTCATTATAATAATCTGACTATTATTAAGAAAACATAATTTATATAGAAGTATTTTTTATTTTGTTTCAGACGATGAGTTTGGAGAGAGAACGGTATCCGTGCTGCTAGACGGTGAAGAGTCCGAAATGATATTTATCGATCACCCTGCATCTGAAATGT
This sequence comes from Agrypnus murinus, assembly GCA_929113105.1. Lineage (NCBI taxonomy): Eukaryota > Metazoa > Arthropoda > Insecta > Coleoptera > Elateridae > Agrypnus > Agrypnus murinus. Next base: position 22,267,391 of record OV816026.1, read on the forward strand.
CAGTAAGTAGAAACATCACTTGACCTTTCTAATAAGTAGCAGAGATATTTACACGAATTTTCAGCGAAAGCTTTCTCTAAAGGTACTATTAATTCAACTGATATTTATGTAACTTGAGTACGAATAATGTAACATCCCAATGCTCTTAAATTGACGGCCCTGTCTTCAGTAAACATTGAGGGATATTCTATCTATCTTAAATGCCAACATACAAGTTCTAATATCAAATTCCCTCAATTACTTTCAAGTAGATTTTCAGCTAACTTTACTCAAGTTTACTAATCTAATTGACTAAACTACTTGGCAAACTTGATAATAACTTTATAACCTCAACGGTATTCTCCTTTGAGAATTGTAATATTGAGATTAATACAATAGTATATAGTTGGGTTTTTTTATTTCAAATATAAGCCACAGTATAATAAATACATTTGAGCATGACTGAAAGTTGTGTGAAATTAAAAATTAATTGATAAAGAGTAACTCACTTCATTATTTAGATTGTTTTTCCATTTACCTGTCAAAGCACTCTGAACTACCATTAATAAATTACCATTCGAATAGATGTGGGTGTTATTGGCAGAATTATGTGTATAAGTATTCAAAGAGAAAAAAATAAAAAAAGACATTTTGTTAACTACCTATAAAATGAACATAAGGTTGTAAAGTATAGTATAGTTACTCTTTTCCATACCTTCCGGTGTGTTTGTCATAAAAGCTACTAACGACTGACATATCTTATTTTAAAGTAATATAAGTATGATTTTCTGAACATATTTCTTCTCAATTTTAAAGCTTCTTTTCTTCAGTCACTTTGTAATATAGAAAAAATTGTTAAAATTATCAATAACCTTATTTGAAAACTTCTTACCTTAAATATCTCCTAAACAATACAAAATATAATTTTCGGCAAAGCACACCTATTGATTTTCGAGGTAGACATTTAAATATAGTACCATCAAAATTGTGAAAAATTGGCTTGCAAGATTTCCAGATCTAACACTCTCGGATTTCTTTAGATGGGGCCGCATAAAACAGAAAATTTAGAAGAATTGAAAATTAGAATTACAAATGTGTGCTGTCAAATAACGTTTTAATTCTTTCGGAAAAGTTCGAACAGAAAGAGTTTGAATACAGACTATTTTGTGTTTAACGGATAGGTCTTTGAGTTAAAATAAGTTTAAAGTTGCACTTCAATTTTTTTTATTTCTAATAAAACTATTGGTGTTAAGTTTTTGAAACTAGCTCTTTTATTATAAAATAGGGTAGGCTGCTATTACTCGAGCCGTTCGGTATTCAAGGGTGGTAAAAGGCTAGCTTTACGCATCGACGGCCTATTATTACCACAGGAAATTATTTCCCAGGTACTCATTTTCACAGGCTGAGTCGATCTAGAAGCCTCAGATATTTTTAAAAATTCCATCCCGCACCTGGTACCTGATCTAAAATCTCTCTTTGATATTGTAAACGCGTGGAGTAACATATACGGGCTATAAATGATCAATAGTTGAAAGGAGACCAACACAGATAAAGAGTATAATGAAGAAGTCGAACGTATTAACAGTGATAGATATTTATGCACAAAATTAAAAGAAGATTGGAAATAGAAAACAATAATTAAAAATAAAATTGAAAAGCACCCCATACTTCCTTAAAGATGAAATATTGAACATTAAAGATTTAACATTGAACTTGGAAAACAGATTTTAAAATATTAAATTTTTTCGATAGTATTATACGACATGAAAGCATGGGCTCTGATTGAAACAACATAACAACATGTTGTTAATTTCATAGATTCCTTACAGTTAAAAAAATTAATGGTATTTACACCGAGGCTAGGCTCCAAGATGATGGTGAACTTCCTAAGGAAACTCAGCTCTCCAAGCCAAAACCTCTTTTAGATATCCTTTTGTAAATGCAAGCTAAGCAAAACTAGCGAGAGGGGAAATATTATATAATTCAATGGAATTGCGAGCGCGTCTTAAGGTAACACGTGTGCAAGTAGTTCTTTGTCTCTAACAGGAAGCAGGTGTTTAGTGCAGCTATGCGTTAGACTTATTAATAGCACCAAGCTCGCACGAGATAAGAGTTATGTATGCAACCTTGGAGAAGATTTACGCGAGTTAAAAATGAAACTTGAAAAATAATGAATGATTGAGTTTTAAATTATTCCATCAGTGACAATATCAACTGCACTATCCAAAGCATGCTTAATCAACATCCATGGGAACTTTTTCTGCATATAGAAAAATCTAAACAAATTGTGGAACCTGTTGTGTGCGTTGGATATGGCTTGCAAAAAAAGGTCTTTTTTGAAAAAGTTTAAGCTTTGATATTGACTAAATACTAACAAAATAATCAATTCAGGGATATAAGATTATTGTTCCATTTGAAGGGAAAATTTAGTGCATTTGATTCAAAAAATTAAGTTTCTTTCACATCATTTACTAAATTTCCAGTCCATTGTACCACAGTATTATTTAATAACGGCGCATATTTTCTCAGTTTTGCAACTTTTTCGTCAAGCATACACTTACAATACCGCTTATGTCTAAAAAAACTTTCAATAATTGTATAGGCTTCAAATCTATTCGGTAGCAGGTATCATATAGGAAGCTTTCAGTGCGTTTTCAATATTTTTCAGATCAGTTGCTTTGTCCTTGTATGGTGGGCGAGTTCCTGCTAAATATCAGCGCATTTTTGAACCCGACTTCAGTTGTTTTTACACTAAAACTTCTGTTTTTTATACGCTTTAAAATTACGTGTCAGAGAGAAACGGTTATTTTTTAACATGTTAACGATGGTGTTCTTCAGGATGAGGAGATGCGACGCAATATGTTAACAATACATTTAGATACCCTCGTTTTAAAGATCAATTGGTGTATTTCTGTCGAAATTAATATTCTAAAAATACTTTAAAATTAAATATACTTAGAATTAATATTCTAAATATAGTTTAGGAAAGCTTTGTAGTTTAAAGTTTTCAAATGAACATACTGTACATCAATAGTATAATTTTTCATTCAAAGTTTTTGTTATAAACAAAGAGCAAAAATTGGAAATTTTTCCGGAATTGCATCGTGTCGAATTGATACTTTATATTCTGTGAAACGGAAGAGTCAGTTATAGTAAATTACTACAATCTTTAGTTTTACTACTCTTGGGACACTGTTTGAAGATGAAGAAATATGGTAGCAAAACCTTGGCTTGTTCAGATAAATTTTGGAAAGTACTGTATTTCCATTGATCTTGGCCGTAAAAGCTTTCTTGTTTATAGATTTTGAGAAAATAGTGTAACAAATAGTAAACCCATATACGCCGTCATCGAACATTCTAGATGTACGAGTCATCAACACCTGCATGTATGACTCATCAACACCTGCATGTATGACTCATCGACGCGACTCATCGACGTGACTCATCAACAGCTGCATGTATGATTCATCGGTTATGTTCTAGAACTTATGAAAGATATAAATTAGTTTGCTGGTAGAAGGAGCGGAGTTAATGTTTGACCGGCATAGTGAAATGGACTCTGAATAATTAGTTAATAATTATTGTAATACATAAATAGTTTTTATATAAATAGTCCTCAAATAAATTTGTAAATATCTAGCATTTAAATAGTTTGTTAAATAGTTTATAGTTATAGTGTTTTAATTAAGTGTATGTAAATTAATATTTCTCTTTAAGACGATTTAAACAGCATTTTTGTTATTATTTTAAAAAGAACGTTACAATATCAATATATGAATGGAATCTAAAGTTTGAAACTCCCACTACATGTATGATGAATATAATTATGTGTGTTATCCAAGAAAGGATCGCTAATTGGAAAATCAATAAACAATTCAAGCAATTGACAGCTTCTAATAGCAAATTTCAGATAGTATGATTATTTGCCTAAGAGTTACAAAAGAAGCAATCATACACCAACAAAATAGGTCTATAATAGACAAGCGAATTACCAAATTGTAAATGTATACCAACAACTAATTACTGGTATAAAATCTTCAAAGGAATTCAAAAGAAACATTACAAAATTATGAAATAACCCGCCTAAAGTGTCTCCTGACACAATCAACCAAAGAAATGCGTATTTTTAGAATGCTGAAAATGTATAGTTAATCAGGACAGTCTGAAACTAATATTGGGGGTTTCAAATTCCCAAAGAAACGAGAAAGCACCAATGGATTAAGCTCTACTTCACTTTAAGTACCAATTAGTTTTCTAGGATATATTTATGTAAAAAATAGGGCAACTCTGAAGTGTGAAGACTAACCATAGAAGTTCTACCGTCTGAAGAATTTTGGCCAGTCTGAAAACTTCAATGTCAGCCAGTCTGTATAAAACTAAGACGGTGCTCTAAGATAAGATAAGATCTAAGAAAAGTCAGAAAGCGAATATTTTTGTTGATTACATTAGTGTATCAAACTCTTTTAACTCCTAGCTGTTAAGTCATTGAGAAATTTATTAAAATCGATCGAATATATAGTATGTGACCAGATTATTAGAAACACTTGTCATTTTTAGCATTTTTTGCTATGGTGGTAGTGAAATACAGGATTAAAACTAACATAAAACTATTTTTTAGGTAAATAACAATGCAGTACAGGTTTTTGGAGTTTTATTCATAAACCCCAACACGTAGTATGATACAGCTTAATCAGTATTTTGCTGTATTACCTTTTGTGGCTATTACAGCTGCAATATGGCGGGGCATACTTTCTATGCATTATTTTTCATTATTTTCATCTCCATTATTTTTCATTCTATCAGACCTATATACGTTGTTCAGCCAACTGCCGCTTGGTTGTTATCAATTCTTAGGAGATTTTTAACTACCTACAGCCTTCCAATCTAGTGTAAAGCCTCATCTTTTGATTCTCTAGATATGTAGAAACCCTTTTGGCTTTGTGGTAAGGTTCCGAGTCGTGCATAAACCACTTTTTTAATGGAAAACCATTCTTTAACTGGTCCCATTAACAATACAAAGGCGACCAGTGCCTTTTTCGGGAATTATAGACTATATCGTAATACTCAAAAGTTGTTTAAACCTTTCTACAATGCAGCCCTTGTTATTTTTTCTTCGGGGCGTCTTCGAACAAATCTTTACTGGTCTATCAAGATCTGGAATGTTGACTCATCTGAGAAACACACATGAAAGATAATATCTAGTGTCATCAAGTATTACGTTTTTAAATCATCAGTTGTTTTGTGGCAGTAAATTAGCCCACCGCAACATCTTCTTCTGCATGACTTCTGTCAGGCTGGGCTTTTTTGCTGGTCTGCAGTATTTGAAACCTTGCTCAACCAAGCATCTGTTCCATGATCTTGCACAAACTTGTATAAAACCATCCTACTTCTAAAACCACCTTGTTGGCAAATATCTCTGATTTTTCGATCTGCTCTTGGTGTTATAATACTTGTTTGGTCACAGTTGCCAACATGACGTGTTTTAACAGTCCCATTTTGAAAATGTTCTTTCGAATTCTGTTAACTGTAGCAACGTAAACATTAAATACAGTTCCTATTTTTTTTTGAGAATAATTCGTATGCTCCAGCATAACTGAAATTTTCGTAATGTTTGATAGTGGAATGTCTTTCGGCTTTCACTTGATCCAAAAGAGTGCATTAATAAGCTGCATTAACTGGTCATTGGTCATGCAGAAAATCCAGCAACAGAACACCTTGTGAATCCCAGAAAACCGTCGCGAGAACCTTTCTAGCTGACAACCACGTTTTGTCTTTCACTGGGGCAGCCTCTCCTCGTTTTCGCCATTCTTTGCTCGCCTGTTTATTGTCAGGGGTGTAATAATGCACCCAAGTCTCATCACACGTCGCAATGCGTCTAAGAAAAAGGTCTCCTTCAGTTTGATATTGAATGAGATGCCTTTGGGAAATGTCGAGGCGAACGGTTTTCTGTGCTTCTGTAAGAAGACGCGATACCCAACGAACCGAAATCTTGCTGAAACCAAGCTCATCGTGGATGATGGAATGGATACTCCCAACGCTGATGTTTACCGCAGAAGCAATTTCAGTGACGGTGAGGCGGCGGTCATTTTCAATAAGGTCACGAACCGCTTGAATGTGTTCTGCCGTTAAATTGGTTCTGGGTGTTTTCACCAAACTGTTGACGCAACCGTTGCAAAATTTCAGCCGGTAGGACTCTCTCCCTGACCAAAAACTTAATAATGATGCGTTGTGCAACGGATGGATGTACTTCGCGCTCGCTCATCTTCCACTGCCACAGCAACGATTTTAGAACCGCGTAGGTGACAATTCTCCCCTCCCATAGCCGTGTTCTACAGTTCCCACCAGTACCTAACCAATTATTCCGCTTCCAAAACCGCGGGCTTACAATTCTCTTTTAAATTTGAATGTCCCTCGTAGTTTGCTTTTTAATTCTTGGTCGTACACTATTCCTGTATTCTATGTATTATCTAAATACTTTTGGGTTATTTTTTAAATATAAACCTAAAATTATAGCTAAACACCATCAACTTCTTTATATAATTTTCTGAATATTTAAAAGTGCTATTGATTGTATTATTATTAGCTTAGCATTTTGCAGTAGTAGAAAAATAATATCTAAACACTGTTGGCTACTAAAAACTTCTTAAGGATTTAAAAAGGTCTCAATAAAGGTTTAATACACCAAAAGTTCAGTCACATCTTCTTTTGATCAATATAATTTGCATGAACCTCAGAATGATACAATATCAGTATTTATTAGATATCGAACAACTTACTTTTATGAAAATAAATTGGAAAATATTTTTATTTAGATTTAATTTTTGAAATACATAAAAAGTATATCTGCTGGCTGCACTTTTCATCAGGGATACTGAAATGTTTCCATGGGTGACTAAAATGACTCCAGCGTGAATAGTCGATAAAGTTTATCAGCATGTTGGGATAATAAACATTATTGATAACGTATTAAATCGAGCCTTTATGTCACAAGGGTTTAAAGGTTTGCATGTCAATTGACGCTAGAATTGCCGCTTGGTATATCTTATAGCCACAATGATTTTTAATTTTTAACAAATGAAATACATCTTGATATGGTGGTATTGAGTGTAGACAACAAAAGCTAATATTCGAAGACACATAAAGATAATTAATTTTACATAGATTATTCTTTATATAGTAAATAAATAAATACCACAATCTCTCTTCGTATTCACATAAATAGAAAAAATGAAGAAAAAACACTGCATTTATCTTGTTTATTCAGGTTAGTACGATTCTGGTGACAAAATGGAAAATAATTTTCTTTTAGGCAGATTTACCTAATGTATAAAATGTACGCAAGTGAAAAATTGATATGCCAGAAGCGCAAAATAGCTTCGCACTCATTTCGTTGTTGACAGCTAACTCATTGTGTGAAAATGTGAAAATCCAGTTAAATTTACTGCACTCAGGAAGTTCTAGCATACATAAGAATTTTATATTTTGTTTGATGTACGTTATTACACGTTCGTTTGTTTCATGAGTGAAGGTTTTTGTAATTATAATTAAGTACAGCGTTAAGTCATAAAAAAGTAAAATTTGATAACTTTAAATGCTTAATAATAAGTCACGTTTTTCATCACTCAATATAAAACAGTAAAACAAAGAATTATTCGATAACGTAAATCTTAACCTTGACAAGGTTTTTAGCAAAAATTGAAAATTATATTAAAATGTGTTAGCAAATGTTCACTGACACTTGTTTCAAAATCAATTCTACATTAATAATATTTGTAGAAAAAGCTAATGTATTAATTTTAAAGAATAAAAAAATGAAATTCTAGTGAATACTTACCAACTTCATAACTAGAGAACTATAAAAGCTTTTTTTAATTTTAACTTATGTTTTAAATATTCCAACTCTGTAATTGCAAGATTTAATTTAATGCAACTTTTTCTGCAGAAAATGTATTATGTATATACCTGAGATTTTTTATAATTTTCTGTCTGTAAACTCTAAAATAGGTTTGATTAATTGATACTGCTTGATTTTGATTGATTTACTATTTAGGAACTGTTTAATTATTGTTATAAATTACTGATTAATTTGATTTCGATTTAATTCATTGAATTATTTTAGAAATTTGAAGAACTGATTAATTGATGCTTATATTGATTTCTATTGATGAAGACAGATATATGGTAATATTTGCATTTTGATCTTGTTTGAACTATTATAATTTTTAACTTGATTTTTTGGTATAATGTGTTGAATTGATTTAACTTTTAATTGCCTGATTTTGCTAATTGTTACTGGGTAAATAAATCTCTTTTTGTTTCTTTTAGAACGTGTTTTTTATTTCTGTTTCTGCATATGTTGAGTTCAAACGGCTGCTGTTATTTTGTAACAGACGTTTACCAGTCCCAAAAATTACCAATATTTAGTTTGATGTTTTGTTTTATAAATTTAAATATAGTGGAACTCCTTGTTAACACCGCGGCCTAGTGGATCAGGAAGTTCCCGTTATAAAATACTTGAGAATTTCCTATACCTGTAGATCACTTTAACAAACTGCGTTTGTTTAATGGGTTAAAAACAATTTAAAAATAAGCAGCAAAAAGTAGCTTTGCTGTCTAGGTTAACTTTATGATTAGTGTGGGCACGATTTAAGAAATTCACGACGTCATAGGTGCAGCGTTAAACACTTTCAAAGAAAATTTTAAAGATTATGTTTAGATTTAAGAATAGGTCAATCATATTTACTATTATCGTCGTTTCTGCGTTCCAGCGCATTCAAGCCACACACGTTAAATATACGCGCGAAGGTTATATGACGCCTGTAGAGTTCGTGAAGTACCTCGCGATGGGCACCATTTGTAACGTTCATAATGTCTCTCAAAAACACAAAAGTTCCCGCAATTGGGTTAGCCATTTTGTAACGAACTGATTTCTTCAACATCAAATCTTATACTTCGGCAAAATATAGCTCCCTGATCTCGGGCTTACTGATATCAGATAGTACACAGAAATAATTGAACAGAATAGAGGGCGCCATCCAAATTGTATGTTGTTATTGCTCAAAATTAACGCTGGAAATCTACGACTTAGGAAAAGACTCCCATCTTAGTTACGTTAAATTCTTTGACTCTTTTGTCTTTTCGACTCTCTTGTTTACTTTCCTTTCGTATAATGAACTACAAAGAATTTGTCGTGCCAATCTGTAACGAATAACTTTTAACCTTTATTTATATATAATGCATGGTCCGATATCAAAATATGGAATGCACAATTTGTGTACATAAAACAAAAAAACATTGAACTAAAGTAATCGCAAAATGTGAAAATCCTGTCGACGTAACCCGCGTAATAGACGAAACTACGTTCGGACTATCTTATTCTGTTATTAGGGGGATGAAGAATTTCGAGTTTTACATATTAACTTATTTAGGGATTCCGTTCTAAATGTAATTTTACTACATTCTTTAATCGAGAACCAAATTTACTTTATAACTATTATGAATTTTTCAAAATAATTATTTACACGGTAATTGACTAAAGACATGTTTTGCCAATAATCCAATTATTTTTATACGTTTGCTTAAATCTTAATCCACCTTGCCACTAACACATGTAAGGACTAATTGTCACAATAACCCAAAAAACAAACACTGTCCATATTAAAGATGCTGGAACGTAACAGTTGTAGTTGAACTCTGAAGCTCTTTTATAAAACTGAATCTTCAGATATTTCACTGTTGGATTTGTTACCCGAAACTGGTAGGAAAATAAATGTGCATCCACATTTATTAATGACTTTTTTAAGAAGATTGTGAAAGATAACTTAATTCACCACAGAAGACGCTTAGACTAGTAAGCATCAATAAAAGTGATAACCATGTCGAGACAAATTCTCTTGTTTCTGGAAGAAGGCTAGGTTACACCAATTATTCCTCTGTACGCTTTATTAGTTCAAATTATTAAATGGAATGCACAGCGAATGCCGGAATCGCTAAATTCTCACACACATGGACTTATAAGCTGTAATCCCAACGGTACAATACGGAAAGGTACGTTTCACACTAAAAAATAATACTTGAATTAAATTATAAAAGCTAGACGGCCATGACACCTAGACGGGCTCTGCCGCTGCCCTAGGTTGCGTGCTTTTACACACCCCTTCAGACAGTTCTCTCGAAGTAATCTTGCTGGACTGCCCATCCAATAACTCGTTACACATGACATTCTCGCCACTAATAGCCAACCTACAGGAACATATATTTTGTGTCTATAAAAATGCAGGCAACATAAAACTCTGAGACTCGAAACCAACTTTTTAAAATACAACTTCACCTAGCTGTAATGATGTTTTGTAAAACATGCATTTATAGTTTTTTTTATCTTAAGGCATTCGGGATCTTAGCCCATTGCCTAACCAGAAATTTATAACCAATTAGTAACGATTAATGTAACGATAAGAGACAGCAACGTTCATGCATCACCATGCAATCTATCGGTCGTGCAGGAATTAGACGGGGATACTTCCTTCACGCTATGGGGTCTATCATAGCGACTTAAAGAAAACTAAACAGGTTGGACCAACGGTAAAATGGGTTGAAAACAAGCGGTTAGAAGACAGAGGAGTTATTCATTGTTGTATTAAAGCTGGAGGTTTATCTTCTTTAGTTATTTTACTATTTTCTCATAAATAGCTTTATTATTGGTGGCTAGTATCCCAACTATGTAGTTGGAAATCTGATACCCATATGATTTAATGTAGACAGTAAATCGTCAATTTCTTCTTTATAAGCGGGACAGGAAAAGAATATGTGGTTTAAATCGGCAAAGTTAGACCCGCATTTTGGGCAAGCTGGGGAGTCAATGATGTTGATTTTATTTAAGTGAGCCGGATAGCGGCCTTGTCCAAATTTTAACCTAGCTATCGTAGTATACATTGTACGTGAGATGTTGATATATTCTTTGTACCACGGCCGAACCTGTATCGATGGATGAATCAATGCATATTGCGTAGACTTGATGCAATTGCATTCCTCCCAATATCTTTGCCAAACCTCTCGAGAGATGCTAAATTTATAAAAAGTTACTATATCTTGGTATGATAGATGAGGAACGGTGTAAATAGTTCCTGAAGATATCGTTGCTTGGCTAACAAATTAACTGCTACATTTGTCTGGATACCCGAGTGACCCTTAACCCAAAATAATTGAATTATTGATCCTTTAGCTTTAAGTTTCAAAATGAGATCGATTATCTGTACTATAATAGGGTTTCTTTTGGCAATATGTGTTTTCGACCCTATAGCTTTTACCACACTTTGCGAATCGGACGTAATGGATAGGTTCTGACGATCAATAAGATGGTCGTCAGTATACTTTAGTACCTCAAGAATGGCAATCACTTCTGCCGTAAAAGAATTGTCCGTACAGGGTATAACCATTAGATAAGTAGAGACCAAGCTGAGTCTAATAATAAGTAGAATAAAAATATTATATTCTAATATTTTCTTATCTCATGGTTTAAAAAAATATAAACACGTCTAGTTTTACAAAACTGGCGCACTATGGAACCAAATTAATCTTTTTAAATTAAATTTTCTGTGTAATCGAATAGAATAAAATTAAATTCTGTGCCACCTAGGGTACCTTGTTTATGATTTCAACTTTTTATATCTTTATATTAATGATTTCTAAAACTTAGAAAAACTGAAACTTAATTGATTTTCCATTACCATTTAACACTTGATTGAATTATTTCAATTCCAATCTCAAGAGATATTTATCTCAAAATTAAAAGAAATCGAAGAAAGAAGGAATTTTAAGTCACATTAATGAATTCAAGATAAGTTAATATTCAAATTATACAGTCTCTCACAAGAGTTAAGAGATTAGAAAGTAATTCTTTTGCAGTGGGTCAGCTATTTATTGATCCCCTTCCTCGTGCAATACCGTCAATTTTTAAATGAAAATGTTGTAAAAGGGATATTTGAATTCTAGTCTGTCTATTTCTTAATAAAATTATTCGTTTTTCCTTTCTGAGGTTCACTTACTACTTAATTATTATATTTTAATTTTATTAGTTCAAAGAGCAAACTGAGAATTTTTATTATTAAAAGATGTATTAACTACTTAAAATGCAAAATGATATTGAAATCATAAATCGACCTAAGGTATAGTATTTATGCAAACTTAGCTTATGCGAGTTATTGCTTGACTTATTGAGTTACCTTTGCTTTTGCTTTTTTTTAAGAAATTTTTAAATAATTGTCATTTAGATTGGTTTTTATTAACCTACTAGAATTCAACTCCCGTTGAAGAATCAACGTTTTCTTTCTGGTCGCGTCAACTATCAATGAAGTAAAAAAAGAAATCGATTTACAAAAGTTGAGCTGATATACATCATTCGTAGGTGTACGCGTACTCAAATAATTACAATTAACTTATGCCTGCGTAAAAGATGGTGAATTTCTATAATCGCTGAATAGATTTTGAATGCCGTTTTCACCATTCGACAACTTGCTTCATGGAGAATGTTTTTTTATGTAAAGATTGTTCAAAAGACCTTTCGAGCGTCGAATAATGAGCAAAATGTAAAAGAAATAATCTGGGAAATTGGCAAAACAAACACAAAATGCTAAAACGGTAACAGATACAGGCCAACTGTAACAAAATGAATTGTAGGTCTTAAGCAAATCTACAAAAAAAGTCGTGGGTGGCATAATATATATGTATCTTTTACAGATTACTTACAATCACGATTTTTCTAATAATAATTTTTTTGAATAACTCTTCTTTGTCTGGAATGTTTTCCTAACTCCGACGCTAGATAAAACGCCGGTAATTTTTTATCTTTAGAATTGCTTCAAGTATAATCTGTGAAAATATGAGCTCTTGTAGCTTACGCCATTCAAGAGATATATTTACATATACACTTTATATAACATAATATTTTTAAAAATTCAAATGTATCTTAGTATTAAGAAAATGTTACTAAAATATTCAAAAAATCTCATGCTTAGACAATGTAACATTTTTCATGATATATTAGTGTTATTACACAATTGCGATATTTTGAAGGAGGGCTTTCAAACCTTGTGTATAAAAGTAGAGTAGGCTTTATAAATTTTATGGAAAAGGTTTTGTGCCGAAGTGGTTTTACCGATGAAACCAAGATATATAAAAAGATAATAATCTCATTGATGTTCAGCAATGTTAAATAAAATAGTAGCATACTGTATGTTAGTTTGAGAGATAACATTTCTTAACGAAACTGTTAAATAAGAAAGCATTATGGGGCCTTTGGACACGCGACATTTTGACTCATGTTACGAGTTTAAATGCGAGTTTTCGTTAACTGCCTGATAGTGCAACATGTAATCGCATTTTAACAAAGAACTCCCTTTCATATAGCAAAACACCAGTCGCTTTCGCATGAACAGAATATGCACAAAATTATATTATGTAACAAGTTTGTTTTGTATTATTTTTCCAGGAGCTTTTGTTGCTAGTATTGTATTATTACATTGTATTATAGCAAACTAGTCGAGCTTTATTATGGAATATCAATTATCATGTATGGTATGCATGTATTTTATTCATAATAGTTGTTTTCACTTTAAAATAAAATAATGTAAAACATTAGATAAATTGGATATGTGCAGCACACCCAACTGTTCAGCTTTTTCAATGCTCATGCCAGACATAAAATTGTTTGTTGAATGTTTTTTTAGAAAAATCTCTTGTTTGCTTCATAAACTTCCATTGAATGTTTTTATAGCAAATGAATGATACGTAGGTAAATTTCAGGAATATCGGTCATGAATTGACGAAAAATATAAAATGTTGTTTGACATCTAGTCCTAAAAATACAAAGAAAAATACTGAAATTTGTTATAAAGTGGAAAATAGATCAAGGCAGAAACTCATCAAATAACTTTATTAAAAAGCTTATATTTTTAGAATAAAATACAATTTAAAAGAATAAGTTAATCAGTATCCAAATTTTATTCTACTAAGAAGCCTTAATAACAATCTGAAATAACATAATTAATTCATTACAAAGTGCAAAGTAGAGCCCAAAAGGATAAAATCATATAAAAATAAAGCCATGATGATACAATTACTTAGAGATTAGTGGAGATCGATCGATGGAAAATAGCATGGGAACTTACGCAAACCGTTATAATTACTTAATCAGATATATATTTAGAAAAATATGAGAAACCTTACTCTTTAGCACTGTCTCTTATCGCAACAATAGCATACTATAAAATTATAGAAATCACAAATCGATATACGATGTATACTAGCATAAATAAGCTTTAAGATTTTTTTTTGTCATTCTTTTGCTCTGAAAGATTTGCATTTACAAATAAACTTTTTAAGCAGTAATATAAATCTATTAATAAAAAACTATTTTACAGCTTATTTTTAAAGAACATGAAAGAAACACCGGAAACCCATCAGATAACTTCACCATACAATAAATTATTAAATCCTAAAATAGAAACGATTTACTACAAATTGATGAAAAAAAAGAGTTTAGTGTGATAAACACACAATATTTTATATTTTAAGATATAAATTGATACATTTAAAATATAACAAATATAAAGTATTATAATCTTTTATATATTTAAAACACAAGGCTTGTTTTTGTTCCAGTTCGTTTGAGAGTTCCACCAGGCCGATTTACGGCGTTCTTTTTTTTATATTGAAGCTTTCGCTGTGTAGATTAGTCAACACTATTTAACTTTATATATTTTTTAATGTTTATATTTTTAATTTAAATAAATATAAAATGTTTAATTTGAGACGCGTGAATCGGACATTCACTTGGGGCGCCCTCTCATTTTCTATGGTGGTAAGTTTTAGAACTATTCAGGATTACTAATATAGGTATTAGTCAACACTACTTAGTTTTTATTTTTATTTAACTTTTATATTTCAGTTTTAGTTTTGTGATTTTTAATTATTTAAATTTTTAAGCAATATTTGTAATCGATGCATTTCAATATTCCCAAGGCCGATTGCTTCGTCACGTTTTGGTACTAAACATCCGCCCTATACCTGCTTACTATGCCACCAGCAGTTCTTAATCGAGTTTCACGGTATTTGCTGTGGGGCATTTTCATATTTCTGCCTGTCTCTGTGTGTTCGTTCTTTCGAAATTTTTAAATTCTGCAGATTGGGATATTTGATAAAAGAGTAGGTTAGGAATGTCTAAGAACTAATGTTTTATCTATTAAAGAGCACGGACAAAATAACCGACAAAGTTTCGAAAGCGGGTATATTAAGTGTACATATATGATATTTGAATTCAGCGCAGAATAGTGAGTCAGAGTGGGAGGTAAGTCGGGGGGCAAAACGGAAAAAGCAATAAGACGGGGGTAACTAAAGGAGGAAGATGGGAGAAGTCGTGATTGATGATGAAAGGAGAGGGGGTGTTTGTTAAATAACGCGTTCAAAAGTTCGTCCGAGAATGGTAAGCTTAGTATTTGCAACTGTTCTTCTTCGATTGCGTTTATTAAATACATGTTAGTACCATTAAATAATCTCTCTTGGAAACCCGAAGGATTGTGATCACAAAACGGACGCTTTTAAGGACTCCCTTCAATAAATTAGCCTTTTGACCGTTATGTCTGGACGAGGTTTCTCTAGTATATATTATCAAGCATTTTTTATAAGAAGATTAAAGCTTTCAAATACAAGCAATAAAAATCTGATGAACCAACCTAAAATATCAGAAGAGTGCCTGAAACCTAATTCTTTTTGACAAAACATGGTACAAAATCTCTTAATAATAATCTGTGCCACATAGTCTTTCGCATAGAACTTATATCATATGCAATGATAAATAGAAAACCACACAAAACTGAACTAACT
The DNA here is from genome assembly GCA_929113105.1 of Agrypnus murinus. Lineage (NCBI taxonomy): Eukaryota > Metazoa > Arthropoda > Insecta > Coleoptera > Elateridae > Agrypnus > Agrypnus murinus. The sequence continues at coordinate 22,283,249 of OV816026.1, forward strand.
CATACCAAAAAATTATTTTACAAGTTCGATGTTTGAGCATATTTTACATCTAAATACATAGTTGCATTGCAGCTAATTGCCGTTACTGGCGCTATAAAATAGAAGATAAAGTATTGATTTCCGTTTGTTTTGCATACGAATAATACACGATAAAAACTAATTCGGAACGTTAAATGTCTTTATAATTTTTATAAAAGAAGAACTTTATCATTTTTTTAACTTATACATAATAACTTTTTACAAACCTAATACCTAAACGAATGAAATTTGATTTCGAATAACAACAATTTCTGTATTGTTTAGCTGAAACAGCTCTACAAGAAAACTCTTACTAATGAAATTTTTCATACAATACCTATTCGTATTAATAAAATTTACCTTTTTCAGTAAGAAAGCTTAACCAAAAAGATTCTTTGAATAGTTCATTATTTTTCGCGTAAATAGCAATATAGGTTAACCGACTAACGAGCTAACACGTAACGTCGTTGCTCTCATTACTTTCATTAAACTCGATTACTGGAAAAAACATTGTACTAAACGAAAATAGCCTTTGATTATCTGCTTGATGGGTTCATTTGTACGATGGCGGAACAAAAAATGTGCTATAAAATTTCACTGATATGGATGGTTCGTTAGTAAATGCGGAGATTTTGTTTGTTCAGAAATATGTAATCTCTAAAGTCTCAAACAAAAAGGCAACTACTAATTCTGATCAAAAATTCTATGGTTAGTAGCGAGCGCTATTTTGCATACAATCGTCTTCCTCCACTCTTTGTAATAAAATTTACAGCAGACTTAAACAGATTTAAACACATCAATTGCTATGATACAAAATTAATAGATTAGATAATAATAAATAGATAGAACATTATTAATAAAAATAAAATTATATTAATAATAATAAATTGCTAAAATTCTTCAGGTAGTTAACGTGCTTTAAAGCCTCAAGATGCTTAAAAAGCGTAAACTGTTTAGGATGCTTAAATGCATAACGCATCAGATGCTTAAGACAGATACTTAAGGTACAAAGATGCATGAGATTGAGATTCTCAAATTGATTGAGATAGATGAGACCATTTTCATGATTAACGCGCTTAAGATGCCTAAAATGCTTAACACGCTTAGGACACTTAAGATGCTTAAGACGACCGCGTCGCTGTCAGAGACTTGATACTTTTAAGAAGCTTAAGACGATTAAACTTCTTAATGTGCTTAAGATACCTAAAATGCCAAAAATTATTTAGAATTTCAGAATGTCTAAGGTTGCCTATAGACAGTAAACATAGCAAGATTAATAAAAATACCAATCGCCAGGCTCGGTGGATTAGTGGTTTGCATGTTGGCTTCATAATCCAAGGCACGCAGGTTCGATCTTTGTCAATGCGATGGTTGTCACGATAAAAATCCCTACTGGGGGTCGAATTCCCCCAGACTCGGCTAAATTCTAGTAGGGTCGGCCAAATGATCGTAGTAATCGGTGCCATGAGGTACTAAGCATCCGGCATACAGATTCCTCCCCCAGTCAACTTCGTAAAACTTAACATAAAGCAATAATGAGTTTATCATTGTCTGAAAGGTACAAATCAGTGCAGATTCGTTTAAATAAATAGTAAGGTGTATTAAGAATTTGTTAGTCATCACTGTTTTGAGTTTTGAGTGCATTTGCCAATCAATAAACAACTAAATATTAATAAATGTTTTGATAAAGGTATTATCACTTTGAATACCATCGTAAAACTCCTAACATACATGAAATACAACAAATAAACACAGAAATAATAAGTTATATATGAATAGACTTCATAAACAAAATAAAATATACAGATTACTTGTTAGATGTACAAAACTATTCTCTTAAACCTTGATCAACAAAACCCGATTTGTCACTAATACTTAATGCATGTACGGGAGTGAGAAATGTTAGGAACGAATATCCATTGATATATTGGGCATATTTTTCAGTTATTACTTACTACGGCTATGAAGCAAATTGAGATAATTAAAGGTAATTAGTGAGTATTTAATAAAACTAAGAATTAAGATTAATATCAGATTGTAAAGCTACATTGTTTCCCAGCTTTATTATGGGAAAGTTATCTACTCTACCTTTTCGGTTTGATTACAATTAACAGTCAACATGTACAACTAGATTTTGTAAGTTATTTTCTAAAGTGACGGAAGTTGTTTGAAATAGCCCAAAGCCAATTCATAGTCTGATATGTTTAATTAAACATCCTCTATCGATAACAACCTGAAAAACTTTAATTATTATCAAAGCCAGCGTGATATTAGGTGATTTAGGAAAGCATTCAATGTGTTAGATACTTTGCACTATTTACTAATGGGGAGTTTCAGTAATATCTGTTTACTTTTACTCTAAAACAGTTTCCATAGATACATTTGTTGAAACAGTTGTATCCGTGGCAGTTAGACCCAAGAAATTTCGGACCTCGCCAACTTTTTGTTGTCTCGAGTCCCAGGAAAAATAATTCGAGACGCGGGACTTTTGTACATAAGATATTCAATTAAAATTCTTACTTTAAAATCAAGGATTTATTTGTTTCAAGTTCTTGAGAAAATTATTACTTAAAAAATGCGGTTCTGAACAAGAGTGTAGCCTTGCACAGTTGATTTTCTTAACCAGTTTTTTTTTAAGAAATTAATAGAAACCATTGCAAAGACATACAAATTATTCACAACTTGTCTATAAATAATCAACACAAGGAAAGGAATTAGTTTCAGTAAGAAGCTTCTGTTTGGTACCTGTCATACCTGGCCAAGCCATTCAATAAGTAAACTGTACTTTTTATTCAACTGTATTCAAAAAGGCTTTTAATCTGGAATTTCCTATCTTATTTATAAACAGGTTTGGTACTAATATTTTTAAATAGCAGTCTTTCTAAAGACCTAAAGAGAATATTTGTATATAAAACTTCATGTTAAAGTATTTATAATCACAATAAACCAGAAATAATAAAAAACTATAGTGTGCAACCAGGTATTTTATTCTAGGAAACAGCAAAGTGGTTTAGAAGGATGAATGATTTAAAACTGTTTATTTTGGTAACTTCAAATCGATATGTGAAATAAACTTGCTTGGTTAAATCATCCTCATATTCAGGAAGAATGTTTTGTTAAAGTTACGAATGACTTAAAACTTGCTGACAAACAATGAAAAACACTAAACATGAAGGTCTTGCCATAGAGAAAATAAAAGCAGGAATAGCCAGTCTCGGTGGCTTAGTGGTTTGCATGTTTGCTGCATAATCCAAAGATCGCAGGTTCGATCCTCAACCGAGCTGGTAATTTTTCATAGCGGAGAAAAATTAAAAACATGTCTTCTTCTCGGATAGGAAGTAAAACTATAGGTCTCGTGTCAATGCGATGTTTGGCACGTTAAAAATCCCTACTGCGGGTGGAATTCCCTCAGATTCGGCTAAATTCTAGTAGGGTCGGCCAAATGATCATAGCAATCGGTGCCATGAGGTACAAAGGATGCTCCGCGATCCTGATTCCTCGCCCAAAAATAAATAAAATAAAAATAAATAAATAAAAGCATGAATTTTATGACAGGAGAATCTATTTATGTATTGCTGTGCTTTTAATTAAATAATATTTATTGTTATTAATTATTTATTTTAGTTAAATATTATTATTGTTATTTATTAGTTGTTTTCCAATGGGTACTTTTAGGGGAACTGATTAGAGTATTACTTAAAGCAATTTTAAAAACGAATATTTGTAGTATTGTATTAGCCAAGAATCCATTATTTACTCTAAAATAAGACCCCAAATACTTTGGAGCGAATTTAAAAACAGACGTATGCGAATTTTGAACCCTTAAAAATATAAGACATTGAACATTTTTCATGTGTCCTCATTTGTACTCGTGAACAAAGATTTTCTAGTCAGCCTCCAAAGCAAAACTTACAAGTATGAGCTATAACCGAAAAGCCTGCATTATTTGTATTTTTACAAACTTTCATTCATTGCCTTGAATGTTAAATTCAATTCGTGAAAATTCTAAAAAGGGAAAATCATTCTTGGAGCAATTTCGTTTTGTATCGAAAAATATAATTTAAAAAGGGTGAAATAATTCTTGAAACAATTTCTTTATCTATTGAAAGAATATAACCTACATATTTATTTACTAACCTTCATTCATTATCCTGGAATAATAAAATGAATTCGTGGAAATTCAAAAAGTGTGAAATAACTCTTGGAACAATTTCTTTTTCTATTGAAATAATTTCACCTACATTTCTATTTACAAACCTTTATTCATTGTCCTCGAATAATAAAATGAATTCCTGATAATTTAAAAAGGGTGAGTTAATTCTAGGATAAATCTCATTTCTTATAAAGGAATCTAACCAATATTTTTATTTAAAATCCTTCATCCATTGTCCTTGAATAATAATGAATTCGTGGAAATTTTAAGAAAGGAAAATAATTCTTGGAACAGTTTCTTTTTCTATTGAATGCATTTAACTTTAACTTTATGAACTTTTAATTTGATTTTGCTTATATCTAATAATTTTTTATTTAATATAATAATAATACCTACTTATGTAAAATTACTATCCAGAATTCCCGGTACTTAGAAAAAAGTCTCGAGTCCCGGGAATAGAAAAATTATCAAGACTTAGAAACCCCAATGGCAGTTGATCTGCAGTTAAAGTTAATTACAGTTGGTAAGCAGCAGAGAAAAAAAAATCTTCATTTACTATAACTATTAATAGTGATTTATGGTACAAGTGAGTTAAATAAGATATTATCCATGAACGAGAATTTTTTGTGAGTGAATAATATGCTTAACTCACGTGTGCCTTACAACGTTTTATCCAACACCTTTTTATTTTAGTTCAAATATTGACTTTGCAGTGTATAGTTTAGTCTGTAGTTGTTGATGGTAATAAATTTCACACTGCAGTCCGATGACTGGATTCCAATAATATTATGCAACGTAAGCTGGTGTTTGCTATCTAGAATTGCAGCTAATTACCATTCTACAGTGGGTAAAAGGATGAGTAAAAACATCAAGAGAGCGACGTTTTTATTTCGAGGTGTTGGATGAACAGTTAAATTTCTAATTAATTATTGCTACTTGAAGACTAATATAAAACGTGGTACATTTTTTAAGAGGATTTCGAATTCCCTAAGTAATTATATAAAGATTTTCGGAATTTTAGCTATTTTCATAAATAGATTATTGCAGAACAGATAGGAGGTTATAATTATCTTCTAAACGGATATGTTAAAAGCTTGTTGCAAGCTAGTTGTTGACATTGTTGAAAATAATATTTAAGAAATAAATATGAAACCTAAAAGACAATCTTTAGTCACCCTTGTTGCTGTACACACAAAGCTGTCTCACTCACTTTATCCAAGTAGGTCAGGGAAATATGCCCGAAGGGACTTTTATGAAACGGAATGGTTTACAAAACTTCATAAAGTTTAACCTATGCCCTTCTAAAACTTCATTATACTCATATTGGAACCTCCATGATCTGCAATAATAACAATAAACCTAAAAATAAACAATGCCAAAGATATTTTTAATTAAACATTTCAAAAACCGGGGTCATCATCCTGAATATTATTATCACACGAGAATAATAATTTGAAAAGATCTTGACATTTCAATAACAAATCCAAATATGTCACAAAAATAAATCTGAAACTAGGTTTTTGTTATAGGTTGAAAACTCTCTCAGCACGTACGAACCGCATGCATGCGTTGTGATTTATTCTGTAGTAGCAAGACCCAGTTTTCAACACGCAGAGGAAACCCTAAATTATCTTTGGAGAGAAGGCTACACGCACGAGAAAAGTGTTATTGTGGTGGGAAATAAGGCTGATCTGGCCAGGTCCAGAGTTATTTCTACTAACGGTAAGTCAACAATGTTTGTAACTTTATCTAATCATTTTAAGCAGATGTTAGGTAAACCACCAGTAGAGGTAAGACGTTTACCTTCGCAAGATTTTTAGTTACTACTTACTTTATATAAAGAAAATACAGTAAATTTGCTTTTCAGTGTTAAATCACCAAGCAATGATTATTTATTGAAGCGTTAAAGATTTTTGGAGACCCAATAACCGTTAACTTACAAAGATTGATGTTTTCATTTTAAATTTCTAAAACTACAAGTCTATGAATAACTGTAAAAATGTCATTTTTTGAGACCATACGCACTAATTTCATTACTAAATTCAATTTTCGAAGAAGAATTTCCATACCAATTGAAAGTTTAATAGTTAAACTTCTAGCAGACTCGAGAAAGTTTTCTTAAGTTTTCTGAAACAGATGGGAATCCAACGGTTCGTACAACAAATGCCCATTATCATTAGTAAGTTTTTGTATGACCGAAGATTTTCAAAAGACAATCAAATATTGACTGTGAAGGATGGTTAGTTCTAAGATTGCTTTCAGTATGTCGTGCATAAAGTTTTGCTTTTGAAGTTTGGGGTAGGTGTATGCGTGACGTTTAACCATGCAAGGGTTCACTTCAGAAGAGTTATCCAAAGAATTCTCTTTGATGTCTGTTGAGTGCGACCAAGTGATAGTTTCTTAGGCTGACTTTGGCTTAGTTGATTAATACTGTTTGACAAATCAGCTGTTGGTTGTGTTCTTGATGTCTTGAGAGTAAAAACGGTAAATTATATTACTGCACGTTAGTAATTTATAGAAAAATGGAAAAATAACTTAAATACTAATAATAATGAACTTAATAAAAACCACAATACATTTTAATTGAATTGAAAATACCGTATGTCTTATAAATCGAATATACAGATTAACCTGAACTTTTGAAAAGCCGTTTGTAAAATCTTTCTAGTGTAGGCCGGAGGCGTAATTCAACAATGATTTAAATTTTGTTAAGCATTCTTTGGGTACATTTATTTTAAAGAATTTTTAATTTTCACAAATTAAAGTTAATCCCAAGTCTGAATGTTACATTTGACAGGTTCTTTCGGGTCGTGTGACTGCTTGCTCCTGAGTGGGCGGGAACGGTCGGTTACGTTTCACTAGCAGCAATTCATATGCGTTCCATTTTGAGACCAAAACGCAAAATACCACATAGACGGATTAAGGCACACATGAAAAGATAATTACAACAAATTAGTCGCTTACCCTTTAAATGGAAATTAGCAGTACTTACGGGGGGATTGGGGATCCCCCGTGCCGTCTCACGTTGCTTCTGGATGATTGGAGTCTTCGGGAGTGAAGACCTTTAGTGCACTACCACAATCATGATGACCTGAAACAGATGCTTGTCGCATCGGGCGTCCTTTAGCCGAATTGCTAACAGGACTAGGTACACACTGGGGCACCGTCATGTATTCACCTCCCCCGAGACCGCCCCTTGTCGGGATTGACATACAGTAAACTAGAGGCGAATAAGCACCCCAAGACTGCTCAGTGATCAGTTGGGGCCACTGGTGTAATTCTAATTAATTACCCAGGTCGAGGCCGACTTTGAAATGCGCCTATTTCTCCGTCTCTAAGCAAACAGTATACTTACTGTGCGGTTAATTTTACACAGCTCTTCTACAGATTGCTTACAAAGCAACACAACAACAAAATAACAACAGGAAATTCTTCAATTGCCAACACATCAATATAATACAGCAATTCCACCAATTGCTAACATCAACATAAAGCCAATATCACACATTGGCCAACAATCACAATTCAAGCAACGACTCACGTTGCCAAATGACAACAGCAAAACAGCTACCAGCACTTCGCCGTACCACAAACACTGTAAATATTAGCATTACGCATCTCTACGTTTGTAGTCTCAATATAGAATACACGCACTACACTCGAAACCTCTTTACGTTCGAAGCCGCACGACCGTTCGCCCAAGACTACCATAAGGCAACTGTTCCTTCTGACATCATATAACCGACCGCTACCCCTAATTTTGTATACTTTTGAATATGTGTTTCTACAGACTCAGGCGGTGTTACAAAACCTATTAAGACGTAGGGTCATAAGGGTGACTAATTTATGGCTACACAACTACACATTCTTTCGCATTTCGTAAATAGATTTTAGGTTCTTACAAAGTATTCAAAACGGAACTTATTTAAGACATTACCTATTATCGTTTACTATTAATTAATCACTAAAGATGCTAAATTCTTATTCAGAAAATAAATGTCCCACACTAGGTAAATAGACTTAATTCCTTTTATTATTTTGTTTATTAGCTTTTAGGGGTACGAGTACTATCGTACCCTGAAAATATCAAATAAAATCAATCTAGTTTCTATTTAAAAAAAATCATTTTAAATTAATACAACCTAGTTTTAAAATAAGTGTGGCGCGCTCAAACACCGTCATTATTCCATATAGCTCAGTTAACCTGAGCGGGGTATTAATAACCCCAAGTCACTGCCGCTCCAGGTTTCACTCTAGCTGGCAGATAACCTCTTTTTTTATTTTTATTTTTTTACGAAACACAAAATTTAAGATGCAGATTTTCTTTTCCAAAATGTTTATTTTCCGCATAATTTTAATAAATTGTGAAAAATTATAATAAATTATTAATAAATTGCAATTAATTAAATAACAAATTAAAAAAAGTTATTGGCTAGTCGGAATCGAATCTGGGGCGACAGTAACTTGGGAATTATTATCACCGCTCTCCAGATATCGAACTACATAAGTAATTGCATAAAGTAAGTATTGTCGAAGTTTATTGAAAATATTTTTCTAGTTTTAGCTATTTTCATAAATAGATTTTTGTATAAATGCATATAAGCAAAAATAAGGAGATTATAATTATCTTCTAACTGGAACTGTTAAAGGTGTGTTGCAAGTTAGTTGTTGACATTGTTGAAAATACTATTTAAGAAATAAATATGAAACCTGAAAGACAATCTTTAGTCACCATTGTTGCTATACACAGAAAGCTGTCTCAGTTAGTTTATCCAAGTAGGCCAGGATAACATGCCCAAAGGGACTTTTATAAAACGGAATGTTTATAAATTTCATAAAGTGTAACCTATGGCCTTCTAAAATTTCATTTGCTAGCACTCAAATTTGAACTTTCATGATCTGCAATAATAAGCCTAAGCCACTGCCGCACCAGGCTTCATTCCAGCTGGCAGACAACTTCTTTTTTTTCTACAAAGCACAAAATTTCTTGAATGCAATTTTTCTTCATCTTGAATGCATAATTTATAAATCAATAACAATTATAATAAATTAATAATAATTGTAATAAATTAAATAATAAATTTAAAAAAAGTTATCGGCCTGCTGGAGCCGAATCTGGGGCACAGTAGTGTCTAGGGCGACAGTAACCCGGAGTTATTATCACCTCGCTCCAGCAATTGCTTTGGCAGCATGTCGGGCTTGAGCCGCACCACACTTATTTTAAACGTAGGTTGCACTAATTTAAACAATTTTTCTTTAAAAAAAGACCTACTAAACGTAATTTTTTGCCCATTTCCAATTAATAAACAAAAAGATAATAAATAATAACATTGTTTACTTAGGGAAATTTTAACGATTCTTAAAAAGCGTTGGTTTATCTCTATATTTGATTTCTAAATAAGACATACGATATGTACTTAGATGTTATACAACAACAGCTCCTGAGTTAATCGAAAATAGAAACGACTGACGAGATACGTTTTGCTTAGAAACACTCCGAAAGCTTCGCTTTCTAAGAAAGAGGATCGATTAGGTCGACTAATCGTAATTGCAATTCAGTAGGCATTTGTATTTAAAAACTAGCTTAGAAAGCTCGTATCGTACACCAAAAAAGGTACCCCATGCATTTAACATGTAGTATTTGCCTACTACTATATGAGAAACGTTCAAATTGAATTGCAATTCGTGTATTTCCCCCATTTATTATTTTCAATATAGGCCCCTTTAAGCTTCTTTGTTAATGCATTTGGCACAATTATCTTTCAGCGAACCATTATTTATTTTAAAAAATGTTTCTTATTGTCCTGCAAACCATGACTCCGTTATCCCTTGAATATTTTCATCTTCATATTTTTAATTTGTTGATTTATTAACAATAATAAAAATCAAAAGAGTAAATAAAAATAAATTAGATGGGTAATTATTTAACCAAAATTACAAACAAAACAGAAGTGCCTTTTCGTTGGTAAAACAATTAAAATTATCAATTAAGTAAAAAAAAACAAAAAAGTAATAAAAAACAGAAGAAAAGTTTTTACAAATTTAGTTCTTGTAACTTAAATTAAAATTTAATTAAGCTAGAGTTTACACTATTTTTATTTCTAAACCAGAGTAAAGTTACATCAGAACGTGAAACAACATAATGAATTTAAAATTAGTGTCGGCCTGGTTCAGTTAATAGTTCATTAAGTTTCGATACCTGTGTTCACGTACTTACCTTCCACGATTATCTAGGCAGTTCCTTTTATATGTATTGAGCTCTTTTACCACTAAACTTTTTGTTTTTAGATTTTTAATCATTATGACCAGCTTAATTTAATTTTTTTTCTAAAACCAATGCCACTGCTTAATTGGCTTTTTAACTTTTACTTTAAAAAACTTGAATAGTAAATGGCCGAGTATCGACAACAAGGGTCGTTACAAAACATGCGCAATTAAAAGTGATGACATTCACAGATCGACGACTTTTACAGTTTAGTGCACCAAATATTTACACGATCTTTTACGAGGATCTGAGTTTTAAGGTTTGCAAGATTAGGATAGAGATATAGAGTATTCAGCAACACAATACAACAAATAGTCGTCGTTTTATTATAAATAAAGTTAGCATTCTGTAAGTTTCCTGGTATACAAAGTAATACTATTGCTTAGGTCATATAAAAACTAAAAATCGTCTACATTAAAAAATTTAAGAATAAATATCTTGATTTTTTCACTACGATATTGCCACCGTTGCTTGCAATTTTCGGTAGTCCTTCGAATGTTTTTGATTTGACTGTTTTGAATTTGACAACATTGTCGAACAGTTATATTCAATTCTAATGTGTGATATAATATAAAATTGTGAATAATAAAAAAAATCGTTTCAGAAGCGTGTACTGGACAATCCAGATAAAAACAATGAATCAATCTATTTTAATCCTGCAATTCAAACTAGATTTAAGCCGAACATTTTGGTTAATTGAATTAAGCTTGCTTTATCGAAACGTCGAAAATAGATTTCATTTTTGACATAAAATTGATTTAATAAATTTAAATAAAATCTAGTACTCAGAAAAGAAATAACACAAAATTCTTGTTTATAAATTAACAAGTTATGAAAGGTCCAAAACTTTACGATTCTATAATTCCAGCAGATTAACTATCAAAACGTGTAATTAATTATTTCTAGGTAAACCCCGTCAAAACATGACGGTCATAAGGCTACTTTATTGGAAGACTTTTATATATACAACGTTTCTTTGTGTAATTACAATCCTGCGGTTTTCCATGAATGATTATCTAAATAAACGCAAGCAAAGAAAGATAACTGACAATGCTGAACTTAGAAACTCCTGGTCGCATTATTGAACAAATGTCCCACTCGCCCCTCCGACTTACCCAACCAACCCACCCACCTTGACTTACCGCTCCCCACTCTTCACAATTCATAATTCACAGGTGTGGGAAATTTCGCAAGTTAACATACTGTGAGCTAAGGAGGTCATGTAGGTGTATTTCTCAAGCGTATGCAAATAAATATTTCAAATTAATGGTTTTAAAAATCTAAAAACTTAAAAAAATAGACATTGAAATAATAATAATGCAAGTTGAACTATTAAACGAAGTTAAATACAGAAAAATACATTTTAATAAGACAAATCATATGTATTTTTCAGGAAGCACCAACCAGTTTGTTGAAAAATAGAATAGCTAAGGATATCCTAGTTTAAATACGTACAGATATATTATATTTTCGAGTTACATTCCCTATTACTTAATTCGGGCACACACTGGAGGATAAATATGATAGTAAAAGAAGACCGATAATATAAATTATTAAATACATCTATAAGAAATAAAGCAGAAATAAGTTGGTCGTTTTGAAACCAGTCAAGTACGCTGCTAATGTGAATATCCAAATCGACAATAAAACTCGTGAGGAAAACTTACTTTTCTTGTACATGTAATGTAATATTATGTAAATTATTTGCAATAAAATATGTATGTTACTAAAACATGTTACTTACTAAAAGTACAGTTTAGTAAGTAACAGATGCTGAAGCGATGCTAGTTCAAATAAAAGCTTCTTGGAAGCTTAGCAAAATTTAAATTTTATTATAGGTAGAGAATATTACCTACCTACTTAGTTACATAGAGTAGTTTTGCCTATTTTAAATTTCAAAACAGCTTGAAATAAAGATAAGCCATTAATTTTTTTGTCTTATTCAGTAACTAATGTCTTTAATTAGGTAGCTATGTCCTCTGCTCATTGTTCTCTCACCATTACTATTTACATTTATACATAAGCCATTAAGCTTAACTTATACTTATTGGAAATCATTTAGAATCTAATTTGATAACTTTTGACATTACTATTGATCTTTACTAGATAGGACATAAAGCTTGTATGTATGTATGTTCCTCTTGTTTGGGGCATTGCGTTATTATTATAAAAATCAATACCTATTTCTACTCGTAGAACTAATGATAGCTTATAACCTATCCTTTATGTTCATATGTTATTCTTACTTGTGTTAAATTATTCAAACATATTATTCTATAATCTTCAGTTAATCTTGATGTACATACATACTTGCTTAATGAAAAATATTTGTCAATTATTATCATGATCTTTTAATATTTATGACTATTTTTATTCCTACAAATTCATGGGAAGGCAAACTATTGCCGCGTTTTTTTAGGAATAAGTCAGGATGCCAAATGGTTCCGATTTTTGTTTCCTGAAATATTTATTTTATATCGTATAAATGGGTCAAGTAATTCACAGTAATTCAAGAATTTCATCAGCTGTCCTGAATCTGAGTAATTATTCAATAAAAAGTGAAAGGTTTATTCTATGTACACATATGCAGATGATTCTTAATCAACCAGTTGTTTTCCAATCCCCATCTCAATTGCTTAAGGTTGGTATCAGACGTATTCACTACTATCCATTTTTTTCTAGAGTCCTCTGACTTTGATACCGTATTGCTCGAAAACTACTGAACCAAATTACATAGTTTAAAAACGAGCAAATAGTAAATTTATTTCTACATGTAACAGTAAAATATCATATTTCTAACTGGTATACTTTTATTTTTATCAGACGATACATAATAAAAAGTACCCATTTTTAGGGACACTTTCATTGAGAGTGAGTTAAATATTTTTTCTTAGAAAGTATATTTCATATATCTATGAGGTTTTTGTAGGGGTTAGAAAGAAGCCTTACGGTTGTTATCCTATTAATTCTCGGGCAAAAAAGTGTTTTATTTAAGATATATATATATGGAAAAATAGCGAACTATGCGTTCTTGGTTATTAATGGAAATAGTATAAACACTCTTCATATGTAGACATTATTTTCTTTAAAAAAATGTTCCGAATTTTTACAATAAAAGTGCAATAACAAAAAAAACATTTTTTGTCGAAATCGCATTTCCTATTTGTTGCTTTTAATATTTATTAATACGAAAGCTCTATTACTTCAGCAAGATTCAGTCTCTAACCCGAAAAGTCTACGGTTATCTACGGCAGCCACAACAAGCAGGGTGCAATACGGCGTGCAATAACAAGCAAGCATGCGAACACGGAGTCGGGATACGGGGTCATAAAACGGGGTTGGGTAATGGTGGACGGACCGGACGAAAAGGAGAGACCCCCAGGTTAACACACAGTGAAGTCCCGGAAGAGTAAGGGATGTAAGGATGAGACTCTCCGGTAAAGACGCAGTGAAGCCTGGAAAAGGAGTGAGGGGTAGAAGGATAAGACTCCCTGGTTAACACGCAGTGAAGTCTCGGAAAGAGGTAAGGGGTGAAATCATGGAGGAAAAGGGAATCGGAACTTACTGCAAGAGGACTTACTTTTATATTCCCTCTGGGGCGGCGGCTGGCTGCTGGGCTGGTCTGCTTCTGGTTGGTCCTGTAGGAGATGAGTCCTGGACGCGGACTGAATAAATCGGTACCACGGTAAATTCTTATATAGGTGTTCTCGGAGCCTGGGGGAAATAGTAGGAGTGAAACGGAGCGGCGCACGCCAAAGATCGGTCGGGGAAGCTGCTCTTGCTTGAGTCGGTTGCTTATCCGAACGGTCTCAGATTGCACGAAAGATAAACATATTCACTTTTATTACCAAAGCAATTAACTAAAATTCTGTAACTTCGTTACAGTATCAATACTAAACTAATGAAAATTATTTTTCAGGGTAACTATTCTCTGCAATTTTGTTAAGACTAAGTTGAAATTAACCATCATCACTTAGTTACCACCAGAATTTGAATGATTTGCAGGATAATGTAGGATATCCCCCTCCTGAACTGAAGATAACCTAACAATGGAAGACCGAAGGCGTAACATATATGTATTTACTTTATTTTTCTTGTGAAACTATCATACACAAATATAACACAAATTGTGAACTGTCCTTCGGTCATAGAAAACTGTCAATTTTTCTTAGTTCCTTTATGCCACCACGGTCGCAATAATGTGTTTGGACAATTTTAATAAAGATGGCAACACTTGCGACTCACGAAAGCAACAGACTTTAAAAACGTGACATAAACGTTCCCCATTGTTTGATTGACGTTGTTGATTTGTATTATTGATTGTTTAATTGACTAAGTTATAGTTTCTCAAAGTCATGGGTAATACAGTCAAAAAACAATTCTGACTTATGTTAGTTCTACCAATCTTGATGTAGGTTTTTTCTTGGTCCCTGCATAGACAACCTTGTATAACTTTTTGAGCGTCATTCGTGGCATAAGATTTTCTTTAACAACTATTACAGTTAGAAATTTTTGATTTTATATGCTTTTAGTAGTAAGATTTTTGATGTGATTTTCGAAGATGTGATAAATATTATGTTATATTAAAGAGCTTGTACAGATCAAAACCAGGTTGGTTCGTCTGCTTTCATTTGTATAAAAGCACACCAATAACCCCAATTTGACCTGGAATAATTTTCTAACCATAAGGTGGATGTTTCTCTTTGCTAAAGATTACTGTAGTACTGCTTCTGCACCTACTTCATGCTAAATTTCTCTCATATCGCTCCTTTACAGTTTTTGGACAGGAACTCCCTATAGCAGTAAGGAAGTTCTGCTTAAGTGACAGAACTCATTTATAGAACTATTCAGTGAGGCTAGTTATTTAGTATCGACCAGGGTTGGCATGTAGACATCTGCACGTATAGGCGAACTGCAATATCTTTTCTTTGTTATTTTGTATCTTTAACGATGGCCAAGTACACCATTTTGTTTCTTTGTGAAAACAGTTTTTTTTACAAAGAAAGGAATTTTTATTGTTTTCCGGTGATTTGGAAATGCAAAGCTGGTTGTGTCCCATTGAATTAGTGTATTAGCAGTTTTCCTTAGCTGTGACACAAATGTGGGATTTGCGCTGTTCCATCTATAAGTCGGCTGCAGCCGCACATAGGGACTACGTAATAGTAATAATCGCCCCTTCCCTCCCGCACAAGCTTATAGCTTCTGGAGCCTGGTTTCCAGGCTATGGGTTGTAGCAATTATTATATTATTATATTATTATATTATTATATTATTATATTATTATATTATTATATTATTATATTATTATATTATTATATTATTATATTATTATATTATTATATTATTATATTATATTAAATTCAACGGGTAATGTACGTTTCTATTTTTTTACAAATAATTATTTCCCACGGGGATTACGTGTTTTCATATGTGTTCATACCTCATTTAGAAAAATTTAAGCTGCAGTCGCTTTCGTTTTTCGCAATCTTTGGTCTTTTAAACCACGCAATGTGAATCGAATCTTTACCATTGGTTTCCATGATAATTAAATTGATAAGGCTTATAGTTCTTTATGTTACTCTTTTAATGCTTTTTACTAGGATAATAGGTTTTGAAAATTGGATACGAGACTTAATCATGTTCGTTGACGCACAAATTTGGCAACAGTGGTTTTATTGACTTTTAATAATTGTTAGCAACCAATGTAAATGAAACTTATATATATTATGAAACCAATATTTTTATAAAATTCTGTTCTTTCTACTGAATAGTTTGAAACATTATGGCCTCCAAATGGTACTGGCAAATGCAACAGAACAATTATGTTCCTTTTTATTTCCTTTCATACTCTACATAATAATTTAACAACACTCGCCTGCAACTATCGATGCATTAAAGGAAATGGGCACGTAAAAACTGTAACATTACGGTGGTATTTCAATTCGAAGAGGTTTTACGTTGAATATTTACTTTTTTGGTGCGGGTTTTTTACAAAAGTTAAGCAAATTTATAATTTCATAAATTTTTATGTATAATGTATACACACATTTTCAAAAGTATACAGTTTTTCACAACGACAACGGCCTGAATAAATTTAATTGTTCCAACAGAAGCAGCATTTTATATACAGAAGCAGGCCCAATGTTTATCCTGTCCAGAAAATACAACTTGTATTTTAAAATTTCACTTCCCCTTTTCTGAATTCTAAATTATTAATCTAACAAAAGGTCTAATAGTAAATTTAACAGGAAATGTAAACTATTCACAAGTCTCCAAATCCCTTCGTTGCAAGCATTGATTCAACGATAAGGACAATATGCAAATCATTAAAAAAGGACAGGCAAAGAAAGAGCCGCGTATCTGACATTTTCCCGAGATTCATAAGTTTTTTAACCTTTTGCGGAGTGGAGGTTTTTACAACATAATTTTCTTAATAAGACAATTTGTTTGAAGGGGAAAATTTACTCACGCAGCTTTAATTTACTTAAAAAAAGATTACACCGGTATTTTTCTAACTTCTTACTAATTTTAATACCTGTGTGTTCATGCAGTTAACTTTATAAAGTTTAGAGAAATATTTTTTTAGAATCTTAGAAAGTTACTAGGGTTATTTTTATCAAATTGCACTAAAATCTATATTAAGGGGGACCTCGAAATAATCTACACACGTCTACTCAGTAAAAATGCCCCATGTCAGTAATAAAAAAAATCGTCAAAAGTAGTTGTTAAGATGTATGGGATGAAATAACTACTTTATATAGCCCTAAGGGATTGATAACTAGATTTTTCGTATTTATAACGAAAACTTATGTGTTTTATCGCCGTATTTATAAACACTTGAGCTTTAGTAACGGACTGTTGGGAAATGGCGAACAAATTGCCTTCGAGACTTGCATACCAATTACAAAGATAAGTATTTACATGAAATAGAAATAAATACTTTTATGATCTTAGTTAATGGATAAACGGTGATTTCCAGGAGTGAACCACGCCATATTAAGGCTTTATTTAAACAGTCCCTAACCATCTGCTGGGGGGCAGCAGTAACGAAACAACGAGAGGGTAACCTCTTGAACTAGGCCCCCACCACACACTATTTTTGGTGTGAGATATGTTTTATGTTTAATTATTATTAACCAAATAATAATTGATTGTACTGCAATTAGTAATTGTAAAAAAATTTAAAAGAAATTAATAATAAAATAGAAACAAACAAAAAAGTATGATAGTCATTAAAGAAGCAAATAACGCCAACAGATATGGCTATACTCCGTTAACATCGCTTGCTTCTTTAATGAAGGTCATTTATTATCTTTTTTGTTTGCTTTTTAAGGAATTATTTATTTTATAAATGAACATAAAAGAAGTAATTGCATACAATTATCCTTTAATTTTATAGTCATTGTTTAAACTACATATGTATAATGTGAAGTGGGTGGTCTCGCGATAAAGAGTCCAACTCTACTTATATTAAATATTTTATAAAAAAAATTAAATGAACTGCGTAGGATTTGAACCGTGATTTTGTAGTCTGAAATCCAGCTATTCTTCCACGCGGCCATGCTATTTGTTGGATTGGTTTATTCTTTAATGAATGTCATTTATTATACTTTTTTGTTTGTTTCTCGTTTATTATTAATTCCTTTTTAATGATTTTTTACAATTACTAAATACAGTATAGTGAGTTAAATTGATTAACGTCAATGAATCAACAATTAATAGTAATTCATTTACGCGGGTAAACGTGCTTTGAAATCTAGAATCTTTTGCGTTGACAGAGAGGAGAAATGAGTTGTCATGACGAGGGTGCCGCTACTCAATGATTAATGTTGGTGATTTCACTTCTAACAAAAAAATCGGCTTGTAGGATTTTCTTTAGATTTTGCACAGTGCTTAGTAAGTATATTTACAATGACGTTACAAAGTAAGTTGTCTGAAAAATCTGCTTTTATCGGCGTTTAGATTATTTTGATATTATTTACAATAACTAGCAAAACTTGATGTAGAACGATTATATAAACAACAATAATTCGAAAAAACTTGAAAATGAAACGAAAAAATGAAACAAAAGCTGTTTTAAAGTCCATCATTTGGGCTTTAAGATGATGGGTTGCATGGCATACTTTAATATGAAAAAATAATTTATATTGTGCCCCTGAAGTCTTTAACCTTAAATTTCTCAGAAAACATATGATTAAAAATTCTGAAAAAATTAGACACAGAGTTGCATATCTTTTAAATATGTGTGCCAGATTTCAACTTGGGATCTCAATGGGATCATTACTAAATTATTTTAACAAAAGAGCAATGTTCAACATTTTAACATTAATAATGTTTTCAATATTGGGAACATTGGATAAGTGAAAAGTGATAATGAAAGTACTATTTACTTTACTAACTAGAAATATAATATCGAAGACGTTCGGTACATTTTCTAAAATGAATGCCACAAAAGATTCGGACCGGAGTCGGACCTTCAATAACAGCTGGCCGATGCGTAAACACAAAGGACTTTATACCTTCCTTAGTTTCTGTGTGTGCAGAAGTCGTTTTTATTAACACTATCAATTGCTCGAACTTCAGTTGATAAAGACATTTATTTTCTGAGACCAGGAAAAGAAAAAGTCCAATCAACAATATATTCATCGAAACGTTGAGATTCTTTTGAGAACATTAAAGATCATATTTTATTTTAGATAGGAAAGAAAAGTCGTAAAGTTGTTGCAAAATCAAAAGGATTTACGAGATTGCCCAGAATTTTCCAAAATACCACAATGGTCTAAAAATCAATTATCAATAATAGAATACGAGTCCTTTTGGCCATGTATAATGCTCCGTTAATTCCGACATGTATTGATTCTTTCAGATACAATTCATTCATACAATCGACAACCCCTAATAAAGCTACTAATTTATCAACCCCCCCCCTCTACATTCAGTGCTACCCAACATCATTCATGTACAGTTTATCTACAGATTCAAAAATTGTTAGACACTGAACTCAATGCAGAGTGGGGATGGATGATAATCATTGATCACTAACAGTCAATCAAAACCCTTTGCCACCTGCTCCAGAAGTATTTTCTGTAACTGTACAAAAGTCTGTAACATAAGCTGCGGTTGTAAGAAGATTAGTCTCCAGTGTTCTGCAGTATGCAGCCACTGATATTATTAGTCTTGCCTGAACGTTCTGAACATGTTTCACCTGACATTCGTGAAAGCAACAACATCGATGCTTATGAAGATATTGACCCTAAGTCTTTCGAGGCAGAAGATGAGGAGATGGAGAAAAATTACGAGGAAGTCGAAAATGGCCTACAACTTGAGCAGGAACTAGAATAACATTCCAAATGACAATCAGATTAGAACTACTGCGATACCACATAAAAGAATGCGCCTATTACTCTACCTCCTCGGTGCGCGGTGTTGTAAATAGGGTTAGATTTTTTACAGAAGTACAATAATAAGAAAATGTCATTAATTCTTCTCCAAAACGGTTAGTTACACGAAGAAAAATTATAGGACCTTTTTTGTAGCACATTTTACGAGCAACAATTTTTAGAATAGCCACTTTTTCGAAAACCCGAAAATTTTCGAGATAATTGGAAAATATTAAATTTCTCCCCCGTCCCCCAACCCCTATAAAAAGTTACAAACGCGATAGGCATCAGGATTTTTAAGAGCTTGTTTAAGGCCTCATAATAAAACTGCATACAAAAATCTGGCTTGTTGGGAATTTTTCCGAAGTTTAAGTCTAATCTTCCTGATAATTATTATTATAAATTCAAAAATCCAGATATTTTTGGTCCATGAAAGTAAGAAGTAGCATATTACTACTAGCATAGAGTATAATAGTAGTTCGTAATGTAAATGTTTTTTGCTTTTACTAGCAATAAGTTTAAATCAGCTAATCATTAATTAATTATTTGTCAAAAATATTTGTGTAGTTTGCACTTTTTTAAACCAAAAATCGATAAAACTTTCGCAGCATATGCGGCGGGCCATAACGCCACAGCGATATTAGTCGATTTTTCTTTGTCGTCGGCCGCCCTTATGTTTGGCCGCCCTGGTGCAAGGGCACCACAAGCACCCTGTCCAGGAACGGCCCTGAATGTTGGACATTGCTATTTTGTTAAAATATTTTAGTAACGATCACATGAGATTCCAAGTTGAAATTTGGCACACATATTTAGAAGATATGTAACTCTATGTCCAATTTTTTTCAGAATTTTTAATCATATGTTTTCTGAGAAATTCAAGGTTAAAGACTTCAGAGGCGCCAAATGGACTTTAAAACAGTCTTTGTTTCATTCCTTTATTTTATTTCTATCGAAAGTTATAAAGGAAGACGTAAACGCCAACATGCTCAAAATCACTCATTTTTACTTGTGCACTTTAGAAGGGCACAACTCAAGAACCACTTAGTTAAAAATATAATATTTTAGATTTTTACTTATCATTAGGAGTATAACAGTTGTGCCAAATTTGAAAAAAATCAAATAGGGTGATGGTCAAAACTTTCAAAAAATTGGATCACTTGATGTGGAATTACCTTATGGAAGGAACCCCTTCGCGAGCATTCGAGAAAGCCTTTAAAATTAATGAATAACTCAACGTTTCGACAGAAAAACAACAATTATTGTAATAATAGAATTTTGACTCTATAGTAATATTTAATTTATTATTTAGTTTGCAATAAATGTCACTTTGTTAACAGTTGATGTATATTATAATAAGTAGAGACGTGCATGTTAGGCAAGCACTATGTCAACGGAGCGAAGCAATTTAATCTGAAATAGTGCAATGTAACACAAGCGGGCGCTTATGGTGGGTATGGAGTACCCTTGCCTGAAAAATATAAAGGGAAATGGGACCTATGTAAAATAAACAATGCGAATTAAAGAAATTGTCAGTGGCGTGGCAAGTTTTATATAGCAGCTTTAGTATTTGTAAACTATATGTCCTATAACTTGTAGCGACGGCGCTTATGAAAGATCAAGTTAATCAAGGATTTTTTCCAATCCAAATCTGCAAAAATATACGCGGTGTTCTATTAAAAATCGAGATTTGAGATCGTTTTCGTTTAAACCGTCTCATCAAAATTAATCAGGTATGCCTAGCTCCTCTATCAATTGCATTTTGTTTATTACTTAATAAAATCTTGTCAAAGAATTTAGACGTTTTCTCATTTAAAACGATTACTTAGAATGTAGGTGCAACCCTTTCTTTTCGAGACTGCCGCAGACTAAATACCTTTATTTAAAGCTTTGTATAAAAGTATTATAAAGGTATGTAGGCATTTATTAAAGGCCCCTAGGCAAATACAGAATTTTTCAGCAGAACAGTATGATCTAACTGAAAAACGTTCATTCCTTTTTGCGTCTATTTGACTAAAAACGACAATTTAAACAATGTTCAGAAAATTTGTGAATTTTAACATCTCCAGTGTAAATTATTAATTAAAATCGTTTTAAGGTATTCAAACAATTTTTATATCTGTTATTTCAAACTCCAATGAGAAATTTAGGCAGCCAGTTATGGGGAAATAATTCAATTAAATTTGCTTTGATTGGTAAAGCTTCACTAACTACTTTAAGGTTCAACGATGATTAGCTAATATTTAAATCAACTTGATTTCTGCTTTATGTTTAGTCAATTTTAGTTCAAACAATACCCTGAAATTTAAACATACAATTCGGGAAAGTCACTCATGTGGTTCAATCCATTCAAAAGAAACATACAGTTCTACAGTCCTAAGTATATTTATACATTTTACTTATGGAGAAACCCGTCCTTAAGCTTTTATGGATCAAATAAAATCGAACTGTTTTAACGGTGACACTTTTCTATATTGCAAAAAATAAAAGTTACATGTTTATGTCATTTTTACTGTTCGATTATATCTTCTTTTTATATAAGATTAATATTCAGATTGCTTCCATCCACTATTGGGAGTTGTTTGAATGATGAAAAAGTTCAAAGTTTCATAGAGGCAAAGCTAAGATTCTTTTGTACGAAATCAATACATTACATATTTACGAGTATATCAGACCTTAATTTATTGAAATATTTATTATTTTTCAGATGGAAAAGGCCTGGCTGTTTCAAGAGACTGCAAATTCATAGAAACATCCAGTGGTATTCAACACAACGTGGACGAGCTCCTCGTGGGAATTTTGAAACAAATACGTTTAAGGGAATCACGTGAAAAAAAGCGTGCCATTTCTAAGAATAAACTTCATGGTTCCAAAACAAGTTTAAGTTTAAACATAGCGAGAGAAATTTTACAAAAAATTTGCATGAATGATATTAGCAAGTCAAAATCTTGTGAAAATCTACATGTGCTGTAATTAGGTGGAGCAAAAAAAGAGAAAATTATTTTGGCATTATAAAGTTAGGAAAGTACATTTTATACGAATAATAGGTATATATTCGATATCAAAAAAAAATCCTTTCCTATTATACAAAACTAATAATAATGATAGAATTTATGCTATTTTATCATTTTTGATTATAAAGAAAAGTCCACGTTGTCTTTGGCAAATAAATTTTAGACTTGGCTAATATAGCCTGAACTATATGTATACTTGTTAGACTGCATTTTAGGTTGTATTTCAATAAATAAAGCAAATTTAGAACAGAAAGCATTGAAAGTTAGTACAAGAAATAGCTTCGTAGATTATTTTTGTATTTGTATTTAGACAAGTTACTGGTATACTTAAAATAATTCGGGGCTGTAGAATTACATTACAAAACTTTTAATTTATTTTGAGTGATTTTTCAAAATTGTATTTTAGCAATAATTGGTGTCCTATTATCATCGTCTTTCTCTTCTGACACACTATCGTTACCTTCTAGATACTTCTTCTTATTTGGCCATACCACTTTCGAAATACCTAGATCAATCAACTAACAAAAACATGAAAGCGTCTACAGTCGAAATCATATTTGAAACGCTTGAGATCAAGATATATGTGAATGTTTGCTTTTCTTACTTGTCTTAGTTAGCAGCGAAAGGAAGCAGGGTTTGTTGTTTTTGGGCAGGTCCCAATACTTAATCCTACTCCTAAGTATCAACTATCCCTAGTATCTACTTGTACTTTCATTATCCAATTTTTGCTTTGAATAACTCTACTGCGTATCATTCTTCTCCTATGTGTCTATGTTCTTGCTACTCGTACTAAATGTTTATACTAATTTATACTAGCGATTTGCCGACGATACAACCAGTAGGATAAGAGAACCACCTGCTCGACAAATATTTTGAACGCGGTGTTCTTTCATGCAGCTAATCTTATTTTTGTATTCCGACTTTTGCGTTGAAGTGTTTTCGTATGGTGCGAGCAATATTTACTTGAAAAGATGAAGGTCTTATTCTTTCAACCAGAGTAGAGACGATTGCTGACCATCGAAAGTTTTGAAAAGGTTTTAGTTCGTATTCATTTTCAAATGGTGAAAAAAAATAGTAATATCTAATTTTTAGTAATTACTAGTAATTAGTAATTACTTATGTAATTAGTTATCAAGAGTAATCTTATTTTCTAGGTGAAAATGCAGAAAAACTTTCTGTAACGAAATATGGTAATTTTTCTATTACTTGTCTGGCTCCTAACATGGAGCAAGCCATCACATATATATTTGACGCCCAACGTGGGGCATTTCACTGTATCTTTACTTGTTGTATGTTTACTTTTCTTAGGTTCTCTTAGGTGTTGATGTTTGATTTAGTTACCGATTGAGGTAGATTACTGATTTAATTCTACGTGATGTATGACGCTTGTAGATGTATTTATTCTGCTGCTAAATAGAATAGAAGGAAAATAGAAAAGCATAGCTTAAATAGAAACAGAAAAAAGGTAGGTTTAGGATACAAAATTAGAGGGTGTGAACTGACAGGTTTAGAAAAATAAATAGTAGTTTTCGAGACTCGGCTATGTTTTAGTACTAGAAGGAATCAGTACAACAAACAAATTTGCAGAACCTTCAGATTTCAAGAAATGCTTGGTAGAAACACGAGGAATTGAAACAAAGAATAAAGCAAACGAAACAAGAAATTAACCAAAGATTTGAAAACAGTCCGAGGAATGAAGTAAAAAGTAGTATCGCAGATTTAAAAGAAAAGGAAGAATAAAAAAGTCGATAACCTGCTAAATGTTCTAAAAAATAAAACTGTTGTCATAAAAAACACTGCAAGTGTGGCGATCAAATAATTGCAATCGATGATAATAATACTAGTTCTAAAGATGAAAATCATATTACATATCACAAAGTTACTCAACATACAATAATTAGCTCAATACATAAAAATAATAATTTTATAATCATGAAAAAAGCATACACGGAATTTATACAAAAATAGAAGTATTATGTGCAAAAAAATAAATATTATTTACGCAAATTATTTGTTACTAAATATCATTTCAAAAAGGAGTTTAGAAAACTTTGATGACTATATTAAAAAATATAAAAGTTTTGAACTTAACAGTCAATATAGAAGTTCGAAAAATAAAAAAATGGATATACAACAAAAAATGAAAAATGGAAAAAGGTTTGCAAAAAAGGTGGGATTTGACCGTTTGTTAACAAATAAGCATTGTTAAAGAAGGACTATGTTAGACAATTCGGAAAAAACAGATGAAGATGAATAATTACGACATTTATGTAAAAATAAAATTAAATAAAAGACGCTAATAAAGTGTTACCTAATTTGCAACGAAGGAACAAATATATAAAAATGTACTTCCATCTAAGGGTAGAAAAATACAACAATTTTCCGAACTTAAAATATTATCATTGCCAAATATTCTCGTAGGAAAACAAAGAAATAGAACAAGTTGTGACTAATTAAGACACACAACACCGATTTTGATAACTAACCAAACCGTGAGATAAATAAGAATGATTTGACGTTATACACTTGATATGAGTATTATTCTACGGCTAGGATTATTAAATTAAAACGCAATTAGGAAATCAGGAAAATGAACTATAGTTATTATATAAAATGGTATATTAAGAAATTCATTTATGAATCAAAATTTATATTGGAAATAATGAATAAAATATGAAAATGCAACGAATTATGGATAATGAGATGATGAGAAGATACAATTTAAATAAATGAAATCCGTTTGAAGATTTTAATGAGGTAAACGATTTATTATTAGAAGCGATTAGAATATTAAAAAATGAGAACTAATAAATTGCAATTAAGGACCGCGAGTAGAACGATATTGTAAGATAAAAATTATGAGGTTACATTAAAATAAAAGAAATTGAATTAAAAATGGTTAGGGTTGAACGAAATTGAACTATGAACGAATTATAAAATTTTGAATAGATTGGAAATATTAGTTTGAAAACTACAAATTGCAATTTTTGCGAATTAGGAGAACCTGAAAATTAATTGATTCTGTTTATTTAGCAGCAAAAGATTGGAAGATGAAATCAAAAATACGATTAAATTAGCATTTTTTTTATTCCTGAATATTTGTTTGGCATATATTAGGATAATTTGTTTTTCAATTATGATAGTCTGGGTTTTTAAATGAAAAATTTATAAAACAAAATGTTTAAAAGTAAAATTGATTACAATTTTATTTTAAACAGAAAGAGATAAATTATGTAAATTGCGATCTCAAAACTTTTATCTTTTTTAATTTTTTAATTATAACATTGGCGCCCAACGTGGGGCACCGCCGCGCCGAAGTGTATTACATTGTTAAGATTTTGCTTCACTACTAAAGATTACGCTGTTTTAAGTTTAATGGTTCTTAAGATGTGCATAGACTCATATTTAGTTGGTGTCCATGCTATATCCATGCTATTCTCTTAGTAAATAATATATTGGATAGGAAATGAAAAGAAAATATAAATATTCCTCTATAGTAGAAATGTATAAATGCTTCTTTTGTTGGTTTAGAGTTTAGTTTTTATTAACACAAAAACAAATTATTGCTACTCCAGCTATAGTTTTCATCACTATGTGACAACTTCAGGAAAGAACACTCTCGTACATGGTTGACATACTATATTATTATGTGTTTTTTCTTTATAGTATTTTCCTTATAGTGTAGATTGCGTAAAAATCTAAATCTACTACTACTACTACCTGTAGGACAGTTGTAAATTCTGCACTTGGTCTGCATCAGTTTTAATTTCCTTATTCTATTGCCAAATTTAATAAAAAACTTCTTATTAGGAAATTTATAAACTTTTAATACTTATCTCAAGTATACCTTAGGTAGTATAACCTACTTCTACTTCATATTTTATTTAAATCTTTAAAATTGAATAATATTTGACTAAGTATACCACCTAAATAAAAAAAAACAGTGAATGTGTTCAAAATACCTGAAAGACTGCTTTATTAGTTGTAATACATCCTTAACATCTAAGGTTTCATGTGATATTTAAAAGTATTTGTAGCGTTTTCCAATTAATTCTAAAATTTTATATAAAAATAATGTTATCTAGAGACTTTTCATATAATAATAGATTCATCCATAGAAATCTTTAAAAAATAGAATGTAAACTAATGTACATTTTAGAATTAACTGTTTTCCTATTCATATAACTATATTATATTTCCATTTCTACATATAAATTATTATTGTTAATATTTACAGTTTATAAATATTACATATACATACATTCAAGCATTGGTTTAGAATACGGGAAAATTCTCCCTTGAGTAGTTAAGGCCTAATAAATAAAATAAAATAAAGTATAACAATAAACTGTTATAAATAATAAAGCATGTACTTACTTTTAAAATGTAATATGTAGTTAGAAAATTAAAAATAAATATTAAAAAAGAAATAAATAATGAAATAGTATAGAAAATCGATCGATGTGGCCTATATATAAAGGCCTTCAAATATTTACTTTTGTTTTTACTTACATTCTAATGCTTCACTGCCTTGTATAATACAAACGCTTACTGCAAGTTTCTAAATGTAATATATGTACGTTTTTCATTTTTCCAATCTTTTTTATCCATTCTTTTGCTGGTAATGTAGTTTTAATTAAGCTTAAGTTTTACATAAGTTAGATTTAATAATATAGTCAATTTTAGAAATAGAAATCCATAAATATTTGCTAGTAGATACATAAACAAATCTATGTCTATGCTGTTTTTAAGATAATAATAATAATAAACAAAAATGACTTTATATTGCTCTGCTGTTAAATAGATAATATAATTATTTAGGTTAGTAATTAGATATTCTAAAAGTGAATACTATTCTAATTTTAATATAAGTCTAGAAAATGAATAAAACAATAAAAAACAATATGTACTAATTGGAAATAACATATCTATTTTCTATTTGATAACTATTTGTAATAAAATATTTTCCAATATATTTTACATACTACCTTTAAATGACAATCAAAATATTATTATAGGATTTTCATTTCAATATGTTTATAATTTTATTTAAAAATGTTGTAGCCCCTTATACTGACTGTTATGTGTGAAAATAAAATTCAGCAATAATTATTACCGCATTATACTGGTAATTTAAACAAACACCATTCTAACTTCCGGTTCCTTAGAAATTTGCTTCATGAACAGATCATAATACATGTTACACAATAACAAATTTACTTAATTTCTATTATTGCTTACCTAATAGCTATAGTAAATATCATTTGACTTCGTGTGACTTCATTCGTGCTTCATTGTGCTACACACTCGGGAAGTTTCTGCTACAACAAGTACTCGTGTGAAAAATTACGAAAATGTCGACAACCACAAGTGTCGAATAAATATTTCTTTACAATTCTGCACATAGTTCTAAATCTTTATTATTAAATTAATGTTGGAAATGGTCAAGCTGAGCAGTAGTGAGAAGATTAGAGAACAATGTATCCACCAACATAGATAAGTATATTTATTTATTTATTTACTTTTGGGCAAGAAATCGGGGTGGCGAAACATCCTCGTACCTCATGGAACCGAGTAGGATGATCATTTGCCTGACTCTACTATAATTTAGCCGAATTCCACTTCAGTAAGGGTTTTTGTCGTGCTAATAAACATCGTATTGCCACAAAAACTACGGTTTTACTACCTTACCCAAAAAGGTGAGTGTTAGTATTTCCCGCTATGGAAAATTAGCAGCTCGATTAAGAATCGAACCTGCCATCCTTTGATTATGAAGCAAACATGCTAACCACCCTAACTAATCCACCGAAGCGTGCTAGATAATTGTATCTGTATATATTTTCAGCATTGAATGTTCTAATAAATATTCAGATAACAAATTAAAATTAATTGTATTCAGCTCCAGAGAAAATAAAGGATAAATGACATAAATTATTGTCAGACATACACTTTTAAAGCTATTATTTAAGATTTACCATGCGGCCTGTGCACTGTTTTGATGTACTTCTACTAAATTTTTCATATACTTATTAAAAAAGCTAATTCAGTATATAAAAGGGAATCTACCAAATACAATATAAGGTGGAGCCAACTATACAGCACTATTATAAGTATTAGACATATGAACGAGTGGTTTTTCTGCATACATATATATATATAGAGAGAGAGGGTGGCGCAGAGTTACAAATGCTCAACGATGTAGAGTGTATACTTAATCAGAATATTTACATAATTATTTGACAAATTATTTTTCTTGCCTAATATCAAGTTTTTACTGTTATTCGAATATTTGAAAAAGTTGTATTTGTATTAAACTATTACTCATTTAATAAAAAGAATTTTCTATAGTTTTTTTTTTTGTTGAAAATAATTAATTGTTCGAAACTTAAATTAATCTAACATGAGGCTATTTTAAGAAATATGCAGGTTTCAATGCATCAAGAAAATGGGCCCATATAAGTCTTCCAGTGTTGTTTTATTTAATAACTCTAAAGGATAACACCCGCATGCTCTTTGAGTGCTTTAGTAGGACAGGTAGAGACCCGCGAAGCCATCCAGACAGTGCTGTACCTTTTCTTTACTAGAAGCTATCCGGATCCATGGAACATACCACGTTAAAATAACTGGCGTCCGGAAAATTATCGCCATTTAGAGAAAATCACCCAGCGCCCTTCGTAAGCAACTTTTTACGCCCGAGCAGCGACACTTACCAACTCAGCGCCCGAGTTGAGACGCTTGCAAATATACAATCGTACAAATATACTTCGTGACAAATTTCCTCTCGGAACGGTACTCTAAATCGAGTAATTTCTTACTAGAGCTTGACATGACGTCTCTTTAAATAGCAAAATCGCACTGAATTGAAACTGCGCATGAGTTACCTCGAGACATTCAATCTGCACAGATCTGTTTAAAAACCCATTATACCTAGGTAAATAAATTGTTTAACGCTCCTCGTATAACATAGGGTGTTGAATTCGTCTTTACCGTACCTCACCATTATCTTTTCTTTCTATACCTTACGAGAAGAGAAGATGAGAATGTTTTTGTGTAATTTCTGAAAATTACATTCGATTCACCTATATACGATGTTGTAAATCGGTGCTAGTTGTCAAACTCATTATATTTTTACCCTTGTTGTAGTGTTAGATATCCAATACGGGTGCTGATTATAGTTAATGCTACTTACAGATTAGTGCTAGATTTTTAACGGTCAGATTAAATTGGTGTCACTAACTTGCTCTTCCCATCCGATTTGACCCCTAGCTATCTTGATAATGGTACCAATTTCGGTTTTAGAGTTAAAAGATTACCGGGGGAGAGGATAGCTAGCTGTCAAACTTTGAACCCTATATTTCCACCCCTTTTGTGCTGCTAGCTTTCTAACATGGGTGACAGCTATGGAATATCTAGTGCTAGGTTTGAAAGCCAAAGAACATCAAATTGGCGTTAACTTGGCCCCGTTCGTATTCACCCTTGAATATCTCGCGAATGGCATTAGTACCGGCTTTAATTAACTTGAATTGGTTGAAAGAAGTCGATGGCTGCACACGAATGGGAAGATACCAAAACAATGCAAGTCCAATATGTTTAGCTCTTAACAACCAAAAATAAAAAGTTGGAGATACTAAAACAGTCACACAAACTTCAAAAGGTACAAAGATCTACTCACCAAAGAATATACGAAACAAGAAAAACGAGAAACCCCTACATAATATATCTCAATAATGCACAAGAGAAAGGGTACAATGCTAGATTAAGAGTAACAAAATTGATTATATCGTAAATAATGAAGTAATAATCATAACAGAAACGCTACAACTGGAAGAGAAAAATAAAAAATAAGAGAAAAAATGAGATTCAGAGACAAAATGCAAAACACTAAACAAAAAATAAATGACCAGAATAAATCTGAAAAAGAGGAGGTTGCCAAACGAACTAAACTAAGAACAACTAGTAATCAAAAAGAATTCAAAGCAATGCCCCAAAACAACTAGAGAAATACCCCAAACAGGCATAGTGACAGACAGCCTATTTATTTACTATGCAATATACAGCGCTATTAAATTAAATTGCAATATGTGCAATTTCCTTATGTTACATTTGAAAATAATCGAGTTAAAGCTTTATGCACACATAGGCAACCAATTATGCAGCACGCTCTTTTGTACTATTTACATATTATATTACATGATAAATAAATAACACTGAAGATCGTATAAAATAGCGTGCTGTATAACTGGTTGCCTATGTGTGCATAATGCTTTTACTTGATTATTTTCAAATGCAACATAGAGAATATTGCACGTATGTTGCATTTTGATCTAATAGCACTGTATATAAATCAGAAAAAAGACTACATATAAAAATATGTAGCAATTTTTATGGAAACCGCACGAGGGCATAGAAGTAGCTAATCTACTTCAATTCACAAAAGCAAATAGCTGAAATAGCTATCCAAACTGAAAGATAAAATGGATAAAGAAAGCTTTAAGAAAAATTAGAAATATGACTAAAATTATTAAAAACAAAAACGAGCAAAAAAACAAAAATTGGTACATGGAATGTTAGATCTATGTTACAGGTCCGCATACGCTACAGAGATTGAACATGTCCTAGGCTTATTCAGTTTCTGTACTGTACCATCGCTTTTCTACATTATAGAAAAGCAGGATATGTTCAATTTCTGCACCATTCGATCGGGCACCCTTAAATTATGGTGAATTCATGTACAACTCAATTTACACAAAAAGTGGACATATTCAGTTTCTGCATTTACCGGTTCAATTACGGCACCACACCATAGAACGGCTCTGTTTGAATGGAGCTTCAGCTATCAAATTTCCAGACTTTATGACTCTCTACCGTTAGATTTAATAGAATTATCTACTCAAAAAACAATACAAAAAATTGATTCTGAGTCCACAGTTACAACTTCAGCACCAATAATTACAATTTTAATGCAATTAATTACACTGTACAACACAAAAAAAGTCAGGTTTTCATATGGTTTTCTACAGCTTTTTGGTATGAAGATCATGAATCTGCTATTGGTTTTTTCGGGTCAGGTCAAATGCTGTTGTTTCGTTGTCATTCGGGTCATTCCATGCCAAATCATTACAAGAAAAATGAACTTTTCAACCCGACCATCTCAGATTTTCGTGAAGTTTAGTAGGAAGGTAGAGGACATCAAGTAACTTACGTATGTAAAATTATAGCCTCAGTGACATACAGTATCCATACAGCAGGGTTGCAAATATGATAAAAAATGTAAAATTTATGCTTACAAGATGAACAAAAACAATTCATAACTTCTGCTTCTAATCATAGAAGAACTTTTATCTTAGGTTTGTTTTAAAGCTAAAAGAGCATAATTTTCATAAAAATTTGTTTTATAAAAAAATATTGAATTCTGCATTCAAAGGTCACATGATGTGACCTTTTAATTAAATTAACCTTGAATATCTGAGAAAGTGTACCTTTAATTTCTTTAGAAATACAGTATGTTATACAGCCAGGTGTAGACTCTTTTTGCTGTAAGTTTCATTTTGGGAAGCCTTTGGGAACAGGAATAAAAAAATTGTTAAATATGGTAGTTACACACTTTTAACACAAAACATGAATCTGGAAGTTCAGACAAGAGTATTGTATCAGGTATTTAGTATATATTTGTACATAAACCTTCAAATCGTTTCTACTAAGACAAGTATGATGTTGTACCTGTACCTGCAGATACAGGTAGCTATACAGGGTGTTGTTAAACGTAAAAGTTTGCCTTCTCTTCTCGTGCATTTAAAAACGAGTTTTATTTTAAAACAAATTGGAATATAACTAAAATTTGACCTGACCCAAAAAAAAACACAGGAGATTCATGATCTGCATCTTAAAAACCTCTAAAAAAAGTGTATTAGAACCTGGAAAGTCCAATTTTGTTGTACAGTGTTATTATTACCATTTTGGGTACCACTTCGAATGGGATTTCACACCTTATATATTTTTTAGATTGATTTTTTTAATTTTCAAAGTATGATTCGCAAAATTATTTTGTTTGAATTTGCACCGAGCTTAACTTTACTTTTTTCTCCAAATTCTTATTTTATTTCTCAAGGTTTTAGTGGAAGAGCAAGCTTTCAGCTTGAACTACACCTTGTGGTTTCTGCAAATAATGTCTTATATTTATTTTCCTTTTGTATTGTTCGTGTATTGTTTGTATGAAATAAAAACGTTTTTATTATTATTATTATTATTATTATTATTATATAGGTGTGAGGTATGGAAGCTAGGGACTGTAAATCAGACAAAGCTGCTGGTCTGGGAACGTTGTTAAGATGCTAAGAAAAACATGCGTAGAACATAAAGTGGATGGCGAATAGAGAAGAAGAACCAACAAGCAGTTAAAGAACCGACAATAGTGCAATATGTAAAACAAAACCGGGTCAGATGGAAAGGGCACAACTTTTAATAATCTTTATTTATTTCATGATTATGGAGTTCCACAAAATAAGGCTGGAAACAATAAACAATAGTTATAATATCGTTTAAAACAGGGGCGACTCGTGGCCATTTTCTCTGGGTAGGCAGAATTACAAATGCACAATTTATGATATAATCATCAAAATTGCAATTCGCAAATAAATTAAATACCACTATGGTGCTAAAAAGTACTATCAGCAAAATAAGAACAATATTTATCAAAAATAATTATGTATTATATACATCAAGAAATAAGAAAATGCTGAAAAAAACGAAAGACGTAGTACCAATAAGCAAAATAAACAATACATCTCATAACAAATAAATCAAAAGTGAGCAAGCTGCAATGCCAGAGAGCACGAGAAAATAAATTTTATTTCATGCTGTGTCACATTTGTCAGTTTTACGTCAAACTTTTCAGTCCAGAACATGCGATTTAACAGTATAGTATGACTGTAAATACTATTATGTAATTAGGAGATTAAGCGATACTTTAAATCCGAGAAGATGTATTATAATGCCGAGGCGCCAGCCGAGGCGTTATAACATCTTCGAGGATTTAAAGAAGCTTGATCTCCGTATTGCATAAGTTGTTTTATTTTATTTCATATTTCAATCCTAATTTCTCCCTTTTAAAATTCATCCGAATTTATTGTATAATGAAGCAAGTTGCCTTGTCTGTCATCATACGCGTAACCAAGGAGATAAAAAGCAGCATGTTACGTGTGGCTGTTATGCAACATCAAATGATTTTCGCGTTGCCAACAACGGAGATCAAGAACGTCTTGAACTCCGGTGTCATTGACAACGGCGATCAAGTTATACTTTATTTTACTAATTGTAGTATATAAACAATTGTTTGAAATACGAAATGAAATAAAAAATTTTATTTGTTACTCATTTGTAAACGTCAATTTATCAAAACACCATATTAATAAAGAAAGTTTATTTTTACAAGCTACTAACTTGAAAATTATTACAGGTTAACTGTCAGTTTTACAAGTTAGTAGCATTATTTACATTAGAAAATTTTGTTTTATTTGCATCATAAACGTTAAAAATCATGGTACAACTGTTATTTCCCGTAATAATATATTCACGCTCGTATCTTGAAGATGACTTTTCTGGCAATAAACTTGAAGCTACGCTGGTGGCTTCCTTAATAATTGCTTCGGGCACATTCATTTTCACCAAAATTGTGAAAATAAATAAATCGTGAAATAAACAACATGCAATCATGGTAACGTTTTCAAAGCTTTCCACAAATTTATTGCGAATTTTTTGTAATCGAAATTTGAATATGTATCTGAGGTGTTTTCATTTATTTACAAATGAATAACAAATAAAATATATAACAATACACGCAAGGTAACTGGTTTTACTGGCTCCAGCAGGTGACAGGCTCGTCTACGACTCTACGAATAAAATAACTTATGCAATACGGAGATCAAGCTTCTTTAAATCCGAGAAGATGTATTATAATGCCAGGGCGCCAGCCGAGGCGTTATGACATCTTCGAGTATCGCTTAATCTCCTAATTACATAATAGTATTTACAGTCGTACTAGACTGTTAAATCGCATGTTCTGGACTGAAAAGTTTGACGTAAAACTGACAAATGTGACACAGTATGAAATAAAATTTATTTTCTCGTGCTCTCTGGCATTGCAGCTTGCTCACTTTTGATTTATTTGTTATGAGATGTATTGTTTATTTTGCTTATTGGTACTACGTCTTTCGTTTTTTTCAGCATTTTCTTATTTCTTGATGTATATAATACATAATTATTTTTTGAGAAATATTGTTCTTATTTTGCTGATAGTACTTTTTAGCACCATAGTGGTATTTAATTTTTTGCGAATTGCAATTTTGATGATTATATCATAAATTGTGCATTTGTAATTCTGCCTACCCAGAGAAAATGGCCACGAGTCGCCCCTGGTAACATGTTGCGGTTGGCCATGAATAATTTTCAGCTCATGCCACAGTTTTATTAATTCAACAATTATATACTCATAGTTTGCAAATTCGCGGCCATTGTCAGTTTTGTAGTATGGCTGGAGATCCAAATTCAAGGAGGATTTTCAAAAACATAGCTACTTAAAGAGCTTTTGATTTCAAAGGACATAGGCAAATAAATTTAGTGATCATTTGTATTCTCTATCCTGACTTGACCGTTAATCGATCAAATCAACTTGATCGTTTGATCTGATTTAAAGCAAAAATTATGTTATCCTTAGCACCATGGCCCAGTGAAATATGTGCCGAATACAATATTCGAAACATGTTTTCGTATGGTGTCACATAGATAATATTGCCATTATTTCCCAATCTTCTCTTGATGACCACTGACTTCTGTTCTATCTTGAACGTGTCATAAAGTTTCGATAGATGATAGTGACGTGGAGTTTTCTTTCCTTTTGTTTGCTTTGCACTCAAGATTTCTATAGCAACCTAAATTTTTTAAATGAAATTTATGTATTGATTTTGAGGATAGGATTGTATCTATTTTAATTTGTTTTATAACAAATTGTTAATAAACATCTAATACAAAATGCATAAAAATTAATGTAACAATCATATGCAAGTTTGTTTCCAGGAAATTGAGCAGCAGTTATTTTACTGCTCTTAGTAATGTTGTTAATGATAATTGTTATTTGTTACGTTAATTGTAATGCATTTTCTGTCACATATTTATTAATAATTGTCACATAAACATCTTAAAATAGCTTATAACTTGATAAAATTCAACTATAAATGTTTATAAAAATTTGCATGAAATCTGTAGAACTGCGCGCATTCTAGTAACCAGTAGCATTATTATTAATAAATTAGTAAGTGTTGTTTAATTTCCTGAAAACACCTGCATCCGTTATTTTCCTATTAATGTTCTTAATGATAATTTTTACGTTATCTTTTATGAATCTTCTGTTATATATTTACTAATAAGTGTTACAAAGCAACTTAAAATAAATATTCTTTTAAAATTTCTAAATTTGTAAACACTAGGCGTCATCTGGTAACCAGTAGCACTATTAATGATGATATTGCGTCTCTAATGTATTCATACGGTTTGTCACCAATATATCAATGAAAAAGCATATCAGGGTTCCAGGAAACCACCATCAACGTCTTCTGCTATCCTAATGCACGATTTCTACGTTCTGATGAGGAATAAACTTCATATAGTAGTTTTTATTAATCTTTTCATTTTATTAGAATTTTTACTTTTTTAGATGTAACAGAAAATGCATAAGAATTAACCTAACTAGCATTAAACATATTAGTGAACAATTAACTGATAATAACAGCTATGCACCGATGTGATTCCTGGAGATTTGGCCGAACTAAGCCTAACTGTTAATTTAGAGCTTCGTGGGCATGGAGAATTTCGATCAGGATAATATATTTTTTTATTTTAAATTTGATATTTACAATCTTTCGATTTCAGAGCATTCGGGAAATTTTATGTTACAATATATGACATGCAGGGATTATAATAATAACTACTACAACCCATAGCCTAAATCAAGGCCCCAGAAGCTATAAGCTTGTGCGGAAGGGAGGGGGCGATTATTATTATTATGTAGGCCCAATGTATGGCTGTAGCCGACATACATTGATCCGATAATCCATCCCTTTTCTCTCCTTTCCTATTAATTATATAAATTGTTTAATTATATGACATTATAAATTAGAAAGAGTTAGTTAAAAATATTCTATTAGTTTTATCCTAATTAAATCTACTACTGAAGTCCATCGGTTTATAAAGCATTTTAATCGCCTCACTTCACCAACAGAATTTATTAATTTGTTTGCCAGTTAGTTCATTGGGATGCTCTTCCAGTCTGCTTTGATATGTAACACAATATTTCTTGTGTTCTTCGCTGATAGAAGGGACTTGCAGGTCTTGCTCGATGACAAAGTTCGGTACTTACCATGACTCATTAACAATCATTCTAAGGACCATATTTTGAAACCTTTGCAAAATTTCGATATCTGGTGAACTAGCTGTCCCCCAGAGTTGAATACCGTATTTCCATACCGGTTTCAAAATTGCTTTATAGATTAAAGTTTGCTTTTTACTGAGAGTTGTGAGTGGCGTCCAATTATCCAGTACATCTGCCGTAGTTTCAAGCCTAATTGTTTCCTTTTTATAAATATATGTTTTCGCCAATTTAGCCGTCATTCTAAGTGTAGCCCTAGATACTTTTACCTCATCTGGTAAGGTAGAGTGTGGTCATTAAGTGTCACCGGAGGACAAGTCTCCTTTCGCAATGTAAAAGTTACATGCGTAGATTTTGTTTCGTTAGCTTTTATTTTCCAGGTTTTCAGTCATTTCTGGATTTTGTTTAGGTTTGTTTGTAAGTTTTGGGATGCGGATTCTGGATTTAGATGTGACGGAAGTATAGCCGTATCATCATGGCTTGTAGACAAGCAGGGGGAAGGCATTTTGAAAATTAATTAAGCATTAAATTTAAGTTAATCACTCATTCATTCTTTGTGTTTGTTGCTTTTCAATTGTTTGCAAAACTTCATAGACCTGTATCTTCAAAACAAATAAAAATCGACCCACCACTTTTCTATTTTTTACTCTTAGAATTGAATGTACTTTACACTCCAAAATTTTGAATATAACAATAGGGAACACCTTGTATAAAAAAAATACAATGTGAACAAATAAAAAAATATGCAAAAAGAGAAAAGGCATGAATGGATGGTTCTTTCGAACAGCTTACACTATAAATTTACTTTATACAGTAGGAATTACATTTTGAGAACTTCTGTATTTGATGAAATGTCATTTACAAACATAATTAAAAACTAGTTGTGTACAAAAAAAAAAACTAATTTTATAATTAGTAGTATTACCACTTGCCGAATGCCCATTGCCATCATTTTAATGGTTATTTATTTTCAAAGTAATTAAAAAGATATTCCGTCATAAACACATCTTTGCATAAAAATTTTAAACTAAAAATCTATTTAACACAACCTTGCAGACTTACAATATCTTTATTGATATCAATTTTTAGAAAGACAACATTTCTTATAAATAACAAAAAGGAAATAATGCAAAAATTCTTTTAACATTTTTATTACAATTAGAAATATGTACCTATGAAAAATTACAAATGAAGCTGCAAAAAGTCCTAATCTACTATTTACGAGATTTGTTGGTTCAAGAAATACAAAATAAAGAAATTAAACTGTATAATAAGTAAGTGGTAACAATATGGTAATTATCAAACTTTTCACTACTATTAATAATTAAAAGAAAACATATTTATAAATCTCTGTCACTTAAATACTAAAATACAAATGCAATACACATATACTTACTTATAATTAATTATATGAAAAAAATAGGTAGAACATTGTATACAACTAAACATTAAAAAAATAGTACACAGAAATTTAAGTATTCACTAAAAACCGTCCAATATTTTTATCTTAGGTGGTAAAAGTAATCTCTTCAACAATAGTGTCGTTGTTTGTATATTTATTATATTGAATTATGGTTAAATGTGGAACCGTATCGTGAATCAACTGCACTGAAGCCGATAAGACATTGAATATACTTACAGATCTTTTACTATCACCACAATGATTCAACCAAGTGTTGGAAATAATTTAATTATATAGCACGAGGCAATAAGACAAACCTCTATTATAACTACTCTATTTACGATGTTTTCAAATATACAGGGTGTTTTAACACATCTCGCAATGATTCGTCTTCAAATATAAATGGGTTACATTATTCTAAACACCCTGTACACTTACATGTTTTTAAATGGTGCACCACGCTATATAATATTCGTTACCCTACAGAGATCTTTACATACATGCAGATAAAATATGCCCTATTGACCCGCTCTGTATAACAGAAAAAATAATCACCTGGTATAGAGATCAAAGTGGTAATATAACAATAAAATAGTACTACCAACGAATTATCGGGATTAGTACAACAGACTCACATGTCTGGTAACATTTGAAATCTTGAATCAACATTAATCTGGTAAATCCCTTATCGTCTTACCATGCATTACCCTTAATACCCGTGGTATGCAATTTATATATTTATTTTTTATTTATAAGTTTACCTATTTATAAGCTAATAGTATTTTTTATGTTAACGATTAAATTTTGATTATTTTTTGTTTTCTACTACAAACATGCCCTAAAGATAAGGGATTCCTTCATCATCATTCTTCTTCGATACGAAAATAGACAATTATTATTCTTATACTTTACAATTCAGACACAATGTTGTTAAAACTAAAGATATTAAATAAAATAGTTCTTAAGTTGTTAGATGTACCATGTACGTAACGTAACAAATATATATTACATATATTGCAAAGTGGATCAATAAATTTATCTAGACGGAAAATTACAAAAAAAAGTAAAAATTTACAACGGGTGCAAAATGTATTTAGGAATTATTCTCGTTTGATGGCCTGTGGGGCTTCAGCAAGACCTTTTACTTTAAGTCTGTCGGCAGTCTTAAGAAATGCTGGTAATTGTTCCTGACTGACGTTTACTTCACCTGCGTACATAAATTCTAAAATTGCCTGCAGATGACTGTACGCTACATCTTTTAGGATAATTATAGGATGCTTCGATGGGTTTTCCTGAAACGCATTAAAATTAACAATCAATAATTGAACAAAGGAAATCATTCTATTGTTAATATTTGTTATTTCCAACAATTCTATTTATGCTTATATTAACAATCGAACAAAGATCAATTTAATAAACATTACCTTCATGCACTTTTGCAATAAAAGAATAGAAATTATGAATCATGCATCGTCTCTTAATTTATCAAAAAACAAATTGAGGTTAAGAGCTTATTACTATCTAAACAAAAACTCTTCATATACACCTACCTCTAATAAACTTTTAAAATAAGGACTGCATGCAGATAGGACCATTTTGTGAGCTTTACATGTTTGACCTTCGCAAGCTAAAGTAACATCTGTAAAACTCTTCTCATCTCGAAGATGTCGAAAAGAAGATACCATATTGCTTTGAAAATCGTTCCATTTTAAGAAAAATTGTTGTTGATCTGCCATTGTTATTAAACTAAAAAGATTACAAAACATTATTATGCATTCTTTACACCAAAATACAATGTTTACAACTACAAAAAATCTTTACATAACCCTATTTTGAAATTATACCTTCTAGGATTTCTGTAATGGCGTAGTATTAGTGACAGTCGGACTGAATTTTTGATTTGTGAATACGTACCTGTTTAGAAAAATTAATTTCAATATTAAACAAAAAAATAGATAGTTTAATGTGCAATCATTACTATCATGCACTACAACAATCTATTACGCAAGCGCTCTCTGTAAATGCATAGTTGTTCACTTTTTTTTGATTTTGCCAATATTCCAAGATAAAAGAAACTGGTGGTCCGGCGGGAGATTCAAAGTAATTTTTTAACAAACTTCCTCTTAAATAAACATTTGTTTTAAATTGTTTTCTATTATAATTGTTCAGTCCACAAGGAACTAAACTAAATTCTTATAATTTATCTATGTTTTTCATTATTATAACCAATGTTGCCATTATTGGTCCTATGTTCTCAAAGTGCATATATGCTATTTGAATTTTATTGGTTCGCGCAATACGTGTCCAGATTCACGGTAGGTGGCCGCGACTAGCTGCGAAAATAGACTTCTGTCAAGATACAAAAATTAAAAATGAGACGATCGGTCGACCATAGTAGAATTATTTGATTACGTCCAACAAAGAAGCTGAAGATAAAGAAGCTGAAGATTACAGGAAATTAAGTGTTGTGAAAGAAGATTTACACCTGAACAGCAGCAACAGCAGGTACGTCACATTTCCATGTTTTTGGGCACTTTCGACAGTCAATATAAAGTCAATACAGTCCATTATTATCGTTATTCCAAAACTATTAAATTCCGCTACATTCTTTTGGTCACTTCGAACCTAGATAGGACCAGTAATTTAATAAAATAAAATTTCTTAAAGCTTTTGCCATATTGAATTGTCATATACGGTAACTTTTAAGTTCCAATTCTCAAAACCACGTTTTTATACAAGAAACGTACGCTCAACGAAATACATACATTTGCCTTTCGGCAAATACAAAAGGACAAATCTTAACACAGGTTTAGCGTCTTATACAAATCTAAACATTGCTCTTCAGCAAGATTATATATGCCAATAATCATAGTGCTTTTCAGCATAAGATAAAAATATTGCTTTTCAGCATAAAATCAGTCGGTAGCTTTTCAGTTACTAATCCAATCCTACTCAAATTTATTATAATAATTTTAGGGTTATCTATCTAATAACTTGATACTAAATTATCTCGTTTCGGAGTTTCGAAGCTACGAAAAATGACAGATAAAACTACAGAAAAATTAAATAAACTCGGCATAAAACGCACAGCTATTACAAACAGCATTCTTGAATGTTACAATGACTCAATAGCTGTTCAAACGGATAAATCGAAAGAATCATATTTTTTAGCTCGTACAGAAAACATTGAGAAACTGTATGATGACTTTCAGTACATTCAAAACCAGATTATTTCTTTAATTGAAGAAGATGATCTTTTTCAAATCCATGATGCAGTTCGTGCTAAAATTGATCAAGCCTTTTATTGTGTCAAAGCGAGAAAAAATGAAATCACATCGGTGCTATCAGCCTCTTCTGCAAGCGGCGCTCAAGCAGTCACTCGAGTGCAAGTTACACGCTCAATTGCCAATCTTCCAAAATTAGACGTACCAACGTTTGACGGAAACTTTAAATTTTGGCCGACATTCTATGATCTTTATAACTGTATCATTCATGATAATTCACAAATCTCAGACATTGAAAAATTTCAATACTTGCTTACGTCATTAAAGGGTGAACCTTTGCATTCAGCAGTGGCGGATTTAGGCACAAGCGCTTGAAGCGGCCGCTTCAGGCCCCGCAAGTCAGGGGGCCCCGCCGAGGCCTCCTGCCAAGGACCGCACTGAACACGCGATAAATAACAATTATTGGCGTGGAATTCACTTTCTCGCGAAAAGTGAAACAAAAACGGATTATATCATTCATATCGGTTGACACATCAGTTGACAGTTTTCTACGAAAAGGCAAGCGTAAGTAAAATATTGTAACGAAGTATACTGTTTCACAACAGACTTGCGAGGAATGTATTATCTCTGTCGCTCTGAACACTTGCTTTCTCGCACAATCAGCATCAGCGCGGTCATCAGACTACTATGATGACTATAATTTCTTGAATTAATGGTTTCTGATAAGACGTTCGGTGAAGGGGAATTTTACAACGCTTTTCAAAGGGTAAAATTCCTGAATGACTTTTGTTAATTGTTTTTGGTATAGTAAAAGTAGAAAAGTTCCATTGTAAAATAACTGATTGTAAAATAAATGTATTTATGCACAGATGCATTATAATTAGACTATTATTGCTAGATTTATCGGAACATAACTGTCTCTTTATGCCCCAAGGGCCTCTTTATGATCCGACGGGCAATAATGAAACGTCAATTAAATGTCAGAGCTGTATTTGTAGAACTTGATTGGTTCTTAATATAATTTGTAAACTTATCACCAATGAAAATAAGCTGAAATTAAGTATTTTAGATAGTAACTATAGTAACGTACTTCGTATATAAGCACATAAGTATACGTACAGCGGCTTGATGTAACCTACGTACTCATTTAATTATGTTTTTTACACAATAATAGATTTGAGATAAAAACAATCTGTGCATAAAATAGTGTATGCATTTCGGGCATAACTTGCTTTTATGGCCCTACAGCCTTTTCCTAGCCCTCGGCTGACGCCTCGGGCTAGAAATAACGCTTCTGGCCATAAAAGCTTCTTTATGCCCTTAATACATAATAGTTATTTATGTATTAAGGGCATAAAGAAGCTTTTATGGCCAGAAGCGTTATTTCTAGCCCGAGGCGTCAGCCGAGGGCTAGGAAAAGGCTGTAGGGCCATAAAAGCAAGTTATGCCCGAAATGCATACACTATTTTATGCACAGATTGTTTTTATCTCAAATCTATTATTGTGTAAAAAATATAATTAAATGAGTACGCAGGTTACATCAAGCCGCTGTACGTATACTTATGTGCATATATACGAAGTACGTTACTATAGTTACTATCTAAAATACTTAATTTCAGCTTATTTTCATTGGTGATAAGTTTACAAATTATATTAAGAACCAATCAAGTTCTACAAATACAGCTCTGACATTTAATTGACGTTTCATTATTGCCCGTCGGATCATAAAGAGGCCCTTGGGGCATAAAGAGACAGTTATGTTTAGATAGATCTATCAATAATAGTCTAATTATAATGCATCTGTGCATAAATAGCTATTATGTCCTATTGCATTATAAAGTACTGTTTATTGTATTGTTTTGCGGCAGTAAACTGGCTTATTATTGTACTCGTAAAATAAAGTGGTAGTTGTAAAATAAGGTGTAGTATATTCAGTTTTCCAATGGCAACTGTATATTACATGTCAAATTTTCTTCTGTCAAGAATAGATGTCAAATTTATAAACTGATTTTTTTTAATAATAAACCAATTTTAGGAGTCGGACATAAAGCTTTGTATGCAACTCTTACATAATCGAACTTTATAGACTCGCCCTTTTTATAGGCCTCGCTCGCTTCGCTCGCTCGGCCATAAACTGAGCTCATCTATAAAGTTCTACATTATGTACTTGTTACATAAATAGCTATTATTTAATATTTATTAGTGCGTATAATGTTAATTAACGAATAATAAATCAGTTATACCAAAAACCTAAAATTATACGATTAAGTACTATGCCGGCAAAAAAATTTCACTCGATTTTCTTCATTTTGTAAACGGTCTTACATCCAGTGGCAAGTTTTACTTATGTCAAATTGTTATTTTTCTTTTAATGACATATGTCATAAAGTACAATTTAATAAAATACGTAGTTTCTAAATCAAAATGATGTGTCTTGATATAAATTCTTTTTTATATTAATAATAAAATCAGCCAATATTATTTTATTTCTATTGAAATAGTTATTTTTGACGCGCCTATGATATTGTGTCATGTCATGAAAAGTCTTTGTTACTCCTCTAAAATTTAAGAAAAATCAGCCTACTTGATAAAAATTGTGCGAGATTTTCCTGCCAGAACAGTACATATGTCGCAGGAAGATAGTCAAATCCGGAAAACTAACTATCTACCTAGTCATTTACTAAGTGACGGGGCAGATAGTAAACCGAACATAAAGCTATACGATTTTGTTAGATGCCTAGGTATTTACTAAATTAAACTAAATTTACTAAATTAGAACAGGCAGTTAGTAAATGGCTTAATGTGCTGTCGGCAAATTAGGTAATAACCTGCACATTTCTTCGTAGAACATT
Organism: Agrypnus murinus; assembly: GCA_929113105.1. Taxonomy (NCBI): domain Eukaryota; kingdom Metazoa; phylum Arthropoda; class Insecta; order Coleoptera; family Elateridae; genus Agrypnus; species Agrypnus murinus. The sequence continues at coordinate 22,327,973 of OV816026.1, forward strand.
TTTTTAGATGAACACTTGGAAAATCTTTACCCTTGCCTAAAGAATGTTCTGCAAAAAAATGTGGATGTTATTACCTCATTTGCCCACAGCACATGAAGTTATTTACTAACTGCCTGTTCTAAACAACGACATTTAGTAACCTTCATTCAATGAACCCTCTTCATGCCTAGGCATGAAGCAAAATCGTATAGATTTATTCTCGTTTTACTGTCTGTCCCGTCACTTAGTAAATGACTAGGCAGATAATTATTTGCCGGATTTGACCACAGATTAAACTTTACAGATGCGAAGCTCGCCTGGTCCCGCCAATCCAAATTTATATAAGCATGCGTGAATCCACCATTGTTTTAGTAGTATTTTAATCAACCTCACTTCTCTGCTTGTTTATATTTTGCGCGTGTGTTTTTGTTGCGTTCAGATATTTTGAATTATTTTGTTAGTACTTTATATATTTTTGCATTAATATTTGATTTGACATTGATATTATGGACATAATGTTACCTTTCTGCACTTACCGATTGATTTGTACAATACAGTATCCATATAAGTATAATTTATTATAATGTTAATAAAAAGTTTTCGATTTTGGTAAATTGTTTATTTTTTTATAGTTTATTATTTTTTGTTTTATAGACCTTAATTTGTGTTGATCCTTGGGGGCCCCAAAAATTTGTAGCGCTTCAGGCCCCTCAAGTGTTAAATCCGCCACTGGCATTCAGTAAGAGGTATACCCATAACAGAAGTTAACTATAAAATAGCTTATGAAACGTTGGTTAAGAGATACAACAATAAACGAATTCTGGCTACCAGCTACTATAATGAAATATACAATGCTCCACAAATAAAAGCGCCCACTGCGCGCGATCTTAGAAGTTTAATTGATACATTCTCTGAAAATGTTGCGGCTCTCAAGGTGCTGAAATTTCCAACAGTACATTTCGATTTTATGTTATTTAACATGATGTTACAAAAATTAGATAACCAAACCAGAACTAGATTTGAAGTTGATCATAGTTCAATAGAAATTCCCTCCTACACTGACTTAGTAAATTTTTTAGAGAAACACTGCAAAGCTTTAGAGTCAGTTAATTGTTCTAAACAATCTATTACAAACCCTAAATCAAATGTTTCTCAGAAGGCATATCAAAACTCAAATTTTTCAGGAAATTCGGGTACTGCTTCCAGTTTTCGAAAAATTCATTCACCCTCAACTTTCGTGGCTAGTACATCACCAGATACACCTCGAAGTAATGATCAATCAAAATGTCCCTTCTGTCAAAAGTCACATTCACTTTATAGGTGCACAGAATTTCTTGCTAAGACACCTCAAGAACGACTTAATTTTGTAAAACAACATAATTTGTGTCAGAATTGTCTTCGATCCCCACATGCTTTGAGAAATTGCCTCTCAAAATCTTGTTGCAGGGTTTCTGGCTATCCCCATCATACCACGGTTCATGTTCACCGTTCCACGAACTCCTCAATCGCCGCTATTACGCAATCAACTCCTACAACAGCTCCCACAGCTACTCAGGAGATTCCACAGCCAACAGCTATGTTCAATCAAAACAATCAATTTTTAGCAGCTTGTACAAATCCTAGTATTTCAAACCAACCAACTGTATTACTGTCTACATCCATCGTAGATATCTTAGATGCTTTTGGTAATTATCAAAAAATCCGCATTCTGCTTGACACAGCCAGCATGGCTAATTTTATATCAGAATCTTGCATCTCTCGTTTGGGTCTGCAAAGACAATGCTTTCCCATCCCAATCGAAGGATTAAACCACATGTCTACCTCCTCAAATCATGGTCTCACCCATTGCACTATCAAGCCATGCGATCAAGCCAAGCCTTTATTTTCCTTTGAGGCTATTATTTTACCCAAAATCTGTTCAGATTTACCAAAAGTCAAGGTGAATCCTTCTGAATGGGCTCACATTGTAAACCTACCCTTAGCTGACTACAGCTACGATACGCCAGGCTCCATAGACCTCCTAGCAGGAGCTGAACTTGTGCCATATTTTCTAAAATCTGGACGCATTTTTGGACAACCCGGACAACCGGTAGCCCTTGATTCTATTTTCGGCTGGATACTGCAAGGAAAGATTAATCTTTCTTCATCACCCATTCGAACCGTCACCAGTTGTCATATTTCTATGGATCCTCCTTCGGATTTTATCCTACAAAGTTTTTGGAACACAGAGCAAGTGCCCTCCAGGCCAAACTTGTATTCATTGGAGGAGAGAAAATGTGAGGAAATCTACCAGAAAACTACTCGCAGAGATTGCACAGGGCGTTTCATTGTAACGCTTCCATTTAAGAATGGTGAACCTGATTTAGGTGATTCATATTCACAAGCCCTTCGCAGATTTAACTACCTTGAGTCTCGCTTATCAAAAAACCCGGAACTTCACAAATCTTACTCAGATTTCATGAAAGATTATTTAGATAGCAAACACATGGAGCTCGTTTCTTCAAATGAGTATAAATCCTCCACGGCTTACTATATTCCACATCACTGTGTCATAAAGCTCGAATCAATCTCAACAAAATTGAGGGTGGTTCTAGATGCCTCCTGCAAGGCTTCTAAGGGCTTGAGTCTAAATGACACTCTACTGATTGGTCCTAAACTTCAAAAGGACATTTCATCCATTTTATTGCTTTTCAGGCTTCATCCTGTTGTTTTTATTTGCGATATAAAACAAATGTATCGACAAATACTTATAGAACCTCACCATCGCGACTTTCAACGCATTCTTTGGCGTTTCTCTTCTACAGATCCTATTCAGGAATACAGACTTAACACAGTTTCATTTGGCGTATCATCTAGTCCCTATCTAGCGCTCCGCACGCTTCAGGAGTTAGCTAATCTTTACGAACATGAGTATCCCAATGCAGCGCATGTACTCAAATATACCGTTTTTGTCGACGATGCTTTAGGAGGTGGAAATGACGTCACATCTACCTTGTCACTTCAAAAGGAGCTTATTCAACTTCTTAAACTTGGTGGTTTTGAGCTCCGCAAGTGGGCAAGCAATCATCCCGCTCTATTATCTACAGTCCCTTCGGATTATATTCAAATGTCTCTAGACTTCGATAAGGAAGGCCCGAGATTCATAAAGGTCTTAGGAGTTCAGTGGAAACCCGCTTCAGACTCTTTTAGTTTTTCTTGTACACCTCTCGATAAAGAGTGTACAAAGCGTAATGTTCTCTCAGAAATTGCGCGAATTTTCGATCCGCTGGGATTTGTTTCTCCTGTCGTGTTTTTAGCAAAACATTTTATGCAACAATTGTGCGCTTCTCGACTCGACTGGGACCAAAGTCCGCCCCAAGATTTTATAGATAAATGGCTTGCATTCAAATCTGAACTTTACCTGCTGTCAGACATAAAACTTCCTAGACATATTTTTCCTGTCAATTACACTAAGTTAGAATTGCACGGGTTTTGCGACGCTTCCCAAAAGGGATACGCATGCGTCATATTCTTTCGTATAGAACTTTCAGATGGAATTATCCAAACTTTCCTGGTTTGTTCTAAGAGTCGTGTAGCACCATTGCAAGTTTTAAGTCTCCCTAGACTCGAGCTTCGTGCTGCAGTCCTGTTAGCAAATCTTATATTATTTATTAAGTCTACCTACTCAAAGTCAGTTATTTTCGATTCTATCAATGCTTGGAGTGACTCCCAAGTTGCTCTAACATGGCTCTGTTCTTCGGCCCATCGATGGAAAACTTTTATCGCGAATCGTGTCTCCCATGTCCAGGAGATAGTACCTCCAAAGTCTTGGAGGTATGTACCTTCAGCAGAAAATGCCGCAGATGTCGGCTCCCGTGGCTGCACTACATCGGAGTTGCTTCATCATCCCCTTTGGTGGCAAGGCCCTGCCTGGCTTTTACGCCCACCAGATGAATGGCCACCACAACCATCCATTAATCTAGAATCTTTTCCGGACTCAGTTCTAGAAAAGAAGACTATTGCTCTTAATGTTTCTATCGAAACAAATTTTATAGATAATCTGTTGCAGAGATTTTCATCTCTAACAAAAATACAGCGTACACTCGCTTACATTAAACGTTTTGTTCATAATGTGATCCCCATCAATACAAAGATGCGCGGCTCTTTGACGCCACACGAAATTCATAATGCTCTTTTAACTCTCGTGAAACAAGTACAGTTACAAGCATTTTCTGAGATATTTAATCTCATTAAAGGTAATAAATTGTTACCTAAACCCCTTCGAAAACTCTCACCCTTTGTGGACTCAATGGGACTGCTTCGAGTCGGGGGTAGATTAAAACGATCTACATTATCATACCATGTAAAACATCCCCTATTACTCCCAAAATCACACAGATTCACTGATCTAGTGATAGAATCCGTTCATAAAACCAACTTGCATCCAGGTTTCAAAACCCTTCATTATTTGATACTCCAACAATTTTGGATTTTATCCCCTCGAAAGGCAATTTATAACTGTCTATCAAAATGCGTTCGTTGTTTTCGAGCAAAACCCAAATCTTATACGCCAATAATGGCTGACTTACCCTCTTTCAGAGTGTCCCAACTAAAATGCTTTTTTCAAGTAGCCCTTGATTATGCGGGTTGGTTTCTCATCTCCTCAGGTAAATATAGAGGTTGCAAAACGACAAAGGCGTATGTGGCTATCTTTGTCTGTTGTGCCACGAAGGCCGTACATTTTGAGCTTGCCTCTGACCTATCTGCAGAAGCATTTCTTGCAGCTTTCCGTAGATTTGTCGCCAGGAGAGGACGGGTCTCGGATATCTTCTCGGACCAAGGAACAAATTTTATTGGAGCCAACAATTTATTATTAGAGTATTCGAAATATTCAGCTGATTCTCTATCCATTAATTGGCATTTCTCAGTGCCAGGCGGACCGCATATGAATGGGTTAGCCGAATCAAATGTCCGTGCATTAAAAACTCATATCCACAGGGTAGTTGGGGAACAAATAATGACATATGAAGAGTTTAACACCTTTCTTACGCAAGTTGAAGCCTTATTAAATTCACGGCCACTTTGCGCCGTAAGTACAGATCCCAATGATTTAAACGCAATTACCCCTGGTCACTTCCTGACTTTAGAACCATTAAACACTTTAGCTGACCCTGATCTGTCCCACCTTAAAATCAACAAACTAAACCGCTGGCAGTTAATACAAAAGTTGCACGCAGATTTTTGGAAACGTTGGCATTGCGAATATTTACATTCTCTCCAGCAGAGATCTAAGTGGACGGAATCCACAAAAAATATTAAGCTGAACACCCTTGTTTTAATAAAAAACGAGTTAAAATCACCCCTTCAGTGGGTCTTAGGACGAGTGATCGAACTGCATCCTGGTCACGACGGCGTAGTCAGAGTTGTCTCAATAAAAACTAAATCGGGAGTTTTGCGCAGACCTGTAGTTAAGGTTTGTCCTCTTCCGAGTAACTGAGTATTGATTTAACCAATCTTATTAATTTTGTACATACATTTTCTTGATTACAGAAATATATATATTTTATTGCTTGTTGTTATATTATTTTCTTTACCATTCATGGTTAAAAACGTTGTTTTTTGGCGGCGGGAATGTTCAGTCCACAAGGAACTAAACTAAATTCTTATAATTTATCTATGTTTTTCATTATTATAACCAATGTTGCCATTATTGGTCCTATGTTCTCAAAGTGCATATATGCTATTTGAATTTTATTGGTTCGCGCAATACGTGTCCAGATTCACGGTAGGTGGCCGTGACTAGCTGCGAAAATAGACTTCTGTCAAGATACAAAAATTAAAAATGAGACGGTCGGTCGACCATAGTAGAATTATTTGATTACGTCCAACAAAGAAGCTGAAGATAAAGAAGCTGAAGATTACAGGAAATTAAGTGTTGTGAAAGAAGATTTACACCTGAACAGCAGCAACAGCAGGTACGTCACATTTCCATGTTTTTGGGGACAGTCAATATAAAGTCAATACAGTCCATTATTATCGTTATTCCAAAACTATTAAATTCCGCTACAATAATAATATGGTTGATACAGCCTAATTTATATATTTTATCTTTTTTATTATTGTCCATTACCGAAAGATACCTTCTTTTTTATTGTTTGCTATGTGCGCCACGATTGTTACTATTTTCAAAACCATTATAAATTTTTCATATAAACAAAATAAAACAAAAACTAACAAATAATAAGCCCTATTTCGAATGTTATGAAACGGAATTATTAGTGTTAATTGGCGGTAATGTATCTAGATAATTTTATGGTACCTAGATACATATCTAGATAATTTTAAAATTTTGTAACTGTATTTGGATCTAGATACATTTTCTGTAGTATCTGCATTGTACAGATACTATTTTCATATTTTTATAATACAAAAACTATCGTAAATAATTTGTGGAATTTTAATTTTGAAATAAACCGCCGAACATAAAACAAATAAAACTAGTTTTTTATTATGGAATTGCTTTGAGACCTACTAGATGGTAGTTACCTCGTTAGACAATTAGAGTTACTACATCGAGTCAGCCAGGCCAAGTTAGCCTATCAGAGTAATCGCAATTGACATCATACTGGGGTAAAGAAAGTGTGAAATCTAGTAATTCGTAAATTAAAATCGCATCTTACGTATTTGGTATATTACAATTTGGAGCTGTCAGAATGGCAACTATATAAAAAAAACTAAAGTTGATTTAATCATAATAATTAACAATTTCGGGCTTTTCTCCCTCCAAAATGGGTTGTTTGCAGTATTCTGAACCGCCAGCACGGCCTGGCTGACTAGATGTAGTGACTATAAACAATGGATATTATTACAGAATGATGATATTACCGATTTGTGAATAAGGCGCATTCTTGGCCGTCCAGGGCAGTGTTGCCAACGTGCTATAATTTACAGATTGTACCAACGTACTACAATTAGATAAAAATGAAGTGCCTTTGAAAATGTGTTAAAAAGTAAGTAATCTATTCGGTTATATGAAGGGTAACTAAAAACAACCAAATTTAGCGACTTTTGTGGTGTAATAGTACTAGGAACTTGCAAAATTCTTAAAGTGTGGATCGTACCAACGAAATTAGGCTATCAGAAATAGTATCTAGGCTATGATGGTTTCTATGAAAGTAGTAAAACATTTTCTAGGTTTTCAAACAATAAAAACTATTGGAATTCATTCAAGTTATTAAAGTTCTGCACAACACCAAGACTGAGGATAAAAAATCTACACAAGTAGCATGTTTAGACGGCTTTAATAATGATTTATTTTGTATATTTATTAAAATACTAACGCAAGTTAAGTGTGAAAAAAACACATAATAATTCTAAAAAATGGAAAAGTTTGAATGCACACTTGTCTTTAGATATTGGTTTCTGCCTAATAATTATCCATTTTTAATATAAATTTAATAAATATTGCTGTCCTAGACTAGTCCTGGAATTGATGCTTAGTTAGACGACTATTTTCGATACGAAAAATTAACTAGGAAGTTCTTATTTTCAGGATGATTAGAGTAAAACAAGTATCTACAAATGTATCTAGATACATTATTTCGGCTTTGTATTTGGATCTAGATACTTTACAGCAAAAGCATCTGTACCTGTATTTAGGTACCTTTTTCTGATAGTATCTGTATCTGTATCTAGATACACAAATAATGTATTTACAACACTGGTATAGGCAGATTGATAGCTTGATTTATGTGCCAAGAACAAACAAGTAAAGATTTGATGACATGAACTTGAATTTAAAGGTTCGTTCATATCTACAGATATTCAACGTAACAGACGCGTATCGTGTCAGGCACAGCAAATATTATTTAATAACTTATCTGTAAGGTCTTTCATATCTAATGTAACGTCGATGCACAGACACTCATAGACACGGACCGTGTCCGCACAACATTCTCGGGGAGAATATTTTGTCTCTGCGGGAACGTTCCTTGCTTGTCTGTCCGCGTCTGCACCGCTAGTGTGAATAGGTTTTCCGTAATGCAAACACGAATTTGTATTCGGGAGAGAATGGATAATAAAAAAAGGAAAAGTAGCTGTTAAGAGATTATACATTTTAAAGCTTGCAGCGTCCAAAAGTGTAGAAATAAAAAGTTACACACACTTCATTAGTTTCCCATTAGAAATCTATGAGAAAGTAATAGTATCTAATTTTCCCGCTAGAGTCCGCTGACCTAACCTAACCTAACTCAATCTCCATCTTGGTTGTAGTATTGAGTATTGCAGGTCAGATTGGATACTACAAATTATCCAAGGCACCGGTGATCATCACAGTAGGTTAGGTTAGGTTAGGGTGGGTCAGGTGAAAAATAAATGGAATATGTTTTTTCATAGCGTTTTGGTTAGGTAGTGGTATTTTTGTGTTTATGTTAGGTTGGTAGCAACCAATTTTGGAGGCTGAGGGTGTTTGTCTCAGAAATGATTTACATATTCGAAAGGAACATAAAATTTTCGTTAAAATCACACCAATCTGACCAAGAAATGTTTGGTAGGGGAATTCTTTAATTGTTCTGTTATTTCAACTGACACGTTACTGCCACTCGACCTACCATCATTCGTGCAAGTGTTGGATCACATGCCGATATTGATCAAAATTATAGGAGTTTACCCGGTAGACCGGAGTCACGTCACTCCGTAAATCGAGCCTTCAGTGAATGTGTCTTCGCCTCGGTCTACCGCAACTCTCGAAGCAACATACCGTTATCGAAGCGGTTTCCGAGAACTCTTGTCCGATTATTCCGGTAACTTATGCGGGTACACCCACCGACGGCTTCCAGTCGCCTAATAGTGTCGGTTGTGCAGTATATTCTGCAGTATTTATCGGGTCTGGTACATGTCTGAATTCAGCATCTATACTGCAGAACACTCCGTTTTCCATGTCTTATCGTTTTGTTTTTGCTCACCTTGCAATTGCAATTGTTTCGGTGAGTCTATTATTATCAGCAATATGTTAGATCTCTGTTACATGTAGCATATAGCTATAGGAAACGTCTGGGTGTGGCTACCCGAACATGTATACGAATCGATGGAAACGAACAGCTGATCGACTTGCTAAACAAAAGTCTCTTTTCGAGCCTTCCGCGTATGATTCGTGTCTTAAACATCAAACTCGAAGCTCAAAGTGAAGCAGTGCTTGCTCGCTGAACGGCGACAGAGTTGGGAATCCATCAATTCCAAATTATGTGCAGTTAAAGGGCAACGGTATTGAACTTTTCGGCGTCAAACCTTTTCGACGATAGCCTTTTTGGCGAAAGTACGTTTCGGTGCCAGATCTGTTATTCGCATTATTTGTATGTATTGTCATGATTTGTATAATTATAATTTCCAGGGGAAATTATAATTTCCAGTTAATGAATAATTAAAAAAATTAAATTAGTTTCATTTTGTTGTAGAAATATTCTTTAACACACTAAATAGAAAAAGCCAACGATGGGATATCATTACATGATTTTTGTAGATAAATAAGTATTGAAGCCATTTCAAGACATATTTTGAGCTGAAACAGACGAGGTGCATGTTAGTGGAGATGTATGAAAATATTTATTACTTTACCTACAAGTTTAATTCATAAAAATTTTCTTGTGAATTAACGATTTGGTAGTTTCTTTATAATTATGTTGTTATTAAAGAATAAAACCTCCGTGGGCTTAAATATTTTATGTTGTTGTCAAGTAGTTCCTTGGACATAACTGAGACACCAACCTGACTTGAAAATAAACCACCACGTGATTGAAGATAAAAATGATAACTGGGACAAGCCTTAGAGATAGAATTAGGAACACACAAATAAGGGAAGATTGTGGAATGTCAGATGTGGGAAAATGGGTCAGAGGTAGATGAAGAAGTTGGGAAGTACATGTCGAACACATGGACAATGGGATATTCGTCAAAATAGCAATGATAGGTAAATCAGGCGCCAAACGACCTTGAGGAGGTAGGAGGTCAGCTGGTTCTCAACCTGCACCGAGGATCAATAAAGTGACCTGAGGCAATAACAGGACAAAGTCCTAATTTAAGAAGAAAATATTTTAAATAAAATGCAATAGACTTACTTTATAATTTATTACAAGAAAATTGTGCATTTTATAACGAGTGATTATAAACCATCGACATCTCAGTTGCTGTGAAGCTTAAGACGTATGTGTTTTATTACTCCAGGGTGCCCAAGGACAATAATTTTTTGAATGTCAAATAATTTACAATAATTGTCAATGTCAGTATAGCATGCTAGCATACTATATAAAATACCTACGTTCTATTTTTCACAACAACCGAGATGTCGACAGTTTATAATCACTCCTGATATACTTCCAACGCAATAGCAACAATATTTATTATTTCAGCATCTTATGTTTTATATCTATCGTTGTTTGCTGTATTTAAAAATGATAAACATATGAAATTGAATGCTTATTTTTGCATCTAATAACTGACTACTGCAGTTCATACCACTAATCTAAATTAAAAAATGACCTAGGTACACAATTTCCTTTCTTAAGAATTTACATTTACTGGGTTCTAACCTAAGATTATAATTACGAAAGCGTTCTAAAACTTGTATTAACTTTTCATTGTGTTCAAGAAGGATCCTAGCATAAGTTATGACGTAGCGTCGTCTAAATAAATAAAACATTTTAAAAATTGTAATACAACCAATAGCGGTGTCAGTTGTCGCTCGCAGAAATTTGACTGGAACTCCCTTTAAACCCTTTAAATGTATGTTGAGGGACCGCTGGTGCCTATACTAAGTATAGGTTAATAATTATGTATTGCTTACCTGAAAACTACTGTATTAAATATAAAAAATTAAATAATACATAAAAAATAATATTAGTTAAATTATATTTATCAACGGTAGGCTTGGCAATACAAAAATAAAAATGTACATAATTATGACCGGTTTCACAAAGCTTGATTAAGTTCTGATTAGCTTAATCATGATTAAAGTTGAAATCCAGAAATTTCATTGGCTGAGATTTAAGAGACCTGAAAGTTTATCCAATTACATTTCTGGATTTCAAATTTAATCATGATTAAGTTAAGTAGAACTGAAACAAGCTTTGTAAAACAGGCCCTTAATGTTGAAAATAAACTCTGCTGGACTTTTCTAGCTTATACAGGCCCATCTAATTAGAATTAAAACGTAACACTTAATGCAATTTTTAGTTAGTGTAAATTACAGTACAAACATTACACTTTATACTAGAGTAAATGTATTGAGATGATGGGGCTTGATTAATATTTATAGTTGGGAATAATAAACCCTCCAACACTTGATGAAAGATGAAATAAATTTCAAAATAAAAAATATAATATTGTTAAAATTTACAAACACAAAATCATGGCAAACAGTCTGAAAATATACACAACTAAATATCACTTACCTTTAACATCACAAAAAAAATTTTCTGACTATAATTTATAAACTTGAAAACAAGTTCCATAAATGCATGAGACGACATCAGGCTGGTCGCTAATTAATTAGGAAGCTATTTAAATTAAATCTGTAAAATATTGTTAATGGACCAGACACAAATTACACAATACACAAATACACAAATACATTTCTTTCTAAACATTTAAATTAATAAACTTTATTTATGAACAAACAAAAGAAATAAAAATTTAAAATTCATTGGAGAGAAACAAGAACAAACATTAACATCTTAAATTTAAATCAATTAAACAAACTTGAAACAAAATCAATTAAATCTTGGTGTCAAATAGATTTAACAAAATAAGAATTAAGAGATATTTTAATTCTCTTTGTCCTTTTTAATTCTTATTTGATCAATCCAACAATCTTAAATTACTATTAAAAAAATTAAAAATTATTTTAAATTTTATGTTATTTGACGCCACACCTAAAAAAATTAATCACACAAACTTGAAGATTAGCAGATTCCTGTGATAGTTGGTAAAATTACCTGCTTATTTGTTGACAAGATGACCACATTCCAGATCAGCATTCAAATTAATCTTATTTGTGATTTATGAAGATAATTATAATTATTAAAGATGCAACATGTATTTTCCATGACGTAAGTACATAAAATAATTCGGTTATTTGCAACAAGATCCCATTACCTTCCTGTAATTCGTTCCATTCGAAATAAAATTCCAAAAAGTTCCTTCAATTTATGAGATCAGTCTGTACACCAAATCAACACTTCACTTTTGTTTTATTTCACTTTTAGTTTACTTTGATTGTTCATTATAATTATTATTAATTAAATTACTAAGAACTTATAAAAAACTTAAAAACAAGATGACGTATTTGTCATAACCTCACTTTGTTGACAGTTAAAGTGACGTAAAACTCACCAACATAACCTCCAAATTTTAACAATATAACATACAAACTGACATGACTTCTGCTCTGTATGGAAATTCAAGAGAGAGTAACCAAATTTTGTGCTGTTTTTATAATAATTGGAAAACAATTGCGAATCGCTAGTGATTTTCCTAGTTCGGAACTAGATTAATTTAGTAAGTTACTAGAAACAAAAGAGTGTCTTTTTTACTAAAATGTTCATAACCACATTGTTTATAATACATTAAACTAATTGTTTAAACAAATGTTATAAAATGAAAGATGAGAATTTCTCCTTTATTTTGATACCTAACATGGCTATCAAAATGCAAAATAGAGTTAGGATTTATTGACAACCATCTTGATCTTCTTTCAATCATTACTTTACAAAAATTCAAATAAAATCATTTTAACATCTTACTACATCTTTTTCTTAACATAGAATTAATCCTAAGATCCTATCAAACAAAAAGACATAAATTTTGACACCAAAATTGTAAATATAAACTAAATTTTAACATTCTAGCAGACCATGCTAAAACGTTACAATTTTGGGATTTCAAAGGCCTAAACCTTTGTAACCAATCACCAAGACCTATTAATTTAATTGAATTAAATTAATAGGTCTTGGTGATTGGTTACACTCTCCCTACCAACGTACGGCCTAGGGTTACACCTTCTCTATAAAAGGTTCCCTACTTTAACATTCTAGTTTCAAATGCACCCTAGAACTTGGTTAACAATATTGCAGTAAAATATTATACTTAGAAATTTAAATAACATTGACAAATATCCATTTACTATGGAAAAGTATGAATCGTCAAAGAAATAGAACATTTTCTTGAAATTCAATAATAAAAACTGTAAGTAAAGTAATAAATACTTGTGTATACCTTCTTAATTATGCCTTTAGTAATTTTCAGGTAAAAACATGCCATAAAATGGCTTCAAAATATGTAAATGTAAGACTATCAACCAACGACATAGGATCGTCCATCATAAAATTGAGTTTGTGAAATTCAAGTAAAGAATCTGTTCAAAATTTATCCATTATCATCTCACAGTGTTGTAGTGCGTATCCTCAACATATTTAATGCAAAATTTTATTGTTTTAAACAAAAATTGTGAAATCATTCTTTCGCCTGGAAGATAGGCAACACATCGTGCATACAAGTGATTCAGGATGCCTATATCATATGTATGCTTCAAAGTGAGGATTTCATAAAGTGAATTACCCTAAACTAAGGTGTTTACTTTTACCAAACTTAATCTATTAATTACTTTGTAGAACTTGTATCACTCTTCTAATTAAGCACGGGAATTAAAATAATTCTTTATTTATTCTTACAATAAAAAACTTAATGTGTGAATGAGTTATGAAATTAAAACTTAAAATGTTATGATTTTGGTACAACAGGTTGATTACTGATGAAAGTTGGCCTGTTTCTGATTACCTTTTCCTTATATCACGGTACAATAACTGCTACAAAAAATGATGTAGTATTTAGATTGCAGTATGACCTAAAATAACCTATGGCGAATTATATTCAGAAGCCATCTGGCTCTATAAATTTTGCAAATAACCTTTCATGTAAATACTGCAATTTTCTCTTACTTCTATAAAATCAAGTCAACAAATAATAGCAGTTCGCAAGGTGATTGAGAGACTTTCTAGAACGTTTTTGTCTCAAAAGCCATCAATAAACATATTTCAAGAAAGTGAAATACGATTCCCATTTTTCTGTAATAATATAATAAAAGACGAAGGTGAAATGGAGCTCGTAAAAACAAACATCTGAAGGAAATGAATAGCTTCAAATAGAATCAGTTTACTTTCCAGACTTTCTAAATGTCAGCTATAAAATTGAAGGGTTTTAAAGACTACATAAACTTTATCTGTTTTAAAGTATTGCTGCTCGTTATGCTCATTTTGCGTTTACTTAAGTAGAAAAGTGGTAAAATTCAAACTTTATCTAACAAAATTTCAGAAGTTTCACCATTATTTAAGGGGAGACAGATTCGGTCTTAGATACCAGCTAAGCTCCTTATAAAATATGAGTAAATATACATCAGGTAGAGATGACTTAAAATTTATGTTCGTAAAATGAACACACATAAACCAACTTGATTTGTGTTAATAAGAAATCTAATTATGTCAATTTTGGAATTCTCAAATGAAATTAAACAATGCGAAATTAGAGAAAGCTTAAGGTACTAAACGTTACATGCACTGCAATTGGAATTTCTATTTTGCAGCTTGGAAACAATGCAATTGCTGAATGGCAAACTTAGCTTTATAATCTGAGGCGCAGCATTTCTGGTAAACTTTAAAGTAAACTTTAAATTATGAAGACTACCAAACTTGTCAGAATATAGCAACATGGTGAAAGCTGAAAGCAGTTAAAATGAAATATTGTTTACGTGACTTACTTGCACTGTATGCAGCAGTTTTAATTTAAAATATTTTGCAGTTTACTCGTAGCTACATATATTTTGTATAAATTTTGCATAAAGTGAATGTGTGCTACGTAATATATCATAAAAGTAACCTTTTCTTTTTTGCACGTTCTTTCCATTTGTTTCGGATTTTTATTCAAGTATTACTAGAGTATTTACTTACCGCAAAATATTACATCAAAACATGGATGCGATTTGCGAATAGAATACGTAAAATCGAATATGTACACTTGCTGCATGTTTCACGTATAAATGTGGTTAATTAATTGCAGCAACAACTGCTAGGTACTTGTTTCCATTCTCTCACACTGCTATCGTGGTCTGCGGTTCTTTATGGTCTCATAATTTCTGTATTTGGGTTTAACTACTTATATCACATTGTAAGTATCTGATTTGTTGGATTCCAAACCATAATTGTATTAAGATCTAGGCACGTTAGTTTTTATCTTTCAAAATTGATACGAAACGGGAAGGTGGGGAAGTGTGAAGAAATGTGTAAATATTTATAATCTTTATCAGAGAAATTATTCAAATGCATAGTGTAATGTATTCGTATTTACTGACAAAGGAATTACTACAAATGTACTTATAATAAAGTAAACGTAACCTTCAAAGTATGAAACGCTAGCTTTTCAGTACGATAAAATAAACAGAGCTTAAACCTTCTAACGAAAAGTTCACATTAATTAAACTAGTTTAAAACACAAAATACGATACTTGCTGTATATAAAATGCTCAAAGTTTCCGGCTTGAGATCTCGCTTTTTACAAATTTAAATTTCAGGTCGCAGGTATTGGTTCTGCAGTTGTCTAATTGTTAAAGGAATGGATAAAGGTTTCAAAACACAATAACATACACTAGAAGGGCGCCATATGATTATGAAGCTTAATAACAATAATTGAATAGATCAAATAAATCTAGTAAATCTGTCTGAAATCACTAATTAGAAAATGAAATCAAACCGATATAAATTTAGTGCAAAATATTAGTTAATTTCAACAAAGTCAAAATTTAGTTTAATGATGATATGAATAAAAACTTGCATAATTATATGGTTCTGTCTTACTGGTTTTAATTAACTTTAAAATTATATTTATTTTAGAAAACACAAAGAAAAAGTAAGATATAAGAAAATTACACATTTTAAACTCAAAATTCAAGAAATAATTCCCTACCTAAGAGCTCTTGACTATTAAAATTTTAATGAATAAAAATTGTATACAAATTACGTATAAATAAAAAAACAAACTATAAAATTATTACAAAGGTCAAGAAAAGATTCACATAAATCATTAACATGCAAAAGAAAGGAATACATAATTCACTGTACCTGTAGTTGTCAATAATTCGCAAACCAAATTAACGCTAAATTGCACAGAAATGACTCCTGCACACACCAAACAATCACTGCTGAACGGAAACTGGAATGTTCGTAGATTTTTGCTTTTACATTATTCAAGGATGCAATGAATTAACCCTCGTAATGCCTGTATGAGGTGAACTATTATTCACGAATTCACCAAAAATAAAGTAACTGAATGCAACGATAAAACTTCCATAAAATTTGGTTATTAAATTAATTTTAAGAACAATCGGCAAATGTTTGTTATTTTTCTTAAAACAACCCATTTATTATTTAAGTCCGAGTTGAATTTATAAAGCACATAACTCGGATTTCATTACTGAACCGAAATCTCGATCACTGAAGATAAAGTCTGTAGTTTTTGATTTTTTTATCGGTATTTCGGTACGAGAACTATTTAAACGATATACGATACGATATTTATTTCAGTCGGTAAACTGTATTAAAGCTATTATACTTTTAAATAGGAAAACTAGATTTCCCATTCTTTAAAAACACAAACATCCGAAAAAATATTTAACTGTATAAAGGTACTTTTATTAACCGCAAATTCTTAATTAATATCCGGAAAACTAATTACACAACGGTATTTTTGTTAACTGCAAATTTTCAATTAATTAGGCACGGGCATCCGACACCGGCCATTATCTATAAACTGTACTGTATTCAGACCATTGACTGAATTGTTCAACTGCACTGTCTCGAATCAACAACGGAAGAAGTCTCTTCTAAAAACCCAAGGTTATTTTATTATATAGGGAATATTTTGGAGGGTGCAGTTCTGCAAACACCAATCAAAATGTCGCGTGGTTTGGCCTAAACAAATCAGGGCTATACAGTCCACGTGTAGTCAATAGGGAAAGTTTCCTTAATTCCAATACTAGATTTTGACCCTAAAAGACTAGAAATTACGCAGTTTTGTTTTCACGAAAGAGAAAATGTAAACTGATGTTATTTTAAAGCAAGTCCAGCAAGCATATCATGTTTTTAGGCGCAGATGTAAATAACCGAAAGAGATTTTTAACACGTAGCAAACATAATTTATTAGATAAAGGAGATTTTTAAGGAGAAAAATATAGTATTTTCACGGAACACCAAACTGCAATATCTATGAGAACTAAATAAAGTTAGATTTATCATGAACTATATTTAATAATTTTCAAGGTTTTAACAAAGAAGCCATCTTAACTAACGTACATGTGCGTAAATAAAACACAGAAAGAAATAATTTATTGCCCACTTGTTTTTATAATTCTAAGAAAATTTGAAACACAACCTTTTAAAATAATTTTTATAGGTTTATTTGTACCAAATACTAACACGAGTTTATATCGCAAGAAAAACGCAAATTTGCAGGACCGATAATAGCTGCATACTCCGCAGACAATGCAACTTAAATGTTTCTTAAAATATGATAACGGTTATAAATTACAAATATATTCGAATGCACTGGATATGTTAATATTAAATAATTAACCTATTTATAAACAGACAATTTCAAGGACAATGACTGGCAAAGAACGATAGCGAATGTTATATCTCTCTGTTATTGCACTATCTAAAGTACATTTTACTAGAGTATATTGTTAAATAATTACGAATAGATACTCAATGCAGTATTCTTGCAAATCTATCGAAGTTCACTTCAACTAAATTAATTGGTAGCCCTTGTTTAGAGTAGATAAACGTTGAAATGTTAATTTTAAGAGTAAATAAATGACTAAGATATTACTAAAAAATTTACTCTAAGCAAAAGGAAATCTATCAGTACTAATTTTATACTCTGTATATCTCTTACATAATGTGATGCTAGTTTAAAATAAGATGTGATTAGACTTGCTTAAAAAGGTGGATACAATCCAGCATCAGCCTTAGTTGCGATTTTAAGCAGAAAAATTAATTATCCCGGTCGCCAAGAAACTAACAAATCTCAAAGCACTTCAGAATCAATCACTATTAGCTTTAAGATAGCTAAATTATCAAATTTACCAACTAAAAAAACAAAAGAAAAGAATGTAAAATAAGAGAATAAATAAACAAAAATAAAAAGTTGCTTTACTCGCAATGTATATCCTAAATGTATAGATTAATTATTTCAACCATTATCCAGAAATAAACAAATATATTAATTCCAACACAAAAACTATATTATTTATTAATACGATAAACAATTACCTATAATTGTTTATGGTTATTATTACCTAAATGCAAATTATGTACGTACTATTGGTTTCATAATGATCTAGAACACCAAGGCTAATATGATGCTATTTTTTATTATTTTATTCTATGCATTTACACTGAAACAAATGAATCATGTTAGCCTTGCCGTCCTAGAAAATTATGAAATTAATGGTACATGATATACAATATTATACTATACTATACAGTCTGTTTGATTAAAAGCGCCTTGCTTTTACCTATATATTATTAAATGGCATAAAATTCTTTTTATATTTGCGTGTCCTAATGGATTCATTAGGACACGCATCTTGTGTGTTCTAATGAGATTTTTTAGAATACTGGAAACAGTAACGTTTTATTTTTTAAAGTTGATATCACTGTTAGACAGCTGTTATTATAATGTTAAACTTATGTTATTTACGCAGTGAACTCTTATAACTGGAATGCAACGCTTGCGAAACTAGTATTGCAGGCTACATAAATGCGCCGAATAATAATTAGTCTTAATAAGGGCGTAACAGTTTTTACTTTATTATTAACGAAATTGTAAATTTTGATACTGACATCGTAAGGCATTGTGTTGTGTATCTGCGATTAATAGCTCACGATAAACTTAACGTAATAAACTTAAATTTTATAAAATTATACATATATCTTTACCTTATAAGTTATAATATCCAAAAGATCCAATGAATAATTATTTTGGTTAACAAAAATTATTCTTTGCTGAAAATACTATTGCATTTATACCTCATTAATTTCTTTAACAAACAAGGTATTTATTCTATGAAATGAAATATAACTATTCTTATTTCATCCAAGTTTTAATTCATTAAGTAGCAATTATTTATGTCACAAATATATTAGCATACATTCTACTTTGAATTTATAATAATTTACGTTATTATTAACGTTTAATACACCTGGCAAATTTGACCGAGGTCCTACTGCTTAGCGGGCGTTGTGTGTATGAGATAAGAATGGGAATTTCTACGTCGCGCGGATTACCTAAAGTTAAGCAAGGTTATGTAAAAAACAAAATTGCATAATTTCTAGTGTTGCCAACTGCTATGCTACTTACCAAAATATCCCTAACAAATTTTATTTAAAACTAGGTAAGTGATTTTTTTAATTATTTAATATTGAACTAACGCAAATAGGAAAAATAGTATAAAGTATTCGTTTGATAACACGTTTTAGCGCACTTGTCCTCATTACAAAACTCCCCGCTACGCGGGTCGTTTTCTAGACTCGGACGCGTGCGCTAAAAAACGTGTCTTATGAAACTAATACTTTAATATACTATTTTTCACTACTAGCTTTAAAACATACTATTATCTAGTCTGTTGTCACCTTGTGAAGTTAGCCTTCTTGCCTAGTGGTAAATAATTTTTTATTATTGACTACTAGTCAATAATCCAGATTTTAGTGTAACACGGGGCAAAAATTCATCCCATTATACACTGGCATCCAGGAAAAAATCCGTGATTGCGATAGTACGTTTTTTATGTGAGAAGAATAAAAGGAATAAAAGTACTAGTAGTGAAAAAAATAATATATACACCACGGTTGTGAAGTGTTTTCTAGAGCCTCTCATCTTATATCCCTCGATGCTGCGCATCTCGGGATCTAATAATGCTCGGCTCTAGAAAAAACTCTTCACAACCTTGGTATATAATATACTATTATGTTCTGGTTCAGGACATTTTATATTTACTAAATCGTCGTGAGCGTGATGACGTCATAAAACTTTTTTTAAATTAAAAATCAAAAGAGTACAGTGTTTTGTTTTCAACCAAAATAAATATGCATACACTTACATCAGAAAATTTTCAAGAAAAACGTGAAAAACGATTTGCGGCTAGTAAGCTTTGTATTCTGGTTACTCCAATCAATAATACGGAATTATCTAGCAAGCTTAGATAAAAGAACAAAACTTTAGTTATTTTGTGGAAAAGAAACAACAAAGTGTGCGAAAGAAAGTGTTTCAATAATGATTTCCAATGAATGAAGTTTTAGGAGGTAAAAGATTTTGTTAAATTCTTTCAAAGAATACTATCATAAAATATGTAGTTAAACCTTTTAACACAAATAGAAATTGTTCCAAGAATTATTTTCTCCTTTTTAAATTTCTACGAATTCATTTTAATATTCCAGGATAATTATTGAAGGTTAGTAAGTATGAATGTAGGTTAAATTCTTTCAAAGAATACTACTATAAAATGTTCCAAGAATTATTTCACTATTTTTAAATTTCCACAAATTCATTTTAATATTCCATGATAATGTAAGTTAAATTCTTTCAAATAGGATACTACTACAAAAATATCTAGTTAAATCTTTCAACAGAAAAAGAAATTGTTACAAGAATTATTTCCCTCTTTTTAAATTTATTTATTTTAATATTCGAGGACAATGAATGAAGGTTAATAAGTAAAAATGCAAGTTAAATTCTTTTAAAAAATACTACAGTCCGTACGATATTTTTTATTAAGCCAGAATTCCTAGAATGAAAAAACCCGATAACGTTCTATTCTCCGAATGCAACGGTCTGCCACGGCTTTGAATTTATAATAATTTTCAACAGTACGTAATGAAGTTTTAGGAGGTAAAAATTTTGGTTAAATTCTTTCAAAGAATACTATCATAAAATAGTTTCAAGAATTATTTCATCCTTTTTAAATTTCCACAAAATCATTTTAATATTCCAGGGCAATGTAGGTTAAATTCTTTCAACTAGAATACTGCTATAAAATATGTAGTTAAACCTTTTAACACAAAAAGAAATTGTTCCAAGAATTATTTTCTCCTTTTTATATTTTTACGAATTCATTTTAATATTCCAGGATAATTATTGAAGGTTAGTAAGTAAAAATGTAGGTTAAATTCTTTCAAAGAATACTACTACAAAATGTTCCAAGAAAATTATATCACTATTTTTAAATTTCCACGAATTCATTTTAATATTCCATGACAATGTAAGTTAAATTCTTTCAAATAGGATACTACTAAAACAATATCTAGTTAAATCTTTCAACAGAAAAAGAAATTGTTACAAGAATTATTTCCCTCTTTTTAAATTTATTTATTTTAATATTTGAGGACAATGAATGAAGGTTAATAAGTAAAAATGCGGGTTAAATTCTTTTAAAAAATACTACAGTCTGTACGATATTTTTTATTAAGCCAGAATTCCTAGAATGGAAAAACCCGATGACGTTCTATTCTCCGAATGCAACGGTCTGCCACGGCTTGATGTTTGCAAGCAGCCTTAAAACGTAGACTGTGAAAAATATTTGCAGTCTTGTAAGTTATGTGTTTTTATTTCTTTTATTACAATAATTTGTGACTATGATCTAGGTACATGTTATTATACAATACAACACAAAAAAATGAATAAACAAAGAAATATTTATTTGCGACGCCAATTAACTTTTCTTGACGAAGAAAGGCGTTTTTAAAAATGGTACTTTATTTTAAAAACGCGAAAGACGGAGCCCAAGTTACAAAATGAACACAGTTTACTGTTAAGTACAATAAGATATTTATTCGTCGTGGATTTACACAATATGCACTTGCATAATCACTTAAATTATGCTTAAAACTATTATACAATTTCAACTTAAAACTGGTAATAATGATGTTCAGAAAGGCCGAGGTAAACAGTAACCATGGCTTCTACGGCTTTCTGGGTGAGTATGGCTTGAAAGAAGGTAAACATTTACCCTGGTAAACAGTTTCTATCTTTCAAGCTTCGTCGTAACTCAGACTGATTTGTCCCACGAAGCTCTGGTCTTTATATACTCTTTCTGTGGGCGTAAAAATCTTTCAGTTGACCACACGTGGCCGTGGGCTGTGCCTACGTGATGATAGCATTCTACTTCCTCTAGGAATTCATAGAAAATGCATTAGATACAGTTCTGAGTATTGCAGCTGCTTGCTGTGACCGTGGGTTTGATACTGCACTTGCAATCGTGGGCGCTCCGCTCGAGGCGTTTATCTTGCATACATTTATAATTAGGTCACACTTCGCTTGAGTAATGACTAAATGTTAACTCGCTGCCAATGTTTTTCCAGCTAGGGTGTTGGTGTTAATGCCATTATTTCCGAGAAAGTGATATTTAGGGCAAATATCAAGACCAAAGTGATGTTCAGGTTTAATTTTAAGGCTTAATCCAGTTTTGAAGGGCAGACTATTAATGAGCTGGTATTAAAAAAAACGGAATAATTAGAAATTCTCTTCATCTGTACCCAATTGGAAAGTCAGTGTTGTTATATTTTTGCAGTAGAGTAAAATGAAAGTGCTATTGTTGAAATTTATTAGAAAAAGAGTATTAATATTTACCTGTATATCAGTGCAAGTTTGTTTTTATATAGCTATATAACATCAGGTTTTTGTACAATAAGTTGCAAACCTGTTTATTAATTAAATCATTACCTTAAATAAAATTTAAAATTTAATTAATTCACAAAGAAATCAATCACAATTTATAAATTAATTGGTAATTTGATTAATTCTATTCTTGGTATAGAAATTTTATAGAGACTTTAAGAGGCTGTCTCTAGAAAATTCAAATAAAGGAGGGTATCATTTTCTGGGTTCCACGCTCCCAAAGACAAGATTTTGCAGACCTTTAGATATACAAAATATTATTAACCTCCCAGAATTTTAACTCTTAAGACATTCCGGGACACCTTCAAATAAATTATTCTAGTGAGCTTTGGAAGAGCAAAATACACATTTTGGCTTTGAAGAAGATCTTTGATCGTGCTTTTCGCGATTTAAACCAGTGTGAGTCGGGGGTGTTTGTCAAATAACGCGTCCAGGAGTTTGACAATGCTGCGCTTAGGATTATTAACTAGTTTTACTCTATAATTAGACAAAAGTCTGTTGAATAAACCACTTTATGATTACTAATATTAAAATTAATACAGCTTTCCAAATCAAGTAAACTTTGACTTTTTTCTAGAAAAAATATATCGATATTATAATCGAGAAAGTGACAAACAGTTAGTTATAATATTATAATGCCACAGATGGATAAGAAAAAATTTTATATTTTAATTGTATTTCTTAAACCAGATGGAAGTATTCAACCCGACCGTCATCGCAATAAAGAAAACATAAATAGGTAACTAAAATGCAGCAGCATGAGTGTTAAGAGCTTTAAAATCTTAAAAAGTTAAATATATAAAATATCTGGAAATAGAACAGTAGGGGTGAGACACAATAAGAGCAATACATGAACAGGCCTTATAGATCTAGAACAGAACCAATATAGCCCCACATTTCTTAGTCTGTTGTATGTACTCTATTAATTGTATTCCGAAATAGCCAAACATAAATATACCACAACGAAAATACTGTGAAACATTTTTACATTATAAAGTACAGAATCTAAAAATAAAACCTTCTTTACTTGTTTCTCAAACTGGATGTTTCAGTCATTTGAATATTTTCATAAAACAACGAATATTATTTCCGGAACCGTACATATTCTTTCTGACTGTTTCTTACAATAAAAATATTTACAAAAGAAGCAACGTTTTGAATGCTGTATTTTCCGTACATTCTAATTCTAGGCGTGTCGTCTACATGCATGTTCCAGAATACCAAATTACTTAACCATACTTCCTTATTTTGCAGATAAAATGGTAAATACATTTGTAAGCATTAAAATGTAATCTGGTGCGTAGTTTATGGACAAGTGCACAATGCGGATTTAGGAAAGCACCAGGAAACGCAACTTTAACTAACTAATAAGTTGCTGACCTAAAGGCTATAAAGTGTTTACATTGTTGTGGCCTTTGTTGTATCTTATTGACGACCTATATAAGTACCATTAAATAAATAAATATTGCTACCACTCCACCTAATGTACATATCATTTTAAAAATAGGAAGAGTAAGTAAAACAAGCGGAAAACTTATTGAAATAGTATACCGTGCCAGAGTAGTACGTACATATTGTAACGTTCTTTTTAAATTGTTTATTATTTTTAATTGTCTATTATTATCAAAATAAAATATTTACACTAACACTAATTAGAAACAACTATAATTTATTAACAAACTTGGACTAATTTAAATTACACAAATATTTATTTCAACAAGATTTATATTACACTATTTTGTATATACACATTTATATTCTACTACTACATGATGCGCGTATTTAATTAACTCGTTGGTGACTGGTATACGTTATTTGCTGGAACGTGCTAGAATTTTCGTCGAAGTGTCATATATACCGCTGCCAATCTGGAATGTTCACCGGCAATGTCTAGGGGTTTTTCACGTTCATTACAATATTTCTATTGTAGTGTTTTATTAACAAGAACTAACGTTTAAACTTAACTAATTAAATATACAAACTATGAACCATCAACGAACTTAAACTAATTTGTTTACATGCTATTTAAGTATTTAATTAATTACAATATTTATTTCGAATACACTAATATATGTCTAGACTATGGCACGTTGCGCGGATCTAATAACTGGTTCCTTTTCTCAAAATCTTTATATATGTTTCGCGGGTTGCTGCCCAGAATGTTCTACTAGGCTTTCGAAGCGCCCGGAACTTACTAGACGTCTACATTCGTCGCCAGCCTATACGTAGGGTTTTCTCGTTCATTACAATATTGCGGCTGAATCGAGCGAAGTGACCTGCCGAGATGTTAAGATCTCTCGTTGTAAGTACTGCTGTGTTATCTGCAGTCAAAAATAATTGAATAGGTAATTTGGGTTGCCTATCTTTCAGGCTTTCATAAAAAGAAATTTTTAAATTTGAGGAAATCGAGTAATTTTGTTATTTAATAGGTAAAGGATACACTTTACATCACTTGGTGATAATAAAAAGTAGATCTTAAAAGGATTTTTTACTTAAAATTAAAAAATTATTTTGACAAGTCAGGATTTGCATATCGTTAGATCGGTTGACTTGGTTTTTCATATTTGAAGGCATCGTAAGGTGTATTTTCACCTGGAAATTATAAAAGGCATAATTGGAAAGGTTTATGCAAGTAATCACCACAATACTTACATTTTTTATTCTTAAATTTTAAGTAAACCCCATGTTGGTTGAACGATGCAACAAATTTCAGCATAATTGCATAATTTTCATTAATCTTTGAACTTGCAGCCAAAATGTTTTTCTGCAATATTCTTAATTAGATTCTAAAGCACCTTTAGCAATAGAATTTTCAAGTGGGCAGCTCTATATAGAGAAGGTTTAGCCAGTTGAAGTTTATAATTTGTATCGTTTCAACCTTACCTGGTAATATGATAAAATTCTGTTAAATATTTAAAATGTAGGTGCCAAAATTGTTGTAAATATTGTGTGATGGAATATGTGGATTGAGTTAATTATTAAAAAAAGGAGGGAATAAGGTGTGAAAATGTAATTATCTATAAATTTATAAAACCATGTATTGTCAGGAAATTCAAGATGGTTGCCATTGAACCCTGGAGTAAAATTTGCTTTGTGTTAGACATGCAATATACCAAAATGTAGGGAAAATTATCCTCTTTCCGATTATGTAATTTGTTTAAGCATTTAATTTAATTGTTTAACAACATTTTGGTTATGTAGATCTTATTAGGTTAGATGTTCAATTGTTTCTAGTTACTTATCAAATTTTTGTTGGTGGAGAAATGACGATCGTCATCTGGTTACTTGCTTGTTGATTTTCATATAAAGTAGAAGCCATGTTGGATTGTTTAAATTTTGAGGTTGTGTGGCAGATTTTATGAGATGTCAAAAAAGTGAGGTGATGACAAATGTCATACAAATTGAATTAATTATTTTTAAAAAGTGTTTAATGAAAATAACATTGAACAATTAAAGTGATTTAAATAAAAAGGTAAAGTGAAGTGTTAATTTGGTGTTTGAACTATTTATTTATCAGAAGAAAATTTTTTTTGAAAACGTTTTATAACTTTATTTCTGGATGGAAGCAAATTTTATAACTGGATGTAATAAGAATTTTTGAAAAATAGACAATTGATGTATGTACTCACGTATTGGAGGTAAATTGTTCTATATTTAATAGTTGTAATAAATTACAAAAGAAGACCTACAAGAACAACTATGGAAATGCGTGTTCACCAATGCTACAAATAACCAGGTAAATTTACAGAGAACTGCCAAATAATAATAGTGTGTACAATAATCCAAGAATGGCACAAAATTTTTGAATTTAAAATTTATTTTCAACATTTAACTTTGTTTTATTTGGTTTCCTTTTTTTTATTTTATTATAATTTAAGATTGTGGGATTGATCAAATAAAAATCAAGCAAGACAAAGAACATTAACACTGTCTTTTAATTCTTATTTTGTTAAATCAAAGTGGCACTATTAAATGAATCCATTTTAGATAATAAAGATTTTTTTTGCTTTCGTTTATCTTTTCATTTTTTTCATGTGTTTATTAATAAAATATTTAAATGTTTAAAAGCAGAATCATTTGTGTATTTTTCTTGTTCTGTGTTCATTAATAGAATTTCGCAGGTAAAAGTTTAACAATATTTTATTTTTTTGACAAAGAGCGACCCGCCTGAAATTTTCTCATTTAATTTTCTTGAGCTTGACTTTGGATTTTAAAATCATAGCCGGAGCAAATTTTCTTTTCATCACAAAGGTAAGTGGTGTTTGTTTCTGCACAACTTTTCAGTTTGCCTTGCTACACTAAACATAAGTGAAGTAAATTGTTGGTGAAGTATTGTAAGGTGTATACTAGTACTAGTACAGCGCATATCACCATAAAATTTAATGTGATGTTTATTTAAACATTAAAATATAATATACTATAGCAGTACGTATGTCCAGAGTCTGTAGAGTAGATTTTCAAAAAACTAATTAATAAAAAACACCAATTATTCCACGTAGCTCAGATAACTAAAGTACTCCGCTCTAAATGTGTGGAGAATTGGACCTCGATGATCAATGCTCGATAATGGATAGTTGTCAGTCATTGTCAAGATAGGTGTCAAGTCATTGATTGTCAAAATTGCAGCGCTCCTGTTGCTTTCGCGATTTTTAAAAATTTAAAAAATCCCGGTCGTGGTTCGAACCTGTAACAACAAAAATCTGGCCCACGTTGGACCGTCAACTTGTAACGTCAAAAACTGTAAACGAGATAATGCCCCGCAATTGGGCGTCAATTTGTAACCTCAGAATCCACTAATAAAAATAATGATTATAAAATTATCATACTTACATTAGCAAAGACGCTCAAGATTACCTACACATTTTTGTATTCAGGTGGCAGGTATTGGTTCTGCAGTTAACTTATTTATAAAAAGGAATAGATAAGGGTTTAGAACTCAAATAAAAACTCTAAAAGGGCGCCATCTGATTATGAAGCTTAATGATGATGTTTAATTAAGCCAGAAGAGATATTAAATTCACTAATCAGAAAATGAATTAAATATATTAGGTTTTGAACAAAAATTTTAGTTATGTTTAGAAAATTTTAAAATAAAAAATGAATAAAACGTTCATAATTATATGGTTCCGTTTAGATCCTTGATATAAACTGAAAAACATATTTATTGGATGGTAAGAAAATAAAAATAGTCAAACACATATATAAAAAATAAACAATATAATTTTATTAAACTTAAGATTAGTCATTCAGTAAATAATTATCAACTTACTCCGGAATTATTGAACACAGAACAATTCAAAAAGGTAATTTAAAATTTATTCAGAATGAAAGAAATATTTCGATTTTAATGAACATAAATCATTCAAAAACTTATTAAGATCCAGAGATTATTTAGTTTTATTGAATTGTTCAAATGTTTAACAAGATCAGAATTTATTACATAAAATCCTGTGAAGAATTTAGCAATCAAATATCTGTAAAACATTACGAAACTGAATCCAATTAAATATTGCTAAAGTTAATAAATTTGAATTTCACTAGCAATGACAAACTAAAGTTAAATATTACTAGAACGCTCTCTTCGTGTAGAAAATAATAAAATTCACTTGTTCAAATAATCCATAACCAAAACTTTACAGTAATAAATAGTTCTTAAAGTACAGTACCTTAAATCTTATCCAATTAAACCTTTGTTTATTTGCCTTGCAAAACAAGCCACACTGGTCAGCTAGAAGTTGGCAAAGCCTCCCTTAGAAAAACCGTGGTTGATTCTAGATGGTTTTAAATTGTTGTTTAAAGGTAGCAGGTCCAAAGAAATACTTTTTATAATAAAAAATAGTCAATTACCCATATGCTTTCACCAACAATCTTTGTTAAACACAGTTTAAACAACCCTGTTTCTGTTATTATTTTTGTTTATAATTTACGCACGAGGAATAATGGTAATGTCTCTTAAAAGCTTAAACAAATTTAGCCCAGATAACACTTGCTACAATAATTTCTTCCCATAAAATGAATAATTATTTATCTTTGTCTGCAGATAGAACGGAAATTTATTATTTAAATTATTGGTCAGTCTACGTGATTTTTAATAACAAAACTGCACTATTTTTAAAGCGCGAACTGAAGGAAGTAATTGTTCTTAATGTTTCATCACGATAAAACAAACCACAGATGATTATTAGCGGTACGGTATAAACAAATCTTTCAACAAGATTTATCAAAATTCAATTGCATCCAAAAACTCACTTCACAACAAATATCAATTAAACTATACGGGAACTATACTTAGAATTTGCATTAATTCTAAATAGTTAAGAATAAACGGTAGTTCGATAATATCGACCAGCGTCGACTATCTTCACTCGAAGTTCGAACGGAAGTGTTCGTAACACTTTTTCGACCCCTGCTGCCAGCGCGGAAAAATATGCTTTTTCCCTCGCTCAAGATGCAAATCGGACCAACCAATTAAAAGCCTGTATTTTTTAGTAAGAGCAAATCAAAGCTAACACACGCTTAGTACACGTGGACTCCTTAAAGTCGATATTATTCGATTTTAGGCAGGATTCTCGCCCTAATAGACTGAGCTAAAGATTTTATGCAGGCGCAAAGACAGAAAACCAAACGTGCCACATCTGCTGACTAGACTTGCGGATCATGCGATTTTTTTAAGTTAATACGCAGAAACCAAGTTGAATTTGTGAACACGTGTCAAATGTCACCTTCCAGACAAAGGAAAAGTTTACTTTTTACCAATGCTTTCCCAGAATATAGGCAGGAATATTTTTATAAAACGAGATGACTTAAATACATCATTGGATTTTATTAAGGTCCTCTAATTTTTTTAGCAACGCAACCATTTCTACGGGTAAACAAGAAAAGCACTAAAAATATTATTTATTACTTCAGCATCCTTTAAATTTTTAGAAATTCGAGAACAATCTTTTTAAAGATTCTTTGTAAATACGTTTATACGACAAAATTTTTAGCTGCAATTAGAATATAATTTTACAGGACCGAACTTTAAATTTTTCAGTGAAAATACATGCAAAATTACACATATTTGAAACCGATAGAAAATATACCGTTACAAACCCAGGTCTTTTGGTCGATAGGACCGCATGCAACTAACCGAATCACAATCGCTCTCTTAATATTACTTATAGAAAAATGTAATTTTGTAATTTACGATGTCATTATTAAGTTAATGTTAAAAAGCAATATTATCAATTTACAAGACAAATTATTATCATAATTATTACTTAAATGTTCAACCATACCACACTGACAATATATCGGCCAAATTAAAGTTTATACTAATTTTTCTTTGAATTTCAAAAGATCATCATAATAATTTGTTTGTTTTAGTTTTATTCTTACTGTTGTAGGTGTTACTTAGTACTTCTTAGTGTGCATTGAACTATTCCTACTTGTTGCTCCCGGTCTAGGATATTTGGCCGCGGCCGTTTAGGCGCGGCCTTTTAGGCGCGGCCGTTTCTGCGCGAGGACAGTTTGGCGCTGGACAATTCGGCGCAAGGACACTTCGGCACAGGCACTTTTGTCGCTGACACTTAGGCGCAAGCACACTTCTACTAAAAACAGTTCGGGGCATGTACATCTTTCCGCGGAATATTAGGGTAAAACTTTCGGAAACCATTAAATACAACGGGTATTTGGACTATTAGTCTAATTTTTTGGGACAACCTACCCTATTATCAGAGTAATCTGTTTTATTTTTATGTACACACATACACCTTTTTAATTCCAGAATTTCGCTTGGACTAGTTAAATTGCGATATTCCAGTGCTTTTTATCTTTAAGCACTGGACTATAAGCACTAAGCAGTATCCATTTATAAGTGTTACCTACTGAGACAAAATTCGTGAAGTGGGACGCGTATTTATCAGTGGTACGATATTCAATGTTAGTCAATTTTCCTATTTCATTTAATACATTTTATTAAAATTTTTGATTCTTTAAAATTTATATTAACATGATTAATCAAACATGATATTCTTATAAACAATAAGGGATTTATAATAAACAAATTAAGTGTTTTATTTCAAATTATTCCCTTATGCAGAGATTTGCAGAAGAATTTTGATTTTAATGCTTTAGCAGCTTAGAAAAATAATTTTTTGCTTAAACTTGACAGTTCATACGAGCTTTTGTGATTGGCCAATATTGAATTTTTTTTTCATCATACCGTATTTATCGAATACTGTATTTCATCGATCACACTGCCTTTATTACCTGTAAGTACCTACATTTTTTGTTCATTACAATAATAGTATATAATTTCTCGCGCTGAAGTGTCCCTGCGTCTAAGTGGTCCGCGCCAAAGTGTCCCTGCACCGAAGTGTCCTCGCGCCGAAGTGTTCCGCGCCCAAATGGCCGCGCCCAAATATCCGGTTCCGTGTTGCTCCAAATGATATCCATAAAGAAGCAAACAGGTAAAATAGCAGCATATAGGTGAACCGACAGGTTCTCTTTTTACCAATATTTGTTGTATTGTAAAGTTTGTGACCACTGGTGAAATTATTCCAAATATTCGATTTATCTCCAAATAAATGTTACCAAAAATTTTTTATTTACTAAAAACCACCACAAAAGTTGTTTTTCACTAGTTGATCTTCGTTTTAGATGAAATCATCTTCGCAACTTTAAATCCAGTACAATACCATGCTGTTAAAATAAAAATAAGCAATTTTAATTCGAAGAAAAGAATTTTTTTCAATAAAATAAGAAAGGATTTGCACATGAAAAGAATAAGTATTCGAAAAAGTAAAATAATGGGGTAAAATGTAAATGGAAGATGATGAAAGAGGCATATTTCTATTATCTAGAAAGGTTAAGAAAACTGCTGTATAGATACAAACCTGAGAGAGAGAGCTTTTTTTGTAATTTTCAACCAATTAACATGAAAAATGTGGACTTATTTACGTAGTTGAGTGAATGTAGTATCAGAAATTGCGTTTTATAATGAGTTTTAAAATTTATTTTTTCTCATTTGGATTACTACCACTAAATTTTAAACTAAGCTCATTAAACTAAGTTTCATGATACAAACTCAATTCAAAGTATATATATTTTAGTTGATGCTGAAGTAGATTGATGTTGAAGTCCATAAAAATATGACTGGTATACTACAGTATTTAAAACTTTTATTTAAATCTAATTAAATATTTTCATATGGTGCACATTGTACTGCTTATAGTTATTTTCATAGTGTTTTGCTATTCTACAAATAGTTCACTTCAATAATAGCAAATTTCAACATGGATAAATGCAAATCAGATTTTAAACTTAATATTAATGGTGACATGGTGATGAGAAAAAAGGGTTTTTATCCAAAGATTTACAATGATGGAATGAACTTACTTGATTTTAAAAGTTGATTAATTTGAAGTTTCTCTCCTTTGTGTAAACGACTTAATCATTAATTGAAATTGTTTTATTTTATGCATTGCGTTCAATGTTTCATTATACTTGGCTAGATTATTGTACAAAGAACGAGAACTGTTTAAGATTTTCCTAGGTTAAGGAGTTTTAAGGCATAAAGATCTTGATTGAAAGCTATTCCATCATGGCGTTTCATTGTCAAAACTCTTTTTGGGTTTTGTCTTATGTATTTAATTGTTCATGTTGAAAATCTATTCAGAAAAGTTGTTAATTAGTGCAGTGTAGCTGTGCCATAGGTAGTTATAGCTTAAAGTTGTGTAAATAGAACGTAATTAGTATTGTTGTTATCCATTTGACAAAGTTGTCGTTGAAATTGATTACATGCATATTATCTAATTAAGGATACAAGTATCTTATGTCATTTTGTTTGTAATTTTAAGGGCTACTTTTCTATGTACTATTGATTTCATAATGATCTAGGACAGCAAGGCTAATATGATGATATTTTTTATTATTTTATCAGTGTAAATGCATGGGATAATATAATAAAAAATAGCATCATATTAGCCTTGCTGTCCTAGATCATCATGAAACCAATAGTACTTAGATTTCGAAAATTCGATAATTTGTATATTGTTTAAGGTTGATGATGTCACGCGCGTGGATGTTTTAGAGATTTCATTTGTTTTTTTTGTTACATTTTCTTTTGTCTTTTAAAAGGGTATATAGAGGACTGCAACAAAAAAGCTTTATTTAACATATTCTAGCAGACGTGTGATCACGCTTGTTAACTCCAGAATTATTATAAATAAAAGTAGGCTTATGTGCCCATTATTGTTGTAAACAAAGAAATTTAAATTGATTTCAAAAAGACTTAACTACCTGTAACAATAATAATTACTGGAATAAAAAGATATTATCATGGTTTATCTATATGGAAGTTATTGAATTTTTTCATTGAAATTTTAAAAGCAAAAAGGAGCTTGATTTTGTGAAAATCAATTCACTCAGCTTATATCGATAATTTTGCATATTTCCGTATTTTCTCCATTTTCTCCATATATTTCTGGGTAAATAAGAAGACAGTGTTTGTTGTCGAAAATTTTAAACAACGTAAGTTATTATTAATCTTATTAATTTTATTCTATACAATTATTATCATCTATAATATCTCAATATATAGTATAGTTACGTCATCATTATTCGAGTTTATATTTAATTGCTTTTAGTTTCAAAGATTGCCATCAATTTTCTCTCTAAAATTGTTGTCCTTATGAAACTATTTCATCAGTACTATGCAAACTATAAAAGTGCTTGCATTCCTAAAAGTGTTCCCGATCTTCAAAATGTCATTTATTCTCGTATCCTTAAACATTTTTTAGTTAAGTAATTAGTTTTACGAATTTTCTTGTTGCTAAGCAGCCTAGGTATAACTTGGGTCATAGACCCTTTATTAACCTGCTCTCCCGCATATAACGACGTTCGAGAGGTACTCATCTGCACGTCGCAAAGATCCACAAACATTAGGCAATATAATTTAGTTACGTTGATTAAAATTTTTGAAATGTCCATGCTTTATAAATTTTCTAAGAATTTATGAATGTCAAGCCAAATAAAGTGGTTACATTTTTTGAATATATAAAGGGGTCTGTACAAATCTTATGAAAATTGGATTTAATATGGCTCACTTGTCTTCTTTTAAGTCGTATTATAATAATTATGATAATAATCCCGCCGCTGCCACCAAATTGTAATCGCTAGCGTGGCCGGCCTAGATTACAATTAATAATAACCTGTTACTTGATTGCTATATTCAAGAGAATAATTCGGAATACACCTTAATACTATAGTTGTAGCATCTACTAACATTAAGAACCAACGTTCAACAATAACAAATTTATTAAACAACTTATCAAATAATTTCACTTATAACAATAAGTTAAACCTTAAAATTTGATTATAATATTATAACCATTATTTTAAAAACTTAAATACAGGCAGCCATACAAATCTGATATGAACATAATTCCCATTCAGTACTTTCCAAATAGTTTCTTTTGTTAGAAACTTTATACTCGAAGTGAACTACGAAAGAAATTAATTTTACGAGCAAACCATAATTTTGAGTAACAATTGAATATTTCAATTTCAATAAATTTCGAATTGATTAATATTTACTGGGTTACATTGTCACCATTAAGCAATATCAATTTGTTCTCTTTCTTAATATTCGGTAAGTAGGGAGAACCTCTGTTTTATGCTTTTTTAAATTAACATCCTCAAATTAAATAATTTTCTTCTCTGTATTAATCTTAAATCTGAAATTTCAAATTGTAATATTTAACTAATATAATAAATTATTCTTATGGTATGATTTATCATATAACCCAGCTGTACAGATCCAAAAAGATAACATTTGCCTTCAATTCTAGCCTGTTGGTTTCAACGAACAGCTTCTGAGTTATAGCTTGTTAAAATTGCAGTGTACATGCTCTACGAATATTGTTTAGAAGGTCATAAAGTAAGATTACTTTGCGAATATCAGTTGGAAATACTGTGAAGAGCAGAGAAAATTTTATTAAATGTACTTATTTCCTTATTCATCCGTATGTTTTTCCGTGAACTGTATACAATTTATTTGATTTGAAATATCACTTGGGGTAGGGCTTTTATTTTCAACATTTTAAAAATTTTTATTGAGAAAACTTATTGAAAATGATCTATAATTTATAAAACTCGTAATTTATGCAAAGTATTTTATAAAAAGGGCAGTGACATGATTTTTCTTTAAAACACTCTGTATACTCCTCAACCGTATGATTGCTTATTGTATACCGATTACTAAACCACCTTGTATAAATGAGAATCCAATAACTTTGTTTCACAACCTCCTTGATTTGAGAGACAAACGTGAACGTCTCTATACGGCCGTTCGCATTTGTAATTGAAGGCATTATTTCTGTTTTGAAGTGGGAGTCGCAATACAAAACATTCAGGTTGTGTATTATCGATCTCTCTGTAGAAATATTATATTGTTGGCGGGTTGTGAATTCGGGCTATGCTTTGATTCGGGTACTCGTAATTCTAGAAATGCACTGAATAAGTTTTGAGGTACAATCCCTTGAGTTAAACGAATGAGTATGTAGTATTGTGTGATATACCAAAACCCTTTCAGTGACTGTTACATATTGCTATGTTTTATTTTGAACTATAGCTGTTTATATAATCAGGACAAACTCCTTTGTTCGGGCTCCCAGTTATTATGATTGCATATAGATAAAAATAAATTGATTTATATGATATACAAACTAATTATACAGCAACAGACTTCGGTAAAAGCACAGTGATGATGTATACAGAATATAAACCACCTACCTTTACTCTTTGAAATAAATGCTCAGGCTAAATAACTGTTGTGAAGCTTTAACCTCTTCACAAAGCTTTAATAGGGCACTAAATAAATATAGATTTAGGAAACATAATTAAAGTACACAAATATAAACCAAAATTTTCTGTAAATTGAAATGACAAAAATCTATTTAACATAGAACACAAACAATAAATAAAAAAATAAATTATAAAGGAAACTGCAACTTGGATACCATTTACTAATGAAAAATCAATCCTAAGACAGTTTAATGGCTTTTAGCCGAGGAGTAATATTTCTGATATCCTCATTTTAATTTTTTAAATTAAATTAAAATTTAGCGCCAATAGTTTTCCAACTGCAACTATATCTAAACAGTATTACACTATTTTTCATATGGTTTAAAACTAAAATGGTTGGAAGACAAACAGAAATGATGTCCAAATAAATGGTATTAATAAAAAATATTAAAATTCAGTTGCTTGTTTGAGATATGGTAAGTCCATTTAATGATTAAATTTATAAATTCCCTTCCAACATCCAAATTATAACGAAGGTTAAAAGTTCCACTAACCATTTAAGATTTTCTTCTTGTAAATGAATAATATTCCACAAATAAATTCACAACACTGATTATTATATCAATTAAAAGTAATTATTATTAAAACAAACAGTTAAATTCAAAGATCTCCGATGATTATTAAACACTTTGACATTTCAACAAAATATAACCTAATATTTTTGGCGTTTATTATACTTTCGTTTATTATATTTTTTGGTTACAAACTGAAGAATATTTATAACTAAATACTACATAACCATATAATTGTTTATAACTATTAATTATTGTTTAAATAAATTCAATAAATAGATAGCCAAACAAATTCCTTTTCCAATGATATATGACACTTGTATTAAGATAAAAAATAAGGCCACCATAGAAAGTCGATCAAATCACCTTTCCTATAAAACTATCAAATAACTAAAATTAACTTAATTACATAAATTTGCCTAGTTACATCTTTCTATTTTGACAAAATCCAACCTTACATTCTAATTAACATCATTTAGATATACTTAGATAATAAAACCATGAAAATAATAGTCAAACTACATTATTTCAGCTTGCTATGGCAAAACGCAAAAATTTGCATTTTATTACAAATATATCTCCTACAAAAAACAACCTCAACATTCACAGTTGTTTCAAGGTTGTGCCCAAGGAACTGCTTGACAAAACTACAATGAAACATGTTAGCCGCAAGCTATTTAATTTAACTAAAGCAGAATATTTAACGATTTCACTATCTCATTAACTTGAAATATAATTTCTTTCCATTAATTATGCAGGTAATGTAGCAAATATTTGCATACATCATCACTACTATGCACCTTGTCTGTTTTAGGTCAAAACTTGCCTTGAAATGGTTTCAACTTCATTTTTTTTGGCATAAATAGGTAAAGATTAGACATCGTTATCTGAACAATGAACATATACCAAGCTTGTAAGAAAAATCAACTTTAAAATTTATCCTTTTACTGCCTAGTGTGTCCTAGAGTGCATGTTTATTACATTAAAACCTTTCTTTAACTTCATTTAAAAAAATTTCAATTAAATATCTTCTCCTTGAGGTTATGCAACCCAACTAACATCTTTTTGAATGGGGGTGTACTGCATACTTTTTATTGCATGTCAAATATGACAATGTATATGTTTAGTATTTCTTTGTTACTAAAAGTTTTATTTCTGAAGAAGTATGTAAGGAAGTACTTACGTTACGGTTTAAAATCTATGGAGCTCTCACTTTAAGCATACTAAAAAAATAGACAAACAAGGTCAACAATGCCTTAATAGTTCCTTACATATTCTATTTAACCTACAGACTGTCAGATTTTAGGAAAGTAGGTGTTACATATATATTAAACTATGTAAAAATATATGTTATATATTTTTTAAATATCGAGTCTAATATAAAAAAAATACCAAATTCGGCATCATTTTCCAATGTAACAATATTGACGAATTAAATTTGATAAAACTGACCAAACTGTTTGAAATCTTACTTCTAAAATGAACCTTTTTTTGCACTTGTATTTTTGTACTACAAAAAACAGCATTTAGTTGTTCAGTTCTTTAAAACAAATTGCTTATAACAAAGTTATAATTATATAAAAAAAACTAGCATAGCTCCCGTGGAAAAATCAACGGACCAGTCTCTGGTCGCTTTCGCTATCAATGCAGTAAGAAAAGAGATCGATTTACAAAAGTTGAGCTGCTGGTAACGCCGCCGCTGGCAATCTGCGTGCATATTACTTACCCCATCATTCGTGCACTCACGCGCATTTAACTAATTACAATTAACTTGTGTCTCCGTAAAAGCTGCTGATTTTCGAGAATCACCGAAATTTATTAATGTTGTTTTCACGATTCGATAGCTTGATTCTTGGAGAATGTTTAGTTATACACTCGAGGAAAAAAACGCACCACTTGAAAACGCACCAAAAATACCAAAATTTCAAACCGTCATAACTTGGCGGATTTTGGACGAAAATGGATGAACCTTTGAGTAGTAAATGTCTAGTTTAAGGGCGTGCGAGCGAATGTTACGTAAAGATCTTTCCGCCCCCCGTGACAGCCCGCAGAAAAAAAAATGTTTTTGATTAAAAAAATGTCAAACTTTAACAGCTTGTACGGCGTACCAAAAAAGTCGTGGACCCTATCTACCGCCAAGGCAATAAAGTTCAGTCCTTTTTCTGTCAAGTTTTCAAAACTTCGAGTGCCTACGATTTGTTAGCGCAAAGTTATGAATTTTTGAAGTTTACCCTGTATTTTGTCGAGTGTGTTTCCTCTTCTGCCAGCGACATTATTATTGGTTGAGTTTGAATTTTTTCTTTTCCAAATTCAAAAAATTATGAAAAATGTTTAATTAATAAAAACATTTTTTTATTAACGTTTATTTTTTTAACGTGTAACCGCCGACGTTACCCGATGTGCAAGTGCCTAAATTAATGTTTTGATTTTTATTTTACTAATGTTGAAATTAATCAGTATCAGAAAGTTATTCAAAGCGTTACAATGCCACAATTAACGGGCATTCAACGTGCACGAATTGTTGCTCTTTTCGAGGTAGGAGTTAGCATGCGACACACACACACACGATGTGTAAAATTCGACCGACAACCTCCTCATGGTGCACATCGGGTAACGCTGATGTCGGCGGTTACACGTTAAAAAATTAAAGTTAATAAAAAAATGTTTTTATTAATTAAAAACATTTTTCAAAATTTTTGAATTTGGGAAAAAATGTTCAAACTCAAGCGGTAATAATGTCGCTGGCAGAAGACGAAAGACTCCCGACAAAATGCAGGGTAAATTTCAAAAATTCATAACTTCGCGCCAAGTCATCGTAGGCAGTCAAAGTTTAGAGAACTTTACAGAAAAAGGGCTGAACTTTATTTCCCTGGCGGTCTATTAGGTCCACGATATTTTTGGTACACCGTACAAGCTGTTAAAGTTTGACATTTTTTGAATCAAAAACATTTTTTATTCTTCGGGGGATGGCGGGGAGCGGAAAAGCTTAAACGTAACATTCGCTCACACGCCCTTAAAACTAGACACTTTAAACTTTTTAGCACTCAAAGGTTCATCCATTTTCGTCCATAATCCGCCGAGTTATGAAGGTTTGAAACTTTGGTATTTTTGGTGCGTTTTTTTCCTCGAGTGTAGTTAAAGATTGTTTAAAAGGCCTTTCGATAGTCGAATAATGAGTAAAATGTAACAGAAATAATTAAAAAAATGGTCAAAACAAACACAAAATGCCTTGCGCTGCGAAAGATAAATGCAAACTGTAAGCGAACGATTTATAGGTCTCAAAAATCTACAAAAATGTCCGGGGTGGCATATATGTAGCTCCTACAAATTACTAACAATCAAGGTTTCTTTAATAATTATTTTTTCGGAAAACTCTTTCTCACCTGGAATGTTTTCTTACTACCCCCCTGGATGAAACATCGGTAATTTCTGTAATTCTTTACCTTGTCTAGAATAAGTATAATCTGTGTGAAAATTTGAAGATTGTAGTAAATGACGTAATCATTTAAGAGATATTTAGTCATAATGATTTTGTAAGAAATGCCTCCCCGTGCGATCTCCTTGGGTTGTTTATTATTAAAAATATAATTATACTCATGCATCCCAAAATTCCAGCTTACTAAGTCTTCTAGTTTTCGAGATATTTTTCGGTGGACATCGGACACCGGGCATCGGACATCTGAACTTGCTATTATTATATGTTTGATGAACAGAACAGTTTTTGAAGTTAGAATTAGTGTATTATTTTGCTTGGTGCGAATTATTTCAAATTTTTAATTTTCTTTGTTTATTGCTACTGTACAACATAGGACTACATAGGTTGGAGTCTCTTTGATCACCGTATTTGTTATTTTTGTATTTAATAGTATTATGAAGACTTTATTTATTGTATTGTATAAATGTTAATTGTAATTGACATTGCCAAAACACTGAAGTAAATACATAGCCGCACTTAGGGCCTACGTAATAATAATAATCGCCCCCTCCCTCCCGCACAAGCTTATAGCTTCTGGGGCCTGGTTTCCAGGCTATGGGTTGTAGCTATTATTATTATTATTATAGCTGTGTGTGGTATAGGGCGGTTTTATTCCTAACGACAACCACAGATAGATGTTTATGTGTTTCTCGAGACCGAGTGCTTAACGAACCCATCCGGCAGCGCAGCAAAGTGTCCTGGGCTTTTATTCATCTAACATATTTGAGTTATTATTTTATTAATCAATTTCTTTAAGTCATTTGGTTTGATAGTGTAAACGGTCTTCAAAGTTAAAAGTAATTCGTTTTCACGGTCATTTCGGTAATGCGGTATTATAAACCGCGTGGATGGGGTTTACCTGGCGTCTTTTTTTCCCACTTTGCTCAAGCAATACATCAGAATTTTTGAATGTTTAAATTAAAAATTGATTGCCTGTGTTAATGCAATTTTTGTTTTACTAATGACTAAAACGGCCAATGTGCACATCTTGCACTAATAAGAATAATATAAATACAGGCTTAAGGAATGAAATGAGATATATACAAATTTAATACTGGGAGAAGAAATGGAAATCATTGATTTAGTGGATGATTGTGCCCGTATAATTAAGCGGAGGAGAATTACACATTTTAGAGTGGTAACTCATTGCTTTGTGTGTCAAACGAAAGAATTCCTTTAGGGAATTTGACGTCGACTCTGATTTACGATATTCAAAATGAATATTTTTATGAAAATCTGTTGGCGTGGCATGAGAAAGGTTTTACAATTAAATGTGTTCTTTTATTGTTTCCATTAGTTTTAGATATCGTCTTAACTTAATTCAAAGTCTGTTCTTCCCGCTTGAAAACTTATTCAATGGAAATCTGTTGAAAGCGCGACAGAAAAGGGACATTTCTAACAATTTCAAATTTTTCAGATTTTCAAGAGAAATATATATATATGTACATCAAAAGAAAATAGTGCAAAAAAATCCTTTTGAAAGGCAAAATATAAAATAGATCGTCCAACAGTAAAGCTGTAGTTTTCTGTAAGTGTGTACCCTTTAAGGTAAAGGATTCGCTATTTAAATTTTATTTCTTATAGAAAATAAAATAAAAATCTTTCTTTGATCTTACTTGAAGTTACAGTTGGGTAGTTTGTAAATGTCTAACGATATATAAAAAAATGTTACATTTTTGAATCTTTTGTAGTTTTATCACAAAGCGTCATTACTGTTTCATTTTTGTGTATTAACATGCTTTATGAGGAGAGTAAAAGCTAATTAAAATTTATTTCAGGCCTGAAATTTTAAGAAACATTTTATTACATGTTTATACAGGCTTCATTACGGTTATGTGTGCGAAAAAAGTGGTTAGCATAAAGCAGCAAGTTAAATTCCTTTTATGTCTAAAAAAATCGTAAAAAAGAATCATAAAAAGTAAAGTTTTTCTCTCTTCCAAAAAAAAACAGTTGTTAATCCATTTTCTTAAATTCCCCCGGGAACAATTTGGTTACTAACGAAAAAAGAAGTATAACGTTGAAAGTATATTAATATTCTGAACGTTAACCCTTCATACCAGTAGGTAGTACAGTATAAAACGGTATACGCCCTAGGAGAATAGATAACGGAAAAGTTCAAATAAGAACGTGCTATTTTCAGTTGATTCTGATTTTATCGGGCTTGAAAACACTGCAGGGTTTCAAAACTGTTATCATATATTTCAAAATTGTGTTATAGAAACCTTCTGTTTGAAGTTGAACTTTAAAAACAAAAAAGCTTTTTATTAGAAAATCATTATTTATATCGTTAATTTGTTTTGTATGCGAACTTCAGCTTGTCCTTAAACACAAGAAAATAAAAAATGAAACTATTGACGTTACTATTGATGTTTTTTTGATACGACTTAAATTTTCGATTATTTTTAATTTAGCAAAAGGGGTAGGAACAACATCAAGCTTTGTTTTAAATATCATAGATTGCGTAGATCTGTAATTTCATAGCTTAGTTTATTTGTCGCTGCAATATCAACAACCAGTTCATTGAAAGTGGCTAAACGAAAGGTAAATTTTGTATACTGAATTTCTAGTTGTATTGAAGTTTATTTCATCTAAAATAAAACAATTTTATGAAGTTTACAAAAGTTTATTAAGCGTTAATGACTATATTGTCCATCTATAATAGTAACGTGTGCGCATTGTAGTTTTCTACATTTTTATGGTTAAAAAGTAAGTTTAATAAAAAGCTATGTCTTGTATAGCAATTAAAAAAGGATATTAATAATATAAAATGATAATAATTATTAAAATGTAAAAGAAATGTATTTAAAGTTGCAGATTCTATTTGTAGATTAAGTGAATAATTAAATCAAGTTTACCTTAGCAACTACAATAAAATAAAATAATTTTGGTGGCGGTTTTTAATAAATAACAAGTCATGTTCGTTGTTGCAATTGTTAAAAATAAATATCTAGTGTACAAAACATTCAATTAATTTTATAAAAATTTTAATACTTTTGGTGATATTCATTTGAAAGAAGTGTAAAAACATAAAAATTTACAAAATTAATTACTTGGAATAGTTTCATATGTAGTTACAAACTTTTGCAATATAGAATTTTTATAAAGTGGATATTGGTGAAAAATTAAACCTATCGATACATATATCTGGCGTGTGGCGCCATCTTACCTGTTTGCTTCTTTATGTATTTTGATATAGCAATTGTTTGTAATTGCATTATAATAGTTATTATACTAATTTATCTTTTAAATGGATAACACTATAACATTATCCTAATAAAGACATCTGTAATAAATAAAAAACTATAAGAGAATCTAGTTTGTAATAATCGTACGATAAGTGACAACATTTTTCTCTTTGGCGCTCAACTTTGTTAATATCTTTTACCTTTGTTTCTAACAACTCTGAAATGAGTTATTGAAATATAATTCCATGCTTATTCTTTTAAATATTAGTTGGTTCAGATTTCCGTTTAATTTTAATCAAAATAATAAGATTTAAGCAGATCTTGTGGAAAAAGCCTTTCTTATTGTCCTTTTTTTAGTTTTAACCTCATTTAATTTTGGGAATTGTAAATAAAGTAGGTTCTCCTATACATAAATCATCTTACGGTTTCATAATAATTGCATTTAAATAGTATGTTTACCAGAAGTCTCTTTAGAATTCGCAATCTAAACATGCAAAACATCAATTTGACTTCAAAATCACCACAAATACAAAACATCTGATAATTTAATCAATTAATTAAATTATTATTATTATTTAATTAATTTATTTTAACACAAGCTGTACCAAAAACAGAAGTGAATTAAGTTTTTTTTACAAGAGTGTCAACATGGCGCCGATCGCAATTATCCGTAGCTGGTAGTTTTAGATTCCACATACTTCAAAAGTGATAAATTAGAAAATTTCGAAGTTACCGTAAATGAAAGAATCCTCAGTATAAAATAATTAATAAGAACATCGTTATAATAATAATTGCTGGGGCTCAGCAGTGTCTTCACCATCAATGGTCAACGTTATGAAACTGCACATTTCAAAAAGTGTATAGTCAGAATTCTAAGATTCTCCTAAAATTAAATGTGTGAAGAGGTATCGAATAGAGGTATAAGTGAAGAGGTATAAAATAAAATGTGCACTTACTTTAATAGTCTAGATATAGAGGGTGTCCTTTTTATACTTGTAACTAGATCGTTATGTATACAGGGTGTTTCGAAAAAGTGGTGCATATTTTTAATTGAAACAACCTGTATTTTTTTATCGCAATTGAAGCCTTTTTGGGTTCTTCAACACTAGATTCTTTTGCTCTTATTTGTGAGTTTTTAAAAATATCAACTGTTTATTTAAATTTTAATATCTACGTCATCGTTTGTTGATTTTTTGTAACAAAAAAGGTGTGGTCTTAGATATGGTTAATTTATTTCCAAGCAAATGCTATAACTAATGTTTTGCAATTTTTTTAAACAAAGGAAAATAAATACTGTAATTATATCTGTCACAAAATACAAGGTGTTTCATTAAAAAATTGTAGAAAATTGGTTTAAAAATGTTGATATTTAAAAAGCAATTTTGGACATGCTTTATGAAAATTTTAGTTTAAACACTTGCTTGGGGTAAGTTGATCCTAGCTAAAACCTAATAAATATTATCAAAAACTTTACAAAAAACCAACAAACGATGGCAAAGACATTGAAATTTAAATAAACTATTGATATTGACTAAAAAAATATTTAAGAAAATCATAGCTTGGCAACGTTACATTTAAAGACAAACACCAATTTAGGTTGAAAACAAAATGTTAAGCAAGACAGAACCCAAAGAGGCTATAGTTCGATTTCCGCCGAACTTTAAATTTTTCATAGCGGAGAAAAACTAAAACAGGCCTTCTTCCCGGATTCCCTCAGATTCGGCTGAATTCTAGTCTGGTCGGCCAAATGATCATAGTAGTAGTTGCT
The DNA here is from genome assembly GCA_929113105.1 of Agrypnus murinus. Lineage (NCBI taxonomy): Eukaryota > Metazoa > Arthropoda > Insecta > Coleoptera > Elateridae > Agrypnus > Agrypnus murinus. The sequence goes on from OV816026.1 coordinate 22,372,490, forward strand.
CAGTAATCAGGTACGAGGGATTTTCCGCTGCCCCAAAAATAAATAAATACATATCCCAAATAAAGCAATTGTGTTTAGATATAGTCCATGATCTTGAACTACTACATACAGTATTTCACTATTAATGTTATTTCGCGGTTGAGTGCAGGACTTAACGAAGCTTACATTTACTGCTGAATCAAAAGTGAAAGCAATTATCTATAAGAGAAACAGTTATTTAATGGTGTTTTGTATGAAACTTTGTACTTCTCTTATATATTTAAGTGAGTTTAATAAAGAGCTTTCTATAAATACATACTTATGTTTGTTTAACGATATCTAAATCACATTTATTTATTTACAGTGATAAATAGCATTAATTCTTTAAAAATGTCTTTTTACGAAGTTGGATTCAGGGCATATTCACGCATACAAGTTTTTATGCACAAAAAGAGTGAGGAAAGCAAAAAATATCGATTTACAAATAAATGCAGGCTGTTTCAAAGCCAGTTTAAAAATGAGATTTTCGTCGTCTATCAGGAAACCTTTCAGTGGATGGTGTATCGTTGAACGCATATCCGCGAATTCCCGATAGCAAATTCTAACTTTTAACGCACATATGTAGATACACAGTCAAACGGAAGATACGCATAGATAAACTACACATATTTAGCTAGTATAATTTAAAACACCCCAAGTGTTCAAATCAACAACTCCTTTAAACTATTTAGAAATGTAACAGTGTGTATTATTTGACTGACAACAATTATACAATATCTGCTTAAAATAAGACTAACCGGACTCATTTTATTACAGTTGTTGTCAACAAAACACTGGTCAACAGTTTACGCAGTTCTTATCTAAAACGTTTGCTTTAAAGAACTCGTCACAAAGCCTATTGTATGCGCTAAAAACATTGCATTCCTTTTTATTTATAGTAGAGTTTTATTTAGCCAGAAAGTCCTCAGTTTTTATTGTAAAAATTACCAAACTAGCTCAAGCGTGTCTTTAATAATAATTAATCTTTCAATAACTACTTGATAAAATTGAATGTTGTTTTATATGTAAGCAGCTAATAGTGTTGCATGTATGTGGAAATTCTTGTAATTTGATATCTGTATTATTTCTCAAGTTATTCTATGAAATAGAGCAGGGATTCTTAACAGGGGGGCCGCGGAAAGTATTTAGGGGGTCAGGAAAATATATTAGATTTTTAAGTTTTGACATCTCTACAAATAAAAAAAAATTAAGTTACACGGTTTTATAAGTCATACATATATGTAAGTGGCAGATGAATTTATTAATGACATCACAATATTCTTAAACATGGTAAAACTAAATGAAGATGTGGAACGCATAGATAAATTTGACCCAAACAGACAGGCAGACAAAATTACAACTTAAATAAAAAGCAGCGTAATCGACTCCGAATAGACTCTTGTATGCGAATAGCACTGAGTAACACGATTAAAGTGCGAATAGACAAATTAGTGGAGTGTGTTCAACAGCGAAGTTTCATTAATTTGGCACATTTGGTTTATTGTTATTTTAAAGTAATTATTACCGATTATATTAAAATTATTATAAATTTTGTATTTACTTTTATTTTTTCATTATTACACCTAGTTAGTTATATAAAATCAATATTTTAAAATAAGTATTACTCACTGATTTATGCATATATAAATATTATGTTATGTTCTGCTTTTTGATTAATTTATGCATTATTGTTACATTTGAAATTTCTTTGTAATAATAAATTAATCACTAAAGTTTTTTTGTCACTATAAATTGTCACTATTCTAATGGGGTAGGAGTACTGGTCGCGAAAATATTTTAAGATTTTAAGGGAGCCGCAAAAATATTTTTGGATTTTAAGGGAGCCGTGACTACTAAAAGGTTAAGAACCACTGAAATAGAGGGTAATACATTCTGGTCTTTTGATCCCTTAATCAAGATCTTTGTTTTACAAAAAATAGTATTCTTTAATAAAACAACAAATACGTTAAAAAATTGTGAACATATTCGCGAATTAATTAATAAATAATTCTTTAAAGACTATTCTAATTCTTAACACTATTAGCTACTTGCATATAAAATTGCATTCAATTTTGTCAAGTAGTTACTAAAATGTTAATTATTCAAGACACGCTTTACGCCAAAACTCCCAAGAAAACGGACCTATTGTAACATAATTTTCGAAAATTCAAAACCAAAAATCAGATAATTTTACAAATTTACTATTTTTAAAATTAATTGTCTATCTAACTGTTTTTGTTAGAATTAATTTGAGCGGTTGGTTTTCTTGCTATGCGCGTTTAAACTCAGGGCTTAGAACTTTTGCATTCGATAGTAGTAGGTCTTATGACATGTCTTGTATGCAATCTAGCTATGCCTTGTGTCATTTAGAATTTATGTTTACTATACACACAAGTCGCAGATATTCAATTTAAATAGTTTAACAATAACCTATTACTTTAAAGTGTATAAAAGGAACTTAATTAGTGTGCCAAGGTACACTCAATTACTTCCGTTTCTGAAATTATAGAATTTAATATAATAATAAATATACTGTTAAACATAAAAGAAACAATATTCAATAAACATAAGTGAGTACAAACATATAGGTATAATCAATAGGCAGTATATGACAAACTATTTGTACAGAATTAATTAATTCATTAATTAATTGTAAACATTATATTTTATAATATTTATTCTAATGGAACAACTTTGGTTGTTTGCTATTAATTAAATAAAAATCCTCGTCGTTTTTTGCGATATTAATAAGCTTCAATTTATTAGATCTAGTTAGTGTATAAAAATTGTGCAAAATGGATTGCTTTATTTCCAATTTTACCTGACATTTACTATTTCTCTTACTTTACGGATGATTTTAGAAAAAAAAGCCTGTTTTGGGGTATAATAAGTGCATCAAGTCATTGATTTCATGATGATGTTTAGTTTTTCAATAAATAAATCCATCACGAATAACGGAGAAGATACATAAAAATAATAATTTACAGCCATTCATTTACAGTTCCTTCCTTTTATTTGTTTACTTTATAACAATTTACATTCGCTTGCAAAATACAATTTTTGGAACTAGTAGGAATTAGTAAAGTATGACGTTTTCGATAACTGAATAACGTCCTGGATTTATAAAACACTTGGCCAGTTAACCATAATTGTGTTATTTTGTTTCTCTTAAAAAAAGATATACTTGAATCTAACAACGAAATAATCGTTTATTAGGGTTGAATGCTTACGAACGACAACAGCATTTTGAACTTGTAGTAAATTACAATTAATTTTCCCTTTTTGTCGATTAATTAGTTATTCTTTTATTTCTCTGTTATTAAACAGCGAATTAGTGAAATCTGATTTTTTTGATTCTTAATAGATATGTTAGAAAATAGTGAATATTCTTGTGAAAAACTCTACTAGATTCTAAATCGTTTTGAAGGATATGGCAGATTCTAGAGAACCTTAGAGTTGTAGCAGCGACCTGAATAAGTTAGTTTCTAATGAGATCAAGTCAGGTTTTGAAGAAATATTTCTTTTTTTACTACAAGTTACAACTAACACTTTTTCTGCCTGTTAGTTTTTGGGTTAGACTGCCAATTTAAAAAAGTTCTACCACCCCAAGTGGGAATCCAAATCATGATCCTTGAAACACGACTAATGCACTGATACCACTCGCGTCTACTCTGATTGTTTATTTTGCAACTCTTATGTTTTGGTACAGATTAATGGTGTCACGCCTAAATATCACAGACGTAATATCATCCGACGAAATATCACGGTTAAAATATCACAAAACAAAATATCATAATAAAAAATATCCCAAGAACAAAATATCATAATAAGAAATATCACAAGAACTAAATATCGCATGACGAGCATATCGATATGCTAATAATTTTAATAAAATTTTATATTTAATAATATTTACTTCCGAGTATATATGGAAGTTTGCTTTAGGATGACATTATATAGATGTATCCAATTGTAATTGTTACTATTAATGTAAATTCGATATTTGCATATAAAGAAGCAACAGGTACAGAGGTTCAGGGTTTTAGACAATGGCTCCCATACTGAGGAGCCCAAAGTGAGGGCGAAATAATTGTCTAAGAGTGTTTCTTAGGGTGTGAAATTATGTGGCTCTCAATTTGCTGCTATATCTAAGATTTAATTTTATTTGTTTATATAATTCTTTTAAAGCAAAAAGAGAAAATTTTATTTTTAATAAAATATTACAGTATGTACTAATATAATAAGAAATATCCCAAAATAGCACATGAAAAATTATCTTAAAGTTAGTAAGAACTACCGTGATACTGTATTTAATATCGAGGGGTATATTTAGTTACAATGTTAGGTTAGGTTTAAGAAAATATGGTTTGTACGCATACTATAATTACAGTTGTAAATAAGACTGTAAATGTAATTATTTGTATATGAGTTTTTAAATGTCGATAGGGGTTTTTACTGAGTAAAATAAATTATTATTATATTTTAAACATAATAGTGCTATTTTGTATTAGGATATTTTTGCATGTGATATATTAGCATGTGGTATTTTGACCATGATATATTGTCGTGTGATATTATGACTGTGATATTTATACATTACATTAGACAAACCCAGATTAATAGCTATTTGATGGAGCAGGACGTCGATTCCGGATGCCTCAAAGAGTGGGCTGTAGAAGCAAAAACCGAAGAAACCGTGAAGAAGATTGAAAGCTGACGGATCAATATTATTATCGGTTTCCTTATTTTATAGGAAATTGAAGTATCAGAAATAATAAGTAGAAAATTTTGACAATAAAAAAAACAAAGCTGGATTGCTATATCGTTTACACCAAGCTCAGAATTGCAAGACTATATCTGAAAACAATATTTCTTTTTTAAAAACTGTCACTGAAAGTGAGATGTAGATTTATAGTTTCTGTATAGTATTTTAGGACGTTGAAGGTTACTCTTGATTCAATATGCAGAAATGTTCTACTGTTGCAAGAGGTGTGTGCTGAAAAACAATTAGAAACTGAAAACTGTGTAGAAGTAAATTGCATCTATGTTGGAAAATAAAATTTTACTTCCAAGTTTCTTTAATTATACTTATGTAGATTACAAAAAATGCCTGCAGTAATAAATAAGAGATTTTAGTAAAAAACTATTCTTTGAAGCCATGAAAATCCTGAAAAGCTTGAAAACTTTAATTTATGCAATGTAACAACGCCATAATTTTGTAGTCTAGGTTAAGCAGCTTAGTTATGAAACTATAGTTCAAGTTAAAAAAATGCCAATAAAGCGGAAATTCCGATAACAAAGTATGAATTTGCATAAACCGATATTGGGATGCACAATTCTGGTAATCCAGCACAATATTACATGTGTATATTGTGTTGAGATTTGTGCATTGCAGTTCTAAAAAAGACCGTAGTCATTAAATTTATGTAAAAGTTGCATTTTGCAAAAATTTTTCAGAGTAATAATTTTATTTTAATAAAATATGACGGGTGTTTCAAAGGTTTTATTAATTATTGTATTTTTTAAGTTTATTCATTTCAACTAGCTTTTTTCTACTAGCATGGATAGTAAATACACTAGAAATATTTCTTGTAATTTCATATCTTTGTTTGAAAACGTTTGTTACAAATTATGAGACATTATAATTACTACACTATAGAATGCTTCATAATTTGCCAATACTTGAAAAAAGAACTGAATATTTCACGTTTTTCTTCAACATTAGAATGAATAAAACTAACATCTGTAGCCCAGAAAGAAAGCTATTTTTTATGAAAAATAGTTTTTCTGTATTAAGTCACATTCGTTATTTTGTTTTTTAGGAGTTGGCAATCTTCAAACATCCAAACAATTTCTAAACGTTTCTAATCAAATCCCATCAATTAGCACTTGTCAAGTTGTAATTGAGGCACTTTTAATTAAAAATAACAACCTATACTATGCACTAGCATTCATCGTTTTTGACATAACCTTTGAACATTTTTCGGTAATGTAGGTGGATCCGTTTACTATAATTACAAATCATGCATCTTTTTACTACTCATTTCCTACCTTTGTTAAAAAACCACCAGAACGAACGATATTTTAGATTTCAAGCATATTTTACATGCACAAATGAATTAATATTAATTGTATATTAATTAATATTAATCAATTAATAAGTTAATGTTACTGTAGTTAGTCATAAATAAAAAAATCATTAAAAAGTAATTAATAATAAAAAACAAACAAACAACATGATGAATGAAATTCATTAAGGAAGCAAAAGACATCAACATTTAGTTTTATTTTTAATTAACATAAATATACATTTAATCAATGACTATAAATTAAGGAATAATTTTATGTAATAATTCTTTTTTATAAATTTCTATTTATAAAAATTGTTTATTTATAAAATATATTAAATATTTTATTAAAAAAATAACCCCGCCTGGATTAGAACAGACGTTTTGTTATTGAAAATGTAACGCGCCTTCCAATCGACCCTGCTGGCTGTTGATACATGTTGCTTCTTTAATGAGTGTCATTTCTTATCGTTTTTGCTGAATTGCAGCAAATGCTTATTTTATAAAAAAAAACTTTTTTTATAAATATAATATTTAAAAAAGAACTAGTCATTGTTTAAACTGAGTATGTATATTTATGTTAAAAATTAAATCATTATACGTACTATATTAGTATTTAATTGAAAATTATTATAAATCATTTTATACATATATATTTATAAAAAATTGTTTATTTATAAAGTATATTAAATATTTATAAAAAAATTAACCTGACCGTGATTATACTAGACGTTTTGTAATTGGAAATGTAATGCGCCTTCGCGTAATTCGACCATGTTGGCTGTTGATGTATTTTACTCCTTTAATGAATGTCACTTATCAAGTTTTTTTGTTTGTTTCTTTTTTTATTATCAATTACTTTTTAATGATTTTCTACAATTACTATTTACAGTGTATTACCTTATTAATTGATTAATGGCATTAATTAATTAACATTATTTCATTTATGCATGTAAAATATCCTCCAAAATCTAAAATCTTGTTCATTGCGGTGTTGGAATTGTGTAACAAAGAAGGAAAATCAGTGGAAAAGAGACAATGTGTTTTCGCAGATTGTTTCTGGTATCACTGTGCGGAGGAACCAGTATTGGCTTTATATGCCTTCTGATGCCAATAATAACTAAAAATTCAAAAGAAAATTGATGCCCAATTATTCGTCTCCTGATCTTATTAACTTAAAATAAAAATGATACAAAAAGCAAAATATTTTAGGAATTTTATAAACCAATCAATGTTTTCTTGTAAACTTTTTCCGTTAAAAATACTTTTTCCTTAAATCGACTTTCCTCTTTAACTTGGTTTAAGTCGGGTACGGAATTTTTAAGTATAGTGCAAAAAGCATTTTAGCCATTATAAATTCCTGCGTACTGCAGACCCTTAAGAGCCAAACTATAAACGCAGTGAAAGCAAAAACCCATAAAAGACTAGTTATCGATCGAATATTTCTTTTAATTCACAAAAAAAGTGGAATATTGCTTCAAGTTCTAAAGAAAATTTTACAGAACTTCAAAAAGGAAGGAAACGTAGGAGGAATATCCGTTTGTAAAACGAAAACGCATTTTTGGCGCGCGCTATCAGTCTACAAATAACATTTTAATAAAAGCAAAATTAGTGGGAATACCTTGAGATGATATATGCAGCCATAAATGTACAATAAACAATATTTCTCAAGGACAACCGGAAAGTGTTTTAAAACAATTTTAGGTACAAGTAATAAAGGCCCGAAAGAGCAAACCAAGGAAATTACAATAAGAATCTTCTCGAATTCTTCGCTATGAATAAGCTTGAAGTGGAGGTCTGTAAAGTATTATTTTTTGGGAAGGAGGGAGAGAAAATTCCACCAAATAATATTTCATATGAAGTAATAGACACCATATTTTAAAATTATCAATTTTATGGTCACATTAGAGAAGAGAAAGATCATTGTAATAGTATCTCGACAGTAATTTAGGTATTTCCATGAACGAGCTTTACAAGCAAGAAATACTAACATTGAGAGTTCCTAAACAGTGACTACTATAAGTACAATGAAATTTTAGACAATGAATTTAATTATTCCTTTAAGCGTCCGAATAATGACACATCTAATAAATATGCCGAATATCTACAAAAATCGAAAGAATCTTGAAGTTGGCGAAATAATGGATATACAAACAAAAATTGATGAACATTTGCATAAGTCAGTAAAAGGTATGAATTTAAACCACAAGACAAGGAAAATGCAAAAAGAGCAAAAGGCTAAAAGCAATAATGGTTTGATCTAAAAAAAACTCCTCTGATACCTGCCAATGTCTGACTTGCAAAGTGCACAAAGTCTCTTGGTTAAATTTATATCCTCGTTGAAGGCTATTATAAACCATAAATATCTCCTGTGAGGACATCTTGAGGTTGACAGTTACCATACAATAATAGAAAAAAAAAGACAAAATATGATAAAATTCAGTGTCAGAGTTTCAGTCCCACTAATTGCCGTCAAAATATTAAGTAAACTCATACACCGTAGATAAACAGTTTAGAACTTTTACGCCGTAGGTTTAACTTAAAAATCTGCTAATTTTAGATTTAGGATAGCATTGAAATTATTAAAAAAAAATGTTTTGGGCGCCATCAAATTGTATGTTCTTCCATACAACAGTCTAATTGAAATTTTTCTTGCTCCACAAGAGCCTGAAGTATATAACCGTATTATACTTTATGTTAATGGAAGGTAGTAGGTCTTCATCTTAATCTAATTCCGTGAATATATGTGGATAAAAAAGTCGAGGTAGGTCCAAAAACTGGAAAATGGCTTGTACTTATTATATCGCTAAATAATTTCCATAGAGTGTAGAGCATGGCCTATCCCATTGGCAGACTCTACGACCCACATTGTAGTAACGTTATCTATAACTGATTAGTAATCTATTTGTTATCAAGTTTAACAAATTGAGTTTATTAACTTGCCGTCCTTAACCTGTTTCGTCAGAGCATTCGAATTGTTTTTGGGCATTTTTGAAGAATCATGGTCATGTAGACGGCAATATTGTTCTCGCTGAGATTATTTCGAGAGTCAGAACGGAAAAGATCAGTGGCTTCTGCTACATAGCAGAAGCTATATAGTAGTGCCCTAATACTTCGACCCCATAGAAATCATTGCTTTAACAGGTTTTTCTTAGGAACGCACAGCTAAGTTCCGTTCAGTATCATGAATAGATTAATCGTCATCTTCGCCCTTGTTCAATACTAACGAAACCGATTTATTAAAACGTTCGCATTCTCATAAGAAAGCCTTCAGAATTTATAGAGTAACGGAGCACAAACTAACATAAGCATCATACACGAGACAACTTAAAAACGGAAATCGTTTACAACCGAAACGAATTGGTCTTAATCCGCATATGCATGCAAATTATTATATTTGGGTTTCTACAGAAGCCTGGCATCCTCCCTAGTACAGGCACGCAAGGTACATGTGTTATTGGCACTTTATGTTGCTTTGTTTTATTATGATTTGTTAACAAATAAATTCACTAATAAGCAATTTTTAGTTTTTGCATTCGAAAACATCGACAACAAATCTGGGGTACGCCCACTTAACTAATTTTTGTTCTAGCTATAACTACTCTGATACTCATTCACCAAAAGTGAACTCTTTACGTAAATTGTATATATTATTATGTTTGTACATGCAAATGTTGATAAACGTTTGTAAAGTTTGAATAGTATTATCTAAGTTGTTGATAGAATGGCTTTTTACCACTCGATAGCAAATTATAAAAAAGAAGTATCCAAAAAAACTGCAGAACTTTAGAGCATTTTGAGAATGTTTAAGAAGTTTTGGAATTCTCCTTATTTTGCATATATTTTTACAAGTTTAAGGTAAATTCTCCAGTTTTGCTCACTTTCGGGGGGTTTATTCTCGTTTCTTCTCGATTCTGCTCTGGGAATATTCTCTAAGAATAAATCTTCGAGCATCTTACAACACAAGTGGAGCCAAGTGGGACCCTTGGAATACACAAGACTTTACAATATTTTTTCAGATAAAATTTCCAACTTGCATATACTTAGCACATTGAGTAATTCTCATTGAACACATTGTCTTATTATGTTATTGTGTCATAACTTATGCGTTATTCTCAAAAGTCTTCAGTATGTATGACTAGAAAATAAATAAATTAGTCAAAGTTGACCCATTGCAAAAACCGCGCTGAACATTATTTGTTCGAGTTCTACATCGCCAATTTAATTGTGTATATACAATTTTTAATATTGGTCGTGCAATCAATATTTAATTTTAACGATATATTCTATAAATTTCTGATCAAGGTAAATAACTAGAAAATAAAAAATGCTCTTCAAATTTTATTATCGCAGATATTTTTAGGAGTGGGGCATCGAATCGCGAATCACCGCCCACTAGGCGGTCTGTAAAATTGTTTCTCCTTCCACCAGATTTTACTCCGGTACCTACTTTGCAGGTAGGTCAAAGTAAAATAACGCTATGAATGTCTCCTATGTGGCCGAAAGCATTATTAGTCCAATCTTAAATCCAGAAATCCTATCGGGAACGGAAAAACTTGTGTAATCCGAGACTCCTCCGCTACAGGAAGTTGCAGTTGCCACAAGAAAAGCTTTTGATACCTAAAGACGACATATATATGGCATCGCGCAGTTAGTCTAAAATAGTATCGATTAAGAGTAACAATAAGGATAACTCCCATCCGGGTAACACTATTTAATTTTCGGTAATCCACACCAAACCGATAAGATTTCTGGTCCTTCGTGGGAACAAGGAAAATAGGCCACGACCAAGAACTTTTACATGGCTGGATAATTTCTTCGTTATCATAGTTTTATTCTCAACATTAAGAATCTTCTGTTTCACAGGCAAAACAGGATGATGCTATGCTTACTAGGATTAGAGCCTAAAAACTGCCAAACTACTGCACATGAACCCCTGTTTCTCAGCTATCAATACATTTAATAATTTCCTCGGAGGAGCAGTAAAATCTTAGTAATACTATTGATAAAGGTTCTCACATAGAAAAATGTCAGATGTCCTGACAGATCTGAAAGAATTTTATACCCGGTTCAGTTTTAATCCTTAATCGTACCGACGCCGACGATGGTGCGTGAATCTCCAGAATCTATCATGCCGGCAATGTGGAAACTTAAGATGGAGTTTTCTAGTAGGGACACTAATCTCTAGAGGCTCTAGACATCACTTAGAAAGAGTGCAAACGTAAAAGCGTTGTAAACTAAACCTAAAAGCAAGACCAAAAGGGCAGCTAAACTAGCTAGAAAAATCCTACGAATGGATGTGCGTACAGGAATGCACCAAAGAAACCAGCACAGTCACAAATTCGACCACTTATGTACACACATAGGAAAATGGCATTAAAAAAATCAAGCATTTGTAATAAATACGCGAACTTCCGCTGATAGTCTTGGTTGCATGAAGATTCAAGGAGTAATAATTGACGACGGCTATCGCAAACCCAAAAAAACAGAAAAAGGGGGAAGATAAATCATCGAAAATACGACAAAAGTATAGACTTCTATACCTTACAATATCAAATCTAAAGCGAATCCGCTAAAAATCGTAACAGGTCTTTCATTCGCTTTGGGAAATTGTGCATAATTTTCTTCTTTGAGGATTTTAAGAGTGTGCAAGCTGTAATATTTTTCAGCGTGTTCATATTTATTTATAGTTTCATGTGAATCACCACCCACCATCTGGATAGCCATTTTTGGGATTTACTCATCACCGAAACCTATTTTTTATTATTTTTAATTAATTGTAAAAAATCGTTTTCTTCCCTTTTCTCCCCTTTGTTTTAACTCTAGTTCTTTGAATTTCTGGAACTTGACTGCTCCCTATAAAGACAACGGGCAGAGTATCTAAAACATCAAACCTTTGACACCAATTCAAAATAACACCAGCGAACATACAGAAACACCTCAGATTCTCATCGCTATCAGCTTAAACGTTTGAGTCCGCTAATTTGTAAATCTCTTCGCTTAATATTTCAGGTTTTCAACTTTTTAGGTTAGGCTTTATTAAAATAAACAAAACTATGATTACCACAAAATCAGACTAATAATCAGAGTAGGAAGAACGAAAACATTTGATTCGCTCGCAAAAGAATAATTCTTATAAGAATTTAATTTTTCATTCGTTCACGAATTTTATTTTTTAATTCTCTAGTATAGATAAATTTTCGTTCTCGAGCAAATCATATTTGTTAAGAGATGAATTCATTTATCGTTCGCAAATTTATCACGTATGATTCATTCGGCAGTTAAATAACCACGCAGGTTATTTAATATGTAGAGATGCAGTTTTATTAATACACCGAGAGCAAATCTGTAAGGCTCTGTAGGCGGGCTGTAGAATTTTGTTTGATAATTCTTAATTAATTGATACCTTGTTTTCAATTTAATTGTTTGCATTAAGAAATTTTTTTCACAAATGAAATTTTTTAAACAGTTCATTTTGCAATCGTTCGCGAACGAATAAAACTGCCTTCGTTAAAATTATATTCTTCAAAGAATGAATCATAAATTTTTAAATATAAAATTCGTTCACAAGTGATACAATAAGATAAGAATGGAATTTTTTTCATTTGCGAGTGATAATTTCCTTACCTTGTTATTAACATTGTTGCACGATTTAATTTTTTTTTAAAATATTTCCGTAAGTAGTATTGAATTGATATTTTCTGTGTTTAATTGTAGATACATGATTATTTTTGATAATAATTTAAGAACCAATTGACCTTTGATTAATATGATGTTTTGATTGATTTATTTTTCGATTGATAGATTTAACTTTTCTTACATTATTCGGATCATTACTGTGATACATAAATAAAACTCTTATTTTTCTTTTGTCAACTGTTGTATTCGCTTATGCTGAGATTGAACGGCGTTGTTTTCTTATGACAGACGTTTTCCGGACCCGAAGTTAATGAATATGTCCAGGTTATTATTTTGTTTTATAAATTTAAATATAGCAAGACTCCCTATCAACAGCGCAAACTAGCCGGTCAGGAAGTTCCCCTTGTAAGTGAATGAAGACATAAAAGCGGAAAACAACAAGAATGCGAAAGCACGCCACAATATTTCTTTTAGAATTGTTGGAAACGATGTAAGCATCAGCAGCAACAGAAAGCATTGGTTTTTGCTGACTAGTCCTCAACAAAAATAAGTATTAAGACTGATTTAAACCAAAAATATATAGAAAATTCTCTTTTGATACTTCAAAGTAAAAAATTCTTTGAATTTTACTTATTTGCTCTATTACGGACGTTGTTAAGTTCGCAAAGAAAAAAATGAAAAATAGTTTCTTATTTCTGTATTTCTAAGATGTAACAAGGCGTGGAGGTTCGATATTGAGCAATAAGACAACACTTTTTTATTTGGTTGCTATTATCTTGAAAGTACTATGCATTTTTCTCCATTTTACTGAAATAAACTTTGGGCATACCTGCAGTCCAAAAATTAAAATATGATTAAAACAGCAGCAAAGGTCTTCAAAGCAAAATTATACAAACGTAACCTGCAAAATTTCATGCATAACTTCCGTGCAGTAACGCTTTGTGCCATGAATTTTACAGCTAAATTGCATTATTAGTATTCAAAGTAAGACCTACTGAACGAATTTAGTAGAGCAAAAATGGAATAGAATGCATACCATTTAAAATGCAGTCCTGTTTATTCTTTAAGTAAACTTCCAGTTTCAATAACAAACGTTTTTATGGCGGGATTAAAATTCTTGCAGTAGACGAATACTCATCCAGAAATATTTTACAAAGTATCTCTAATAAAAGCTGCGATTCCGAGATTTCCCGATGAATTTCCGACTTGAAACGAGCAAGTTATCCCGCAGGATCCTGACAGATGCTACTGCAGGACTGCAGGAATAGACGACAGTTGTTTTCTAACTTTACGCGTCGGTATTACGTACGATCGTCGGAAAACCATGTGGATTACTTCGTACATGATCATGCAGTGAATTAAGCTTTTCATATAAAATTAATTAATTGATTAATATTTATGCCTTAGACTAATTAGCTGCAAAATTTTCATTTCATTGAATTATAATTTTACGAATTTTATTTTCCCATTTTCTGAATTTTTTTGTGGGTCGAGGTTTAGAAATAGAACCAATCACCTGAATTATTTTAATTATAATAAACTTGAATGTCCTAATAAGTATCTTAAGGAAAGGATGCCATACAGGGTATCAGTGAAGTGTTTGCAGTTTCAGCTTAAATGTTTGTTCTTCTTGTATATTTGTAAAAGTACAACAAATGTACTATTAGTTGATCTTAAATATTATAAAAATTTGCTGGATCCCTAAAAATATATATTTAAAAAAGTATTAAGGGTGTTTATAAATTTTTCTTATTTTAAATAAATCCCTTCAGCTTACTAAAATAGATACAATAACTCAGTGTTAAATTTAGTCTAATTAATACCTTCACGCGCATTATATTTATAACTTGTGTACATCCAGTGTTAAAAGTTGAATGGAGTGAAAAGTGAGTGTACTTCTTCCTAATGTTATCAAGAGGATGTGCCGCTCTATTTTTATTGTGTACGTATTTCTCATTACTAGAATAGTGAAGTTAACCATTTTTAGTCCTTAAAGACTTGACTTTTTTGTTTTCAAATTCATTTAGTTTTTTCTTACCTAGTACAAACATGACTATTAACTTTTTTTGATCAAATTGTTTGTAGGAAGTTTTAACATGATCAGAATTAGAGTTCTGTTTGCGAATTCTAACTCTTATTGTTAGAAAAGTGGGATTGTAGATTTGAAGTTTTTTCTCTCTAAGGGGATCAACTCCCAAATCTTTTCGTTGTTATGGTTTAAATCCTATATTTATACCTCGTACGTTTTTCATGAATCTGTTTTTCTTTAATCAAAAAGTTTTAAAGAATAAATCAGCTTGGCTAATTTTTCTTTTTGCTATTTATTGTATTAGTAAACAATTTTATTTAGTTAAGATTTTTGATATGTCAGAAAAATTATACAAAAAGAAATTGAGATAAATTCTTTCTAAATTAATCTGAGAAATTTTATTAAAAAGCAAACGTTTTACTGTTTGCTAATTAGAAGTTGTGTTTTCCATTAAACAATTTACAAAACACGTCAAAAATCATATACACTCTTTTTGTTTGTATTTGTAGTTACATGTAAAAGTAATCCAGACTGAAAATCTAATTGGGTTACTTGTAATTAGATTTTTCCATTCTAACACCAATATGATCCCTACAGGCACGTATAATAAATTAACCTGCAAAGCACAGAATTACATTTTTACATTATAATGTTCTGTATATGTACTTTTCTTTAAATCTATCTTTTAAATTAATTGAATAAATATGTAACTGCATTCTATTAATTAAAATATTAATTGAATTTACTCGTCCTTCTGAGATTGATTTCTTGTTAATTAATATAAACAGCCAATTTTGCAGGAATTGATCATGTTCGTCGATATTGCCAGGATTCCTTAATGTAATAAATCCTTTGCTCCTGAATGTAGATATAATTATTTCTGATAACTGAGTGCCTTAATTACATTGGGTGTTCAATATCTAATTAGGAAACGTTCCGGGAACTACGTGTAGAATTTCGGAAATGTTACATATGAGCTGTAGAGAGCTATTGGGATTACGAATCGGATTTCGCTGGCAAAAATGGTTACCCGAAACACTTTCCATTTAAATAAATTATTTGTGTTCGAAGAATGCGATACACAACGTTAACAGAGTTTTCCCGAAACGCATAGCTCGAATTTTCTCGATGTGACACAAATGATCTATGACATTATTTTAGCGGTTTGAAATGTACGAATGCAATTTATGGTCCGCTTATCAACTCACTAAGTAATTATGAAGTAGTCACCGAAATTTCTTCTTTTATTATTATTTAGCAATTTATAACATAAAGATACAAATAAAGCTGTAGTAGCAAATTGAAATAAGGATCTCATTTCAAATAAGATTCTTCTACATGCTACACGTTCCTTTTTAATATTAATGTAAATTTTAATAAATTTTTTAATAGAAAATTATAGAAAGAAAAAGAAAAAGACTTGGTTTATGTATTGTTTTTTCGTATTTTTTAAATTATTTTTTTAATGTAAAACTTGTACAAAATGTTTCTTCTTCCTAATTAATTTTTTGGTTTAACTTTATTTGATTATGGTTACAAGAATTGCCAAAACTGCAGTAAAAATTAATTTTTTTTTAAATTTTTCGTGTTCTTTTGTTAATATGAATAAAATTGTGCAGAAGACTAAAAGTTTTATTTCACTCCCAATTTGAATATATTAAGCTCCACTAATAATTTAAATTTAAAAAATGCACACATTCGAAAATTCATTTTTTTGCGTTTTATTGTACAACTTATCTTTTCAAATGTAATATATTTATATTATTTATAATAAAAACACAATATATGATTAAAGCTTGCGAGAAGCAAACCTTGAACTTAGAAACATCATAACAAATTATATGTAATCCAAACAATTTCTTAGCCAATAACGTAATTAGACTACCTTGGTGATATTTCCGAAATAAAAGCTTTCAACTATTTCCACATTTAATTTCCTTGAAATTATACTGTTTATGTTTTTTAAAACAATACGTTGAATGACACTTATATTTAAAGATATTTAAATTTAATTACGCTTGTAATTTATTTAATATATTGTTTGTTTCAAATTTACTGCTTACCAGAGTTTCAGGTACTATATTTAAACCAATTTTAATCATATTGTACTATATTTCAAGACTATTTTATATTTTCCAAAATCTTTAAGTTTATATTCTATTTTTATAATATTCATTTTAATAATACCTTAGTAGCATACTTAATAAATATTTGTTAAGTGTGTTTTAAATATTGGATTTTGTTTTAATATAAAAAATATTTATTAAATCTTTATTTTACATCAAATAATTTATATTTGAATTTTTACATATCATACATATTTAATACATATTTGGACAAATATATACAACTGTAACATATATGTATTATATGTTTCTATAATGTTAATATTTAAAAGTCTATTATTAGATAATCATTTCACATACAAATAAAACTTAACATAAAACTTAGTACAATCAGAAAAACTTAGTAATTCTTTTGTTTTAAGTAAACAATTTACATTTAAATTTTAATATTTTACAAATATTTAATGTACATTTTCAAAAATATCTCAACTATGCTATCTCATAGTTATACATGTTGTATGTAACCCAGGTTACATGTTAGGATGGTTTTTTCATTTTTATGGAAGGTTTTATCTTTTCATTAGATTTGAGTTTTACGATTGTTCAACGCAGTAGAGAATTTTGTTTTTCCCAATGAGCTGAATCAGTTTCGGGTACATATTGCACTGTAAATATTTGAAATGAATTATGACCTTGATGTTTAAAAGGGTGCATTTAAGTTATAAATTTCTGTGTGAAGTATCAGCTGTGCTGATATTCTTTGGTTTTTCCAAATTTTGAGTTTATTTTAATATTTTGCATTATTGTTGGATGTAGACACCTGAAGTACTGTGTTTTGAACAAGATTATTTCAGGTTTAGATTAATTTATGTTTTTATTTATTCTATTCTTGTGAAAGCATCATTTGATGTCTAAAACGGAAGGTTACATTTTCAAGTTAAGTTTTGGTTTGTTAATTTGTTAGAATTTTTGTAAACTCCATGTGTTGGAGTTACTTTGTGTAATTATATAAATAGTTGGTGTACAGGGATAGCTGGAGAGTGATGAGTTTTCAATGTAATTAGTTTTTAATGAGATCGGTGACAGCTGATCGTTTTTATTGATTTTATTTGTTATTGTCAATTTAGACCACAAGTGTGTTATGTCAATTAATTCGTCTCTTTGCCAGCTACCTTTCTATCTTTTTAGAATTAAGATTAGTGTTAATTTTGAACATGTGTTTATTTTTCGTGACGTCATGATAAGGTTGATGTGCAAGTTTTTTGAAAAAGCTTGTTGTGTTGTCAAATGTTTTTCGTAAACATGTAAATGGATCCCGGAAAAAGAACAATGTCAGTCGATCAAAAACTCTGGTTAAAACCACGCTCGGCTCGTATCCAAAGTCCTAAGCTAAAAGTTAGGTTATGAAGTTTTAACTCATATGTTTTGTTTCGTAAACAAACGTCAATATCATATGGAATTGGATACTTACCTGTTATATAAAACAAAGAAGATTTGTTTCCATTTTAATAATCACTGGCAAGTGTGACCGATTTATTCTAATAAATCAAAGAAGATAATCTTACTATTTCCATATCGCCAATTATAATCGATTTGGATATCGACAATTTATGTATGGAATATTGTTTGGATCAACTAATTTGAATGGAAGCTGCTTTACCGATACAACAAACATGATGAAACCAACCAATGAAAATGATTTTTTGGCTTTATTTCTTTTTGCAGATTTTAGTTAGACGAATATTTATTCAATATTTATGGGATATATTCATATTATTTATGTCAAATATATACATCATATTAAAAGTATACACAATAAAATATATTTAAACAGCATTCTAAGTTCAATATTTATATAATATTAAAAATCAAATGTTTTAAATAAAAGAAAATCTGTTGTTTGCTATGTTTAACAAATATTGAGAATTAAATATTCCATTTATATAATACGATGCTACCTGGATACTAATGTTGTGATTGCTTTGTGGATAGCATTTATGTGTTTTGAAACCTGCAAAAGTATTAAGTATAAAAATATATCAAGTTATTGACAAAACCACTCTAGCTTCACGCTAGACAATCCAGATAACATTAAAATTACCTATCGGTTTCTATTTCGTGTAATTTTAAATAATCGTCGAGATGATTGTATGTCAAGAAGTTGCGTGTCAACTTTCATCATTCCTTAAATTTGTAATTCGGTAGAAATTAAACAATTTTTATCTACAATCCTTAGATAAGGAATCCAAGTTGACTTTAATCTATTCTGACTTCTCTAATGCTTTCGATGCAATTGATAGGGCTATACAACTTAGTAAATAAAATGTCGAAGCTGGAATTGAGTGACTTGCCAATAACGTATATTTGTGTCAAAAAATAGATAAACAATGTGAGTTACAACGGATTTAGATCTGAAACATTCGAAAGTACATTTGGTGTCCCACAGAGATTTAACATGAGGCCTTTTTTGTTGCTGGTTTTTGTTTGCTGATGATCTAAAATATATACTACATCAATAATTACAATCCCACCTACCAATATCACAAAAGTGGTGTTATGATAGTAAGCTTTCAGTAAATGTTTCTATATGTTAAGTGTACTCATCCTGATATATTTCATTGTTTCTTAGGTGATTTAATTATTACATTAATGCATGATATTTCGCAGGTTAAATTAGTAAAATGCTATAATTCTTCTAATTATACACATATTCAAGATCACTAAAGTTATAGTTTCGAATTGTAGTCTAGTTCTTATATTTGTTAATTCAATGTTGATTACCTTGTAGGGTTGCCAACTTTTGAAAGTAGGAAGTAAGGATAGTCAAGAATTTCTAGAAACGCTATTATAATCATTTACAATAACAAAGATTTTCCAATGCTATTTACTATTTAAATGAAAACGAAACATCAATTTAGTGAACCGGCCAATGTCGTTAAGGGCTCCCTTGAATGCTCGTGAAGCGGTTCTCTCCGCATGTACACGAGTTTAATATAAATTCAAGGAATAGTTATTACAGAAACCAATGTTTTTCCAAATTATTATTATATTATTAAATTATATTTACGTGTCCTAATGAAGCCATTATGACACGCATTTTGCGTACGGACAGCATAATCGACTGGAAGGCACGATTTACGATTTCAAAACCCCCGTTTTATTCCCAGTTTGGGTATTTTTTTATAGAATATTTAATATATTTCATAAATAAACATCTTTTTAGAAAAAAAAAGAAATAACTCACAATTAAATACTAATATGATATGCATAATCATTTAGTTTTATTTTTATTTAATATAAATATACATAGTTTAAACAATGACTATAAAATTAAGGAATAATCTTATGCAATTATTCTTTTTATAAATATTATAAAATAAACAATTCATTTAAGAAACAAACGAAAAAGTATCATAAATGACATTCATTAAAGAAGAAAACGACATGAACAGACAGCATGCCCGTCTGAAAGGCGGGTCGGATTTACGATTACAAAACCCCCGTTTTATTCCCAGTTTGGGTATTTTTTAAATCAAATATTTAATTTCATAAATAAACATTCTCTTATAATTAAAATATTTATAAAAAAGAATAATTTACATAAAATTATCCCTTAATTGCCTTTTAAAGTATAAAAATTAAACTAAATGCTTATACATACCAGATTAATATTTATTTGTAAGTTATTCTTTTTAGTAAATATTATAATCATAAAAAAATTGTTTATGAAATTTTATTTAAAAAGAAATACCGGAACTGGCAATAGAACTCAGGTTTTGTAATCGTAAGCCCAGCGCGCTTTCTACTTGGCCACAATGTTCATGTCTTTTGCTTCTTTAATAAATTTATCATCCTTTTTTTGTTTGTTTGTTTTTATTATTAATTACTTTTTGATGACGTTTTACAATTACTAATTACAGTACGTTCACTTATTACTGATTATTATTAATTAATCAACAATTAATATTATTTCAATTACGCATGGTATTTCTGGTATTACTACCTTAAAAATCTCAGTTTATATGGATCTATCACTCTCCAAAAATAATGTGTGGTGAAGGCCTTGTTCGAGAGGTTCCCCTTAGCGCTGCCATATAGCCTGAACCAGCGAACAATACCGGTTCTTCGGACCTTGACCAATCAAATTCACCAATTCAGGAACAATTAATTTACTTATGTAGGTAGCTAATCTAATAATAATGTGGGTACGAACCTTGAAATTAGGTACACTGTTTTCATAGTAAAAGAAAGCTAAAAGCAGCTTTCTGTTTTTTTCATTTTTCAGTCATGTTTTTTTTCTTTGCTAGAACTTAAACTTTCTACCGCGCAGTGGCGTCAGCTAGAATGACCACTCGGAGTATAGGATACATACCCCGAACAAGCTCGTTAGTATATATGGATGGTCAATCAGTCTCATCATGTAAAACTTCAACTGCGGCTTGGCCATTAATAACTAACGCCGCTCATTTAATAAGCCGTAGATTAGTTGCTAGGTTATGTGTCAGTTGAAGTTTATTAGATTTTCGAGATTTGGCTGGTCATTAACGGCATTGGCCGGTTTAATACATTATACTATACACACGTATAGGTTTTCTTTTTTTCCTGAGCTTTTAACCACATTTTTTTCATCGTCTGGTAAATTATAATCTGTAGCTGTATCGCTCATTTTAATGGGTATTAACAACAATAATGCACTAAATTACCTAACTTAATACAGCTCATATCAAATTTGCTTGATTTTGCATGAACGGTGTTGGCGGTTAATTTGAAATTTACAATTATTGATTCTCGAAAGCTAATTTCAGTGGTTAAAATAAAATTTTAATTAAAATATTGAATAATTTTCGTCGATTGTTTTAAATAAGGACAAAACCCGTCCTTTCTTATAACAAGAAAGGACGAAGGACACACTCTTAGAAACAAGGACTGTCCTTCCGAAAAAAGGTCAGTTGGCAACCCTATAACCTTGTAAATAAAGAAGGGCAAAATATTAAAGCATAAATCCACATTTCTTATGGAGCGTAAAGTTTTATTCATTACTACTTAATAATATTGTCACGTGGGGTTTTCGTGACTGGGGAACGTAGTCAGAGGTAGAAAGGAAAATAAACACAAGACATGGAAAACAACTATATACTAACAACAATAAAGAGAGTAGAAAGATTCACATACATAATGGTTATACAGTGTGAGGACGTACATGTCCTCCTAAAGCTAACATAATCTTGAGCGTGGTCGGAACCAACCCTGCTCTAGCACTAGATCTACAAACTAAGCGTAGAAGTTAAACTCCTGGTGATCTATAACTAAGCGTGGGAGCCTGCTCACAACTCCCCCAAATTAAGCGAGAGAGGGTTGTAGCGCAACTCCTCATAACTAAGCAGACTAAGCAGTAGAGGGTCAGGTATTCAGCATCCCTGGATGCCAGAATCTAGACGCTCTACTATTAATTAATGAAAGCTCACTTTATCCGCTTGTTTCTTGATGAGGCTTCTTCTGAGTCTTGGCACAGACAGATTTTCAAGCCAAACAAGCAGGTTTATATACTGCTGAACGCGGAAGCCTTACTGTATAATTGAATAAATTAAGTAGGATGAGAAGAATATATGAATGCATAATGAAATTCAAGCTGTATATATTATTTCTAATGAGATGCAGGCTGCATACATTATTTCCAAGCATATGCAGACTGCATAAATTACTTCTAATGAGATGCATATTCGTGTACGCGCGTGGGACGCCGCTACTTGGCTAGTATTTAACCTTGATGTTATATTTGCACTAAACGGAATACAGGTTGGAAATTTATAAAAGATTCAAATCGAAATAATTTCGTTTGTGACAAAATGAATTTCGAATTGAAACCGTTTTAAAATGTGAAATTTCGATTACATTTGCGGTATAAACTAAATATCCAGTGAGGTGTGGCTACGATTTTAATAAATTTAATTCAAATATCAATACTGAATTTTATCTTATCGAAGTCCACAAGAAGTATTAAGGTAACGCCAATGAAAATGATGTCAGAAAAAGGTTATAAATGCAAGGCCAACTATTTTGCTTATCTATGTTTATAACGTATGTTTTGTATTTGTATATTGTATTATAACTGGATATTAATCTGTCGAGTAAACAAATATAATTGAATACATAAAAAATAAAACAATTTCTGAGTTAAAGCTTAGTAAAGTTGCATTGCTCAATCTATACAAATATGCTTCATAGAGTGGTATTACTCTGCTTTTTTAGAATTCGTTTTAATATATCAACACAAACGATTTCATCCCAATCCTATTGTTTTCTTTTTTTCTAAAAATAATTCCATACCTAGAAAACTACTTATTCCGTTTTCTTAAGGGAACATTAAGTTTTGCACGGAATTCGTGTTAGAAAGCCATTAAATAGATAAGTTCGATTACTATTCTTTTATTTTCTAATCCCTTTACGAGGGAGTTAATAGTAACACGAGAATACCACGTTCAATTTACTAACGCTGCGAACTTGTATAAAAGCTTTCCGAGGTGATTTTTCTGCTGCTCTTAGCTTTGTTTTTATACTTTGTATCGAAGTGTAGTATATGGTATATTGACTAGAAGAAAATCTCATTTAGAATGCTTCATTTATAGGTTTCTTACAGCTATAGAAAAAGAGCATTTAAATTTTGTCATTTCCACCATTGATCAATGAGGATGTTCTTCTGATCTTTGAGATTAACCCAGATGAGGAGTATTATGTTACAGTCAATGTAGTAAATCGGCCGATGTCGTTAATGGTCAACTAAGTAATCCCAAAAATTGCATAGAAGCATATTTACTAAATATTTAATAAACTTCAACATATTGTAATGAATTAATTGACTTACACTTAATTATTAATTTTCAAGTCGCAGATGAAGTTAGGTTACTGTTAGTTTGAAGTTTTAATTTACCTT
Source organism: Agrypnus murinus (assembly GCA_929113105.1). Lineage (NCBI taxonomy): Eukaryota > Metazoa > Arthropoda > Insecta > Coleoptera > Elateridae > Agrypnus > Agrypnus murinus. The sequence goes on from OV816026.1 coordinate 22,396,241, forward strand.
TTAAGTACGGTTAGATGAAACTTTAAAAATGGATACAAAATTATTTCGCATATCTAAGTGCATTCATTTACTTACGTCAGAAATGTAAATATCAGCAGTATATGATTGATTCAGTACGTACAATGCTACTGAACCTAAACTTTCAATAGTATTAACCCAGAAATTCTAATATCGTGATTACTGTATGCTTAAATTAAATTCTGGGCTTTTTAAGAAATCATCTCAGTTTTATGTTCAAAATTACTAATTTACATAAGCTTTGAGTTTTTGTAGGAATCTGATCGATCAAAGACTTGATAAAAGTTAAACGTTTCAAAAGCAGCATTGTTAATGTCGAAAATTTAATGGACAGTGCACATCAAACAAATAGTCCGATACCAGAAATAACAAATCAAAGAGGCTGTGCTGCTTTTACATTAATTAAAGGTTACTCTTTGTAGGTATTACTACGAAATTGATTGGAAGTTTCCACAAAACCTTTTTAAGTCTAATGTATTAAACAGTCCAGATAATGACTAACCTATTACGTAAGTTGATAACAAAAACATAAAAAAACATTTGTACACTTTTCAAAAATAATGGACTGTAAAATTTTGAAAATAAATGTACAGGGTTATGCAGGTATATGTTAACCCCATATTATTTTTTAGTTAATGGATTCGGTCAAAAAATAATTTTAAACAATATTATGTGCATGTTTTAAAAATACTAAAAATTTTTTGAAAACTTGTATGTTATACAGAGTGATAAAAAAGCGTGTGTTTTCTTACATGTTTCATTTTTCAATAATTGAAGTTCCTACTATTTTCTGATTTCAAATTTATCTACTTATCGCAGATTTGATCGGGCAGTTTTTGAGTTATCGCTAAAAAATGATTGAATATTTTAGATGTCTGTCTATAAACCACAAGTTACCCTAAATTACTACCTAATTTTATTCATACCTAATAGTACAAGTTGTCTCTATTCGAAAATAAAACATTTCGATGGTTTTTTAATGAAACAGAAAACTAAACTATTGTAACGTTCTTTTTAAAATAATAACAAAATGCGGTTTAAATCGTCCATTAATAAAAATATTATTTTCATACACTTAATTAAAAACCCTATAATTATAAACTATTAACAAACTATTTAAATGCTAGGTATTTACAAATTTATATGAGGACCATTTATATAAAAACTATTTATGTATTACAATAATTATTAACATTTATTTATTCACTAGTATTCGACTTTAACTAATTATTCAGAGTACATTTCACTATGCCGGTCAAACATTAACTCAACTCCTACCCGCGAACTCAATTTATATCTTTCATAAGTTCTAGAACATAACCGATGAATCATACATGCAGCTGTTGATGAGTCACGTCGATAAGTCGCGTCGATGAGTCATACACGCAGCTGTTGATGAGTCATACATGCAGGTGTTATTGATGAGTCATACAGTTGATGCCTCATACATCTAAAATGTTCGATGACGTCATATGCGGGTTTACTATTCGTTACACTATTTTACTAAAACACAAACTATATATGTACAACATAACCTGCATTATTTTCGAGGCATTTCTAACTGTTATTAATTCAGTTTTTATTTTTTGAATTTCGTTTGGATTCAAATTATGTTAATGTATTTCTTTTCTTAACGGATTTTCAGCTGTTCTTTATCTCCATTTATCTCTTTTGTGATTTAGACAGAAATCTAAAATATTCAATTGGTTATGATTTGTTAACGATAACTCAAAAACTACTCGGCCAAATATACGATAAATTATATATTTGAAATCAGAAAATAGTAAGAACTTTAATTATTGAAAAATATACAGAGCGTTCCTTTAAAAAAAGACACACCTTTTTAGCATCTTGTATAATATACGAATTTTCAAGAACTTTTAGTATTTTTAAAAACTGCACATACTATTGTTTAAAATTACTTTTTGAACGAACCCATTAACTTAAAATTAAAAAAATAATTTGGGGTTAACATATGCCCGAATCATGCTGTACATATTTGAAGCAAGTTGCTACCGTCTATTTTTCAACATAATTCAACATAAAAAAAATAAATAAATGCAGGAAAAGGAAAGTACTAGTACTGTTTATTAAAATGTGGTTCCATAGAGCACTGGAAAAAAACTGGAAAATTACTAAGCTTACACCATGCCATAAGTGCAAACGTGATGATATTCTAACCTTAAGGGAACAGTCTATTACTGGGGTAGCAATACAGACAGTAGTAGTAAATAAAATGAAGTAAATAAAAACATTTCCACTTGCTACCGTTTAATTCTCTTAATCTTTAATTCTTTGCATGCTTTAAGTTTTTAAATCTTTGAATATAGCATACTTAAAAAATTCGAACCTTGATCAGTTAATAATATTTTAGGTGTACCGTACCTCAATTTATTACGAACCGTTTGAAAGTAGTGGAAGCTTTGTGATTTGGAACGGGGATAGCTTCCGAAAATTTGGTTAAATCAGCTTAAAGCGTCATCAATATCGTTGTGAAAAGTTGTAGGTAGAAGTCCGACAATATCTAGACTAACCTTTTCAAAAGGGAATCTTGAAGTAGTTATTACCATAGGTAATTTATTACGTTTACAAACTTTATTCTTTTGGCAGGATTCACAACTTTTAACAAATCATTTTATATCTCTATGAATTTTATTTCAAACATACTTTTTAATTTTTCTGTAGTCTTTGAAATTGTTAAATGACCTCCTAACAGAGTGAGCGACATGATGTTTAATTAAAACAGTTTCAATTTCGTCGCGAATTAAATTGGAAGAAACATTATTATTACGCAAAATGAAGATTTATATCAGTCCCTTAAAATGTACATTAGTATCTACGTATCTTTTCAAGATTCAGTTTGTCCAATCCACTAGCTAATCTCGTTAAATATGTTTTGATCCTTTCTTTTAGTCACAACAGAGATTCTACATAAAGCGTCGCTGTCGGCTTAACGTTACCTTACCGCTAGGATGAATAATATCAAAACTATATTCCTCTAACTCTATCCTCTAACGAGCTAAACGGGAAGTTGGATCTTCACATTAAAAATCCACAAAAGAGGTTTGTGGTCTGTATAGCTAAATATATAACACACTATTTATTAATTAAATAAATAAGGTTGAAAATGCTTAACAACTGACCATACGTATAATGCTTAATAACTCATTTTCTATCGTGCTATAGTTTTTCTTGTGTTTGTTAAGCACTTTAGTGGTATACATTATGGGACGATGACTTCCTAAAGTACCCTGAGATAAAATTGATCGTATCGTCACGTTACTGGCATCTTTTAATATTTTTTATGATTTTCAACAAAGTGAACACTAACTAAAATCTACATCCCTATTCAAAAGATTATTAAGCCGTAGGGTAAAATTTTTGATAAATCTGCAATGCCTAAAAATGAAGTCTAATGCATAACGAAACTGTTTGTTACCTTTATTATCGGGCTGTTTTGGAACAAGAGAACAAGTAATGAGAATTTCAAGTATTGGTGGTTAAATAAATAATCCCATCTTTCAGCATATCCTCAACGTGAGATTTAACTTCTGACTAAAATATATTATTAAATCTGTTCCTATCGTTATAATAATATAAAGTCACCAACAAGCAATTAGTAATGTTCAGAAGAAATTACATTTTGATCACCATAATTGTTGATTCTGAAAGCTCATGTAACGAACCAAGATTAGTCTCTCAGTATATCGGTTTATATACAGAAAATATACTGAGTTAGCGTAACTCATGCCGACTTGATCCCTTTCTGTTATGAAGTACGAGGATAGATCGGAATGTTACTAGAACGAACCACAAGATGGCGTTATGCGCGCGTGCTAATTGGAGTCACTGCATCTAGTCACCTAGGCCAGCTGGTCGATCAGAACCGTCGCCATATTGGGGCAGAGAAGGGTGATTTTTAATAATGGACAAATTAAAACCACGTTTTACGTGTTTGACATGTTAGAGGTTTGATCTTTCAGAATAAGAAAAACCTTTTAAAGTAAACGTGGATTTGATTAAATTCAATACAGAACAAATAACGAACAATTTCGTGATTCGTTTGCCCCAATATGGCGGCGGTTTGCGGTACTCTGGTCGACCAGCTGGCCTAGGTAACTAGATGCAGTGACTCTAGTGCTAATCACTTGTTGTGAAAGCGCCATTGTTCGTACAGCAGTTGTCAAATTTGATATAAACATAAGCTCTTACCATCGATTCAAGTAAACAATTTGTGCATTTTCTTAATCATGAATAAAAACGAGTTCCGTGCAGTGATAAAACATATCTTTTTTAAAGGCTTAAATGCTAAACAAATAAAAACGGGGTTAGATGAAGTTAATAGTGAGTCTTTGCCTTCGTATGCAACAGTTGCAAACTCGCTTACCGAATTTAAACACGGTAGAACAAGCATAGAAGATGCACCGCGTTCTGGCAGACCAAAAACAGCTACCGATGAAGAAACAATTGAGAAAGTCCATAAAATCGTGATGAAGGATCGCCGAATAAAGTTGCGAGAGATATCAGAAAAAGTAAGCCTTGCATACGACCGTGTACAGTTACAGCCAAAAAAATCTGGGCAAGAGGTTTAGATTATTGTCATTCAATGAATCATAATTAAAATTCTGAATCTGAAATTTAAAGCTTCATTGGAGATTATTAGGTAGACAACGCTACTGTGTATCGATAATAATATTAGTAGCTCAAAACCCTAATCTGAAACAACAAATTTACAAAAAAGTTATGTAACCTCAAATAAGCACCCATAATGTTTTGGCTGTAATTGTACATTGCATCTTACATCAACATTTGAACAAGAGAAAGCTTAGTGCTAGATGCGACAATCGACCAAAAGCGAGTTCGAATGACCATTTCTGTGCAATGTCTAGACATGTTCAGACGTAATGAAAAAGATTTTTTGCGACGTTTTATAACTGTTGACGAAACGTGGATTTACCTCTACACTCCGAAGACCAAGGAGCAGTCAAAGCAATGGACAAAACGTAGTGAGCCAATTCCAAAGAATGCAAAGATGATTCCGTCTGCTGGGAAAGTCATGGCTACCGTATTTTGTGATTCTCGAGGAATAATTTGTATTGATTACTTGCAAAATGGGAGGACAATAACGGACGAGTATTATGCGTTGTTATTAGGCAGACTAAACAAAGAAATCAAAGCTAAAAGGCCTCATTTGCCAAAGAAAAAGATTTCGTACCGCCAGGATAACGTCCCATTCCACATGTCGGTAATTGCGATGGCGAAACTGCACGAACTACGATTCCAGTTAATTGAACATGCACCCTATTTGCCAGATTTGGTTCCGTCGGATTTCTTCTTGTTCCCAAATCTCAAAAAATGGTTGGCTGGAAAGAAATTTCCAGCGAATACTGAAATCATCGAAGCTGTAAATGGATATTTTGAAGATTTGGATAGTTCTTATTTTTATAAAGTGTTGAAGGGTCTTGAAAAGCGTTGCACTAAATGTGTCGAGTTGAAAGGAGACTATGTAGAAAAATAAATACGATTTTCCCTAAAAAGTTGTTTTTCTCCGTCTTGCTCTAGAGATTTTTCGATCAATCCTCGTATGTATTAATTCCACTCAATTTGTGCAAGGCAGTTTCCGGAAATATGTTCATCTTTAAGTTAGTAAATATAGATCTGTAATATATTTCATTCCTACGTTTTTATTACTATTGGGGATTCTATTTCTAATAATGCAGTCGCTCCATTTATAAAAAAGATGTAAATGACTGTATAATATATATTTACTTTGAGGAAAATCCATAGAAATAATAGAAACGGTTCCATTTTAATCCATGGAATGACCACGTAAGCAGAAGAATTGTGCAAAATCTCTAAATCATCAGGATTAGTATATCTTTTCGCCTAGATGCTTAGATCTCCTAAAAATTAAAAAATCGCTGTCTTTCGGTTTGACTATTTTTGCAGTTGTTTGTTTGCAGTTTCTAGTTGTTTATTCTCAATAATAACATGAGCCTCGTGGGAATAAGAACATCTGATTTTGCAATGTATTCTTACAGCCACTGAAATTGCAGAACAAAAGTAATTCACAACTAAGAAGTACCAACATTTATATTTCTCTACGATGCACACTTATCCTATCCTACTTGGAATGCTCTAAACTACAGTCGAATTGCATTCAGACCATTTTCCATTAAATAAATAGACGTTTTCGCTATAAAAATAAATAAAAGGATTGCACCGAGATTGGAATTCTTCCTTATTAAAAGCGCTTTCAAAGGAAGTCATTAAAATTTAAATTTAAACTTTTTATCCAGCAAATAGAACATGTTAACTGTAGTTATTTTACATCTATCCGCAAAACCGTAGAATATCATCACATTTTGACTTATTGGGTATAATTTTTATAAATATGTTAATCGGATAAAAATTTATCATTTGTAACATATGTTAGACACTCTCTAGTTTTATTCCCTGATTTGTTATAGGTATCATAATGTTGTATAATCACAACGAGTAATGTATCATGTAATTCTAAATTATTAATTTTCCTGTAAGCAGTCTAGTATGAGTTTCGATCCGGAGTGGAAATAATACAGTGGCATTGTTCAAGTTGCGTCTGATTGGTTTTTTGTGTTTTTATCAATTACTACATAAAATCTTTAACATCAGCCGTTTAATTATTAACGCGTGAATAATTACTGTTCGCTTTTTTCGTTTCGCCTGTTCAGCAAGACGGAAAGATTGCGGACCTAACAGCATCACAAGAGACTGAAATAGCCGATTCGAGGAACGTCAACGAAATAACGGAAGTAAGTACAAACCCTCCATAGACATTTAGTACAAGTGATTTTATTAAATTCTTTTTATGGAATTTTCGAAATTAATACCGACTACAAGTATTTACTAATCCTAAGCATGTTGATTTCTCTTTCAATTTATCGAATTATGACTCAGATACTCAGTCACTAAATATGTGTTTACTTGATATCTATTTCATCAAAAAAAAATAGAAAAAAAAGTTAAATAAACCAGGTGTCTGAAAAAAATGCTGTTGCAAAAACGCAGCACTGGGCACATAATGTGTCTCCCAGGTGTAAGTAACGTATCTAAATACTAGTAAAATTTGATTAGCAATGTAGTTTTATTTGTTTGATTTTATTTTAAATGTGAAATTTACTAAAGTACTTTTCGCGCAAAGCCACATTACATTTTAGACTTTTTATTGCGGTAGACCTACAAATAGCGCAACGAGTTTTTTTGCCTTGGGAACAAACTCTGGTTGGAGTTGAGGTACTGGGACCTAAATAGAAAATGTATTAGACATGTGTAAAACTGTGTAAAAGTTTAAATACCTCTTTTTGATGTTCCGAGTGACAACAAATTTGTTGCTACCGATATTCGGAAGTGAACTAAATCCAATTGGGTTTGACCTGTCAATTATTGGCACAGTTTCCTGTGCAAAATCCAAGCATTATTGATAGCAACATTAAAGCCCCAAATAACAAAAGCCCCAATACTATCTTTTTGACCTAATTGATTAATATGCCACATTTTGTTTTGTTTCAAAAGAGTACCTTTTGAACAAAGTAAAGGGCAGAACCCAACTCTGTTATACTATCTATAAGATTAAAGATGAAAAAAATTGTCTGCATAGATTCTATGTGTCAAATATTGTCCATCCAGCGTTTCAGTAGTTTGTCGCAAAATCGTAATATTACAATCCCACCAACTCCAAATATTTCGCGGTATCAGTTACGTCGTTCTTTTGATTCTTGATAAATGTCAAAATCAATCCAGTATCCATTTTTCAAATTCCAACCAACTTTTCTAGCCAAATCTGGTTGACTTTCCTTGAATATGCTGTTTCACGCTATGTCTACCAAAGTAGGGGATCATAGCTTCGTCAATACTACTTTTATCAGTATCTCAGACAGTATAATCAAAGAATGATTTTCTTAGCATGTCTAGATAAGGTGCAATTTTATATAATCCATTATAGCCCAGGAGCTGGCGACCAAAAAGTGTAAGAGTTTTGTAAAGGCTAATATTTTAATATTAGCTTATATTGAGGGTGTAAATAAATATCCTACACAAAATAAACTCGGATATGGGGACAGTCGGCGTCAGCGCAGCTTGAAAGTTGTAACAAGAAGTAGCGTCATCTAAGTATTTTCTAAAAGCTGAAAATTGATCACTAAGCAGTTTATGTAATAAGAAACTGGAAAACAGTCGTCAACCAGCGTAATGATCGAACGCGTTGCATCAGCACCAATGCGGTGGCCGCATGTCTTCAAAATGAGGTCAATGTAAAGAAGTGATTTGAAAAAGCTGAAATTTGGTACAGTGTTAATTTATTGAATATAGTGTCTCAAAAAAACAGTCAGACTTCATTTTGATAGAACCGAGCTGGTCAGAAGCCGTTAGAAGCAGTCGTTACTTAAACTACAAGTTAGGTTATCGATTGTAACACCCACGTCTTCATCGTCACTGTCTTCATCTGTCAGATCACGACATTTAAGTGTTGCAAGATATAAATCTTTTGCAATTGTCTGCTTTGCAAAGTTTGCTTCTTCGAGCATACACATTATTTATGGGTTCTTGATTTATGTAATTGAGGTTTTGTAAGTTCCAGATTGAATGTGCGTTTTGACGTAGATGGTGTATTTGAGATTTTATCTAAAAACACCAGACGAAATAATAACATCAGTAACTACAACATTTATAAATAAGTTGATTTTTTTTTTAATTTGGTATATTAAATTTTATATTTACAATATAAGTAATTCCACAAAATGTGAAAAACTGTACCGTTACATTTTTTGTGGGTACACTTGGATTTTAAAATACTGGTTTTAAATTCTAAAACAAAATAGGGGTATAACCAATATAATAGTTAAACAAGACGTGCCATCTTTTTCTGTTACCTACATCTGCATAGCGCTATCTTTTATCTAACCCCTTTTCTGCGAAACGTAAGCATATTCTAGCGTGCTTGCAGGTGTAAAGAGAGCTTTAAGTGTAGCCATCGCGCTTGTATTTATTAATTCTGATTGATTTTATTGTAATTTAACAATAATGAATATTATTAATAGATATTAACAATTATATAATGTTAAAAATCAATAAATTCTACGTTAATTCAACAAGAATTTCAAAATAATTTCATACAGTACTAACAAATACATCACGATAAGTCTCCGTAAGTTAGCGGTACAGCAAGCAAGCAACCGGTCCAGGGTTCGATTCCCGTAAGGGTTTCTAATTTTTCTGTATGGATTTCCATTCAAAATATAATTTAATGTAAAACAATAATTAAACAAAATAAATTAACCTTTATCTAAAATTTATAACATTTTATATTTCAAATAATTATAGATATTTAAGATACAAGTATAAACAGTCATTCTTTATTGCGCGAACGGTTTAAGACACGAGCGAGGTACCAGCGAGTGTTTTAAAAGACGTGAGTGCAAATGAAGAGACTTTTTATATGTGTAACTTACACGTAACGTTTTATCTACTATCATAACGTTTTACTTAAAAGTTAAAAGAATATTTTTTAAATTTATGACTTATGTCATGTATATCAGCGTGCTTTGATTTTTACGGGCTAAGTTGTTTAGAAACCAGTTTGTAAAATATTAATAAATTATTTAACATAAATCTTTTGTTTACAGTAGCGTGCAATAAAAATTTTATAACACTAGCTCGATAAACCTTAACTTTTTATATGAAAATCAGTGTAAAAAGTAGTCAAAGTAGTCACGTTTTGTATGATCGTAGATAAATAATATTATAATATTGCATGTGCTTACATCGATAGCGCTTTAATAGAACTACTGATCGTTATGAAATTATTCCTGGCGGTCCTTACCGTTCAGTTTGGAGATTGTTTGCAATTGGTCGTTTTCACGGTTACTAGATTGTGCTGAATGTGTAACTTTCTATGGTGGTCGTAGATAAACTATTGTTTCTAAAATTAAAAACAGTCCGAAAGAGTTTTTAGAGAAGTGATACATACGTACAGTCGTGTTGAAATTGTCAATTCAAATTCTACGGCAGCATTTATACAACAAGAAACCGAGATAAAGCCACTAGAAGTTTGTCAGAGATTGTTCGTGACGTCACACCGACAGCTAGCCCTGAAATCTCAATAGTATTACATGCATTTTGGATGCAGTGTGCTCTTTGCGCTGATCGTATTTCTTTAACAATGGCGTTTAGGTTTTAACCAAAATATATACAGACTCAATTAAGGCATATGAAAGAAGACAAAAAAGAGACGATCAAAATCAGTCATATATTACAAAATTAAACATTCTAAATTGATGAACTGCAATAATTGTATGCTTATGTCAACTGTGAGGGGATGCATTCTCTGCAAGGAAAATGCTCTTGAAAATGGAGAAAAGTGGAGAAAACATATGCATTATTCGTCACAAATCATTTGTAAATGTAGTTTTACACTTTGATAATTTAGTAAGAAAGACAGTAGAAGAAAGACAACGATACTACAATAATTGTTGCGGCATTTAGTTTGTAGCAATTTTGTCTGTTGGAATCAAATCTTGACAAACGCTTTTCTAAAAAATATATGAAAAAAATACGGCTGCCTTATTTAAACCAAAAGTAACAAAAATAAATTAGTTTCGAACTGCCAGTACATAGGTGTCATAACACACAAAAATTAACTTGTTCTGAGATCATCGAACAACCACTTGGAGAATTTTTAGGTTTTTCGATATCACCGCATTTCCCGATCTGAGCGTCAGTTTATAATTTATACAGGTTTTAGTATTTTATATTTACAAGATTTTAAAAAGAGTCATGAAAATCCGAGTAGTTTTAACCGGTTTCGGGATAACGATCTTGTTTTGCCTAACGCTCCTCCACTATAGTGTTATTAAGTTAAAATGTGGGTTCGATACTACTATAAAATCGTTCCAGGAATTTTATCCCTCTTTTTAAATTTTCACGAATTCATTTTAATAGTAGTTACTAAGTAAAAATGTAGGTTAAATTATTTTATAGAATACTACTAGAAAATAGTTCTAGGAATTAGTGCACCCTTTTTAAATTACCAGGAATTCATTTTAATAGTAGTTAGTATGTAAAAATGTAGGTTAATTCTTTCGTGGAATACTACTCTATAAAATAGTTCCAGGAATTAGTTCACCCTTTTTAAATTTCCGCGAATTCATTTTAATAGTAGTAAAGGATTGAATGTTCATTAAAATTATGGAACTAAATATAATTTTTGACAATATGAATTTGGAAAGAATAGAAACTGAAATTAAGTGTAGTTCGTTTCCTACACTTATGACTATCAGTCAGATTTTCCACCCTCAAAGTTTGTATACAACATTTCTTTCCACTTATTATGGAACATATTTAGATTAGGGTACATTATTAGTTATACAAAAATTATGTCGGAAAATTATATTTGATTGTATAATTTAATTTTATAACTGAAAATGATAAAAATTTATTTGCTAAACCAAAAACGATTGAATCAATTGTTGAATAGGCGTTGAGAGATTATAGAAATAACAATTATTGCATGGTGATTTAAAAAATATTCATAAAAAAGTTTTAAGTATTTTCGTACTGGATTATCATCTATATCAATGCTACCATTAACATTTTTATCTTTAGGAAGTAATCTTAAATAGTTTAAAAATGCGACGCCGCCAAAGAAAATCCGTTGTATGTTGCTAAAATTAGATTTCGAGATTTTTACACCGAGAAGTAGAGCACAGTTTTAAGTACAAAGTTTTGCAAAATTTATTGAAATCTGATTAAAACCATTCAAGGCTTCTTTTAAAGTTGAAAAACACGTATTAAAGTGTTCGTTAAACTTTGAATATAATACTAAAAAGTCTCTAGCAATCATACAGCTACAATTTTCAATTTTTAGCATAAAAAGTCATAATTAAACTGATACAAAAAGATTATCGCTGTAATGGCAGATGATGCTAATAGCCCCATTTTTTACATAATGACATGCGACGGGTTTTGTGTGCCGGCGCTCAAATGTCAAAATTAATAATTCCAAAATAAAAATTGTTATAAAGTTTATATACTGTTATTACATGTATACAAAGCAAATAAACTAACAATATGAAATATTTTCGACTAAAAAAATATTTAGAAAAGTTCACCAAAAAAACTTTTTATAAATTAACGAGTTATAAAATTAAACAATTTGATATTGAATTTTACATAAAATGCGTTTTATCCTTTAATATGATAATAATAATGATTTTTATTGTGATATAAAGTATTTTTTTAAGATAAAATTAGTAGTTGCTATAAAAGATATTCAAATACAAATCTAGACAGGGTGTCTCAAAGAAAACTTTTCTTATAACTAGTTTTTCTAAAATGTTTACTTTCCAAGTTTTTAACGTTTAAGTTTTCAGTCCTGCACGTTCTGCTAGGAATTCTCTTTATGTCACATAATGGTGAGGATTCTAGATTGTTGAACTTCTCAATAATTTATCAATAAAGCTCGATTTTATGTATGCCGCAAAATACTAAACATGATCCTGTTTACCTTGACATAGTTTGTTTAGCTTAAAATAAATTCAAGCTCTAATAACAGCTTTTAAACAAAGAAATATAATTTTTTAAAGAGAACATTTGATTTCCTAATAAGGTAACTTAATAAGATTAAAGGGCAATTTTCATTAGTGTGTGCGCTTCGAATTTAATCTAAAGAAACACAAATCATTTGGCTTAATGGGCAAACGAGTTCTAATCTGAGATGTTAATAGACTGCTTGCAACCTAAATAATTACTTGATTCCAGTAATCTTTTTCAGTAAAACTAAAACCGTTATGGAATAAAAAAACATTAAACGGTAATGTTTATGATCTGATAACGCCAATTTGTATTAAACAGTCTTTTTTTCGAACTTTGTGCTTGTAACCAAAAAATTTCGTTCTAGTTTCTGAGTTTTGATTGTTATGAAGAACTAGCATAATACCCGTTGAAAAATCAACGGTTTCCTTCTGATTATGTCAGCTATCCAGGAAGTAAGATTATAATTTAATATAATCACGTTTAGATTCATAATTAGCAATGCCTTTCTTCGTAATTTCTAATAAGTCCCCCACTGTTTTTGCTCAAATAATTGCTATAAAAACGCATAAGTTGCCCTTTTTTAAATAACTTTAAACAAATGGTAGGCGTGTTCAAAGAGAATACATAACATAGTTATTTTAATTATATACCTATGTACTTTATTATTAATATATTATGTACTTTATATAGCATAATATTCGTTGGAAAATCAAAGGCGTGTGGAGGTACCGCAGAGAAAACGCGCCAGTCGCTGGCAATCTGTGCGTGCCTCCATTAACTTTGTAGTTTTTGTCAAAACCGGTGAATCTCAAGAACTACTGAATAGATTTTGATGCCGTTTTCACCATTTGATAGCTTACTTCTTAGCAAAGGTTTCTATGTATACAGATTATTGAGAGGATTTTTGGAGAGTTCAGTAATAAGCAAAGTACCAAATACATACTTAAGAAAATTGGCTCTAACAGAGACAAAACATATTACGCTGCGAAAATGATAACAGATAACGCCAAACTATAAGCGAACGAATTGTAGCCCTCAAAAAGATCTACAAAAAAGTCCTGGATGGTATATACTTCAAGTATAATCTCTGAAAATTTTAAGTTTGTAGCTTACGCCATTCAAGAGATATATACCCATAATGACTTTTTAAGAAATGCCCTCCTCGGCTTTTCTAGGATTAAGAATATACTATGCACCCCTTTGGGGCAAGGTCCACCTGCTTGTAAAATTCCAGCTTCCTAAGTCTTATAGTTTTCGAGATATTTTCTGGTGGACATCGGACATCAGACACCGGACATCGGAACTGGCTATTCGTATATAGGAGATACCTAATTCTCATTAGTGTAAATAATTTGTTGCGGTTATTAAATTATATATTACAATAAAATCAAACTGCACAGGACAGCTGTGCATTTTTAACGAATTAATTTAAATTCTTGAACGACATTCAAAAATAAACAGAAAAATAAATCCTACTTTTAATCTTAATTAAATTAATAAATTAAAGAGCTATTCTTAGTTAAAGTGCGTGTTTAAGTAAAGTCCTAAATTAAGTGTCACCGATTTTTACTACTAATCAATTCTATTTAAACCGGAAAATACCATCATATCATATAGGAGTAATAAACATAATCAGTTTAAGTGTGATCGCAAGAACGCTTATACGTTGATGTCCAATATTCCTCCTCGGAATTTCCTGTCAACTCGGTAGGCTAAAATATATTGTTGAGTAAGCATTTTAAATTATTTTAGTTATTTCAATGCGCTGTCATTTTTATTTACTACTTAAATTGAAGTAAAATATAACGGGACCGTATTAGCAAAAAGTATTGCAAGCAATTTCTTTCAAATTAAATTTTTTAACATAACTTAATTTTATTTAATTTTATTTAATTATTTAATTTTAGCAGCACTTGTAAATCATTAGTTTGCACAAGCTCTGTAATCTTTTTTTATAACAATTAATTGCACCTCTTGCCATGAAGTATTCTAAAAATATACATTTTACATTATAGGATAATAGACTGATTAAAATGACACTTGTTTCTTGTCTCAATTTCGTTAACAATTATATTTTAATTCCAATATTACTTTTTGATTAATCTAAATATTCTTTAAAAATAGTTAATTAAAATTATTCTGTAATCTTTGACAAAACAATTCACAATCTAGGAACGGTTTGACAACCAAGTTTGAATTTTTTATTTGGATAATATTTACCTAACTGTTCCCAATTTTATAAATGTTACAAATCTTTAGGGTTTTTGCATCTATTTATTTTAATTTTGAAAAAAGATACGAAAAATCTAACAACTTATATAACAACATCTCTTTTATCAATCTATTGTTTGCGAGAATTATCAAATCCTATTCATAATTAAAAAATAATCACAAAGACTACTGCACTAACGAATGTGTAGTACAAATTGTAGAGGATAGCTCGATACAGATGTTTCAAGCTTATTTGTTCTCATCAGTCGAGGATAATCATCTCCAAATTGTACACATCGTCCAGGGCTTAAATATAAAACCAGCTTTAAATATAAATGTGAAAACCACATTTTTAGTCGTGTTGTGTGCGTGGTCTTTCACAGATGTCAGCATTGATACTTCTTGGTATTGATGTATATTTAGGATTTATATTTAAAGGCCTGGATGGTGTGTGCAAATTGGAGATGATTGTCCTCGACTGATATGAGCCAATAAGCTTGAAACAGCTGTATCGCGGTAGAATCTACAATTTGTACACACACATTCGTTAGTGGAATGGTCTTTGAGATTTTTTTTAATTATGTATTAATTATTATCCACTTTGAGTTTTAAATTATTGCTATAAATATTAATTTATAGCAATAATTATAATATTTATTATTATTATATTATAATATTTATCAATATATTTAGTAAATTCTTATCCTTCATCATTTTGCAAACTTTGAGGTTTCAGTTTTGATGATTTTATTATATTATCAAAACGTTTTATTATACGTAATGATCTATTTTCATTTACAAACAAATTTAAGCTATGCTATATGAATGCTATGCTCCAGAATTTAAATGCTCTAGCCCATCATGTTTATTTTAGAAAATCTGCCTAAAAAATTATCGTACATTATAACAAAATTTTTATGTGACTTAAAATGAAGCATATTGGTTCTATAATAATAATCAAATAATGCATTTTGATCAAACTTTGTCTTTATATTAATATCATGAATCAAACACCTTGTAGTCACGCTTAACAGCGCTTGGTATTGCTATATTAGAATGGCATTGATGATTGAATTTTCGAATGGAACGTATGCAAAAATGTTATATCGATTTGCAGTAGATAATAGACTTTTTTGTTCAATTCATTTGTAACTCGGGTTTATTGTTATACGATTTTAAGCTACTTTTAATCCTTATTAGTATTATTATTTAACACAAATTTCATAGGTTATGCATTTTCTAGTGCAACCCAAACGAATATAAATGGGCGACAAAAATTGCTTAAAACTTTTAAATAACATTTTATTTATTATTATGTTATTAAAAAGAAGATATTCATTTCATATTCATATGTATGTAGCAGCGATAAAAAGAGTAATTATTTATAGTTTGGCTAGAAGCTTTTAGTAATAGCCGCTTTATTGTTGATTAAAGATTACGTATGCTAATCAGAGATATTTAAAGTGAATACTTTCAAGTTACGGAAATTTAATACCTGAGAGCTGAGAGTTTGCAACACCATTTCAACCTACCATTCAAAACGTCATGTTCAGAATTAAGTAAAACTTCTGCAAATAGCTTCATCCAACAACATAAACACTGCATATTATAAATCTCAGCAGTGGGAACTGTGGATTTGTAATACAAATTCCCTCCTCCGAGTTTACGTATAATTAACACACGAATGACAGTTGTGGAAAGTAATTAAATTAATTAATACCTGGTACCGTGGGGTATAAATAAATTAAATATTCTACAAGTTTAAATTAAATATTTGAGGAATTCTGTTTGCATTTCCTAGGAGAAAAATGTTAAAAGATGGTCTTATACTTTGATGTACATCTGTTATAGGTAGGTATTCCAATAAGAACGCCCAAGAGGATTTAATTGCATTCTCTTGTGACAATACTTTAAAAGTATTATTACTTTAAATGAATAAAGGAAGACGTGAAAATATTAAAAATACTACAAACGCTTTTACCCGTTTGGGTTGGCTGGAAAACGATTAAGCAGGAGACAAATGTAATAAAGTAATATAAAATTCAACGTTATCCACCTTTGAAGTGGACCATTTCTTGTTTTACTAAAGTGAAGTACTACCGCTGCGCACCTATTTCATTGCAAATATGATATAATTTTATTGAGCGGAAAGGGTGGATTTTTACATCAGTATTCCTTTTTGTAAAATTATGGAGAAATTATGCACAATGAAAATCAACGCGTTCCGTAGATACGTCTTTATGGCCTAGGACGGTAGCACTTAACGTCGCTCTTGACGACGTCTGCTAAGTATTTTAAAACGAATTGTTACACAACTTGGTAATTTTAGACAAAGAATGTTTCTAGTAAATTTTCTAGTGTCCTTTATTAACAGCAAAACTTTTTCAAAATAAATACGTCGCTTTTGATTATAAAATAATTATTCTAAATCATCTGCTTTCAAAATAACTCTTGTTCAGTACACAAAAAATTTGCATTACATACGGCCAGTAGCCGCATTTATGACCCCGATAGTTCACTTGCCTAGTCCTGGTGGGTCTCAGATGTCCTAGCTCGGCCATAAATATTTTGCTACCGGCCTGTATTGTGAATAGCTACTGCCCAAAACTCAAAAATATGCTGATGAGACTGTATGGTGCCCATTGCTTTCATTTTTCAAGGATTATTTAATCTTAGAATTGAAATAAAACTATGTATGTCATATGAATTGCTTGGGTTAATTTCCTTTCTGTTCGACTTTAGGTTGTATCTAAAAAGACATTCTACTCAAAAACATTTCGTACAAGTGTGTTCCTAGTATGTACTTTTCGTTTTTTGCTATTTCATTGCGGTTAGTAAGCAGGGTAAGTGCAAGTGGGCGTGGTACCAGAAATGTCATGATTAAAATGGTTATCTGAGGCTAGTTCCAGTAAATATGTTAGGTGCTCTAGCAAAGGGGCCTTGTTCTTCGCCAGAAACTGCGGAGCAAACAGCACCTAGTATTTCTGAAAGATCTATTAGACGTTCTATTATAGTTTTGGCTTTTTTCTCATTAACTTACAAAAGATTTTCAAAACCTCTAGATAGTGAACCTGGTTAACTGTCTGACCTTCAGGCACGTAATTGATGCGTGAAACCTTTTGGACATTGAAAATAAATGATCATCATCGCTTTGGATTTGGACTTGCTCATATGTGCTTTTTTGATTTTTGGTGAATTAAGGCTCGTTCAGGGCATTATATAGAAAAGTCCAAGCATTATCGATCTGAAACGTTTATCTCATTAATGTCAGCACATATCTTCATTTCTTTTTACTCAGGAGTGGGGAGTTCTTGTACCATATTTGTGCACGCTTCTTTCATGTCAAAATTGGTTAGTCCGTTTAAGTAACTGTTAAATAATTGATGTTAGTTATTTTAACAATGCTCTTTTAGCTCGAATGCTTATGCGATTCGACGTGCTTCGAACAAAAATCAGCTACGAGCTGGTAGACTTATTTGGTTGCAATGGCGTACATTTAGAGCAGAATTCCACAGGTCAATTCCCTGTAGGTCTGTATGTATTGTGATGTTCACGTTTATGAGAGATAGAAAATTTAATATGAGCATATTCATAAGAATAGAAAATTTTAAAGAATCATTATTACACAGATCTGGTTATTAAGGTTCAACAAATAAACTTACATACAAAGTCATAATGATATCCCATAAATATAAAAATTCAGTATATAATCATAAAACAAGGAAATAGAACGTAATAGCATATATTTGTTATAGTATTTTGATACAGTATTAAAATTAACAAGGATAATAAAAGGAAAGAATATCCTAGCCATAAGTCAACCTGAAAATAAAAATCATGTAATAATTTAAAGGTATATTGATTTTCTCTTGCATAATTAAAATCCTCCCTGTACTTCAATAATAAGATCTCATTCACTACTATGGTTATAGACATTATATATTAAAAAACTAAAAGAATGACCAAAGATGGGGAAAATTTTAATAAAAAAGGGAAAAAAATAAAAAATAGTTGAAAAGAGGTATCTTAGGGAGATAAGAGTAATAAGAGAAACAAATTGGGAAATATAAAGTTTTTTTTTGAATGAGTTGAAAAATAAATAAAATTTTACAAGAAAAAGAAATCTGTTTATATAAAAGATAATTAATACTAAATGTGTATCTAATAAATGTAAATTGATAAAGAACCAAGAAGAAAATTTGTTAAATTAAAACATATAAAAAAAAGGTCTGGTGTTTTATTGAATGAAGGAAGAGAAATGGCATTAAATACAGAAAACAAAATTAAAAAGGGTATTATGATATGGTAAGCGTATTGGATAAAGTAAAATAATATTTAAAACTGTTTTCGAGCTGGGTTGGTTGATCATCGAGGTGTGGAAGAATTGAATTCGTCGTAATATACCTGAAAAAGAGAATAATTATTAAGGTAACTAAATAAGAAGAAATAGTTTAGAAGATACTTACTAAGGTGTTGGAAAGCTGGCCACCATCGATCGAGCCCTGGATGAGAGGGAAGTCCGGAAGGTGGTTTATGAGGCAGTCCAGTAGTCAGGAGAGGTGGTGTCTGCTGAGTCAACGGCTGTTGATCGCGGTTCTTGGCAGATAGTGTTGATTGTGGAATTTGTAGGTTGTGGTTGTGGAGGTGGTTGTTGGAACAGGAAGAAGATTACAGGTGTCAAAACTTTAATAAACTATTAGATGGCCATACAAGGAATACTTACCTGAGGAAAGATTATACATGTAAGTTGACAAAGGGTAAGATATCTTTCCATTTCAAATCCTAAAATAAAGATTTATATAAAATAAAAAGCTAATAAACCATATATGCTATACTTACTAATTCTTTCTTGAAAATATTTTGATTGATGAATGTCATGTTTGACATTTCAGATATAAGTGTCAATGGTTATGATTAATAATCAAACTTTATGTGTTGAAAATTAATAACCAGTGCATGTGTATAAAAAATTTTAATTCTTTGTTGGTAATATTTAATCTTTCAATAACAGAAGCCCATATTGAAGGATTATAATTGAGTCTCATATTAAAGGTATAATAAAGAAAGTTTATAGGTAACTTTTCTGTTTGAATATCAGATAGTTCGACCCTGAGATCTATAAGAATAAATAACAATTTTGCACGATACAAAAGTAACATCACAAATAAAATGGAGCCCCAACGTGTGAGGCAGCGTGAATTGTAAAGTCATTTTACACTACTATAGTATATATGTTTATAGCCGTGGTGAAAGTTGATTGTGAAAATATGTAGGCCATGCTAACCTCTCTGGCATGAGGTAACAATTGCCAATAAAGTAGCATCGACTTATCGTGCTTTCTGTAGCACTGCCGGTTACCATTTACATACTGCTATTGGCGGTCAGCCACTTCTGGCCGGATTAACGTTGCGGAAGACGTTTGTAAAAAAATTGACCGGTTATTTTATGGCCGGATCTCGTAGCTTTTATTAAAGAAAAATAGCTAATTGGTAGCTTTATTTCAATTTGTCCTCAGTTTTCTGCCAACCTTTACCAAATAGTCAAAATAGAGCCACCAGTTAGTAAAGCTTGATAACATGATTGTTTATGATCAATGGAGATGTGTGGCTTTAGAAGATTTATGAAAGATCAACTGTAGATCACTGACCAACATCCAGCAAATATATCAATCGAAGTTGAGGAGAGGAAGCTTCTATATTTTGACATTGATAGGTCGTGCTCATCGCATGTGTGCGATAGTACTCATACTGTACGACTGACTGACTGACTGTTCTGGCGAATGAATTTGACCGCTCTACCCCGCTGCCCATACTCCTAAAGAAAACTTCAGGAGATAAACATCAGGCGCATGAGTTCACTCTAACAGTGACTTATAGCCTATCGCCTTATAATGTTATAAGAGGCCGTAGTTGAGGCTTAATTGTTTGATACTTTATATTTATGAACGTTCGGGTGTTCCTTCCCGTCGGTTAGACATGAATCGAGTTACGCTCAATTAGCGCGCATTGTCAAAGACAGTGCTACCAGTCACTCACTGGTAGGAGCGAGGTTACTATCCATCCTCTACTATCTTTCCAGGTTAGTAGCGGAGCGATGAACGTGCTAACCCGTCCACACTTTCTCCTAGGAGATTGTACCTCGTCCAGCTTCGGACTATCCCCCAGTTCCTATGGAATTGAGGACCACTGCCCGATTGAATCCAACCTCAATTGTGGCAGGACTTGGTTTTTTAATGGTTTTGCCACTCCGATCTACCAAATTATAGGGTTGGTGTGCCCTCGGCAGCGCTTCGTTTACTAGTCTACACGACCTCTATAGACGACTATGACGTCTATAGACCCCCGGTATGCACCCTTTCAGATGAAGTTGTCTTGAGAGTGAGAGGCTGTGTGGGTACACAGCCTCTCACTCTCAAGACAACTTCATCTGAAGGGTTTCTCGCATCACTCCCTTTAAATGTAAAGGTTCTAGAGCCACTTCAAATCATATTACTGATCCGAGCAGCTTCTGGAGCCAGTACCTGGTGGCATGCAGTTTTCCATTGTTCCAGATTTATCCCTCTGTGGCCGGGATAAACCTCACTTCGATTCTCCTCCTTAGATTTAATCAAGCAGCGGGTTTCTTACCGTGACCATAAATGATCGTGATCCAGGCGAGAATCAAATCCACCCACACCGGTTCTCATGTTAGCAAAGTTCCCTCTGCAACGTGAATGAGTAATCGTCGAGTACACTTGCGTGTATCTCTCCCACACATTTTGTCCTGGAAGCCTAGGCAGGGGCCCTAGGCTTTTTTTACTTAACAACCGTTACCCAGACAGGCCTGGGATAGGAGAGATCGGACCAGTTTTATGGGAAGGCGCCGTGTGGTCTGCACCGCCCCCCTGAGTATTTAGTCCCCAACTCAAGTCGGGGATCTTTATCGACCGTTGTGGTTTCCCACACCGGTTTCTCAGTTATACGCCTGGTGTGCCTTCGACAGAGCTTCGTTTTCAAGTCTATACGTTCTAGACTCTCGGTATGTACCCTATTCAGGTGAAGTTGTCTTGAGAGTGAGAAGCTATGATACCCCTTTTCGCATCAACTCCCTTTAAGTGTAAAGGTTCTAAGAGCTGCTTCAGATCACACTACTCGATTAACGAGTCATAGGGTTAAACGAATAGCTTCCAGAGCACAGTACCTGGTGGCATGCGGTTTCCCATATGACCTAGGTATACTCCCCTAGGCCGAGATAAACCTCACTTCAATTCTCCGCCTTAGAATTCAGTTAATCAGCGGGTTCCTAACGGTGATCATAATTGACCTAGTTCCAGGTAAGAATCAAATCCACCCACGCCGGTTCTCATGTTAGCAGAGTTCCCTCCGCAACGTTAATGAGTAATCGTCGAGAACACTTGCGTGTTTCTCTCTTCACACATTTGATCCTAGGAGGCCTAGGCGGTGAACCTAGAAGCCTTTTGTACTAAATAACTGTTACCCAGACAAGCCTGGGGTAGGAGAGGAGAGGTCGGACCAGTTCTATGGACAGGCGCCGTGTGGTCTGCACCGCCCACCCAACCAGTACATATACTATTAACATTTTTCCAATAACTACGCAAACATCTATCCTATTATAAGAAAAGGAGATTCTGAATGGCAAAGAAACTCTTAGCCAACTATTTTCAACTACTTACAATAGAGTGCATACAATATTGTTGATATATCAACACTATGTATGCATACATGTATCGTATTTGTCACGTGCAATGCGATTTCTCATGATAAATTAAATAATAGAAAATTAAGATAATTGAGTAGAATTGCAATAATAATTACATTAAATATTACATAATTAAAATAAAGTATTTTATATAATAACTTAAATAGATCCAACAATGCTAAAACTAAAACTTAATTAAAAATGTTTAAAATAATTCAACTATGCAATCAATCTCCCACCTTATTTCCAACAATACCAATAAATTCCATCCTGTTATTTGATATTGTATAACTAATCTAAATTCTATAATACACAATAAACCATGTACTACTAAATAATTTCCGAAATCCAGATCTCCAGAGCGAGCAATGGAGAATTTTGTAAAGTGCAATTTCACAGTTTTAAAACATTGCGCTTTTAGAGTTTGTTAGTTTTAGAGTAGCTTTTGCATTTTAATAATTTATGCAGTTACATTTTAATAATTTAATAGCTGTTAGCTGACTACCTATGACTTGATTAAATTAAATAAAAGTCTAGTAAAATTTACATTTGCATATATACACTGTGTATATACATAAAGTATGGAACAAATTGCTGCAAAAATTTTCACAACGGAGTTTTGAGCTGTGATAAATAATTTCGAACTTGATATCCGCGTTGTTGCCAATCTTCTTATTGTTTCAATACCGCTAGCAACTTTTTTTACTTTAAATGGAACACTCTGTACGTTTTGCGTTTTTGAATTCATCTTGAAATTCTGATTTCAGAAATGTAATTATAAACAACTGAACGCAGACAACATTTAAATAAAAAATAAACAAAACAAATAATAATAACATAACCTAATCAAATGTTTGAACCGGCGGGAGTCCTTCTTGTGCCTGGCAATATTTTCTCATACGCTCTATACATTCTTGTTGATCTTGGTTTATTGTTTTTTGAGAAATATTCTGCTGTTATCTATTGCTTTAGTTCGTGAATATTGCCGAGTTACTTTTGTACACAGTAGGTCACCCATCAGGAAAAATCGGTCACTATGAGATTCGAGGACATCGCTGGACATTCTATGGTTCCATGTTCTCCATTCCACCGGTTTGGAAATGCTCCATTAATAAGATATCTCCTAACAGTTTCTGCATGATAGGGTGCTACCCCATCTTGTTGATACAACAAGCTTTTGTCGGGAACTCCAGGATTTTTTCTACTTGGATAGAAATATAACTAGATAGAAAGATAAATGTAGATGATAACTGTGTAAAAATTGAAGATATATTGGTGCGTTTATATTACCGTAAAAAGTTAGGCACAATGATGATATTTTTAACAGTTCTTGCCCAAACGGTATGAGGATACTGCGGATGATGCTCTCGAATTCAATGATGTTTTTGAGTTTTTAAAGTGAAAGTGGACTCACCCGAGAAAATACTTAATATACTTTACTGGAAGGGGTTGTCGTCGCATATTGATTAATAAGTGAGTAAATTCCATTCTATCACCTGGATTATCTTCAGATAAATATTGAACTAAGTGTATTCTAAAAGGATATATACCATTTTTTCCATGTGATATCAGTTATTTTTGGGAGGTCGTTTGATTTTTAAAAAGGGGGATGTATATGGAGTAGTCAAACACAAACAGTCAACACAAAGAAGACTAAGGCGATGTGCAGAAATTTAAACTCATACATCAAGACAATTAACTATAAATGGTAAGATAATAGAAAGTGTTAACGGATTTATGTACTTGGAAAGTTTTGTGGAACGGATAATTAAAATTATCGTTAGAGTAAATACAGAGAGGAGCATGTTTATACAACGGTCTAATGTTTGGAATGCAAATAATATTTCAACTAAACTAAAGTCAACATGTTTAACGCTACACTAAAAGCAGTGCTGTTGTACGGTTTCGAAACGTAACTGGTTTCTAGTACAATAAAACATAAGTAACAAAGCTTTATAAATAGGTGGCTGAGGTTACTTTCAAAATTCTGGTGGCCAGGTACAGTACCAAACAGGGAGTTATGGGAAAGAACGAGATGAGCGATATAAATAAGGAAATAAAAAAAGACGAGATGAGAAGAGGACAATCGTAAGTATGCAAAAGAACCTGAGAATAGAATCTGTTAGGGAGAAAAAAGAGTTATCTTAAAGAACCGTGGAGAAATACTGTGGAACGTTAAGCAAACAAAACTGTAGCGTGGGTTGGACCATTGGCGACAGACAAAAAATGGTTGGAGCAAATACTTAAAATTTCCCTATGTTGAATCAGGGAATAAATGGCCATTACTAATTAAAAAACCATAAAAAGATGCTACAATATAATCAAGAAATTTAATGTACCAGCCTACTATTACAAACAGATTTCGAATAAAAAACAAAACAAATTCGTAATATTAATGAAAAGTTAAGGATGTTAAAAATTTTATAATGATCCCTAAACAATAGTAATATACAAGAGTGCTTGGACATATAACTCACAATTCATGGCTTCTAAATATGCCTGGAGTTGGAGATGGTTACTGCACAAGGTGCTGGTCAATCAGATGTTGGAAGCACGTATCGAACGGAATACTCAATAATACCAGTAATAGTTTGATTATTTGATTAAGGGATGATACAATCGTTTTACAAACCTTACGTAAGTGTGAAAACGTAAGTCATAACCCCATAAAAAGAATACTGATATAGAATCACACGTGCATCCTTTCTGCTAAAAAGAAACTTACTTGCAGGTGACCTTGCTATACGCAACAAAATCGCTGACAACGGGAGTTAACATTCGAATTATATGCAGTCATATAAGACGATGTATCAACTATATGCTTTGCCATTTAGATAACGCTTCTCATAATATTATGCTCATTTACATAATTTATTCTAATTTACATAATGTATGCAAACGGATTCTAATCTGCATAATTGTTTTTCTCATTTAAATAATGTATGCAAGATACTCAGAATCTTTATTTTAATGGCTGAATATTAATGTGGATCTCTAAGAACATCAACTTAATATTTGCTAAGTAGGCGCATTTTATGACCATAGGATGGTATATAAACACCGGACCTCGATGAGATCCTTCAGTACGAGTTACCACGGGCTTAGCGATAGAGACTGATGACCAGGGTCATTGTTTACCTTCCTTCAAGCCATACTCACCCAGAAAGCCGTAGAAACTGGTAGCCAGGGTTACTGTTTACCTCGGTCTTTCTGAACATCATTATTACCAGTTGCAAGTTGAAATTGTACAATAGTATTTAAGTGATTATGCAAGTGCATATTGTGTCATTTCACGACGAATAAATATGTTATTCTACTTAACAGTAAACTGTGTTCATTTTTGTGACTTGGACTCCGTCTTTTGCGTTTTTGAATAATAAAGTATTATTTTAAAAACGCTTTTCCACGTCAAGAAAAGTTAATTCGCGTCTTTTCAAATTTGCAAAAACTGTACCCCTATTTAATGCGGAGCTGACTTTAATCAAATTCAGTTCCCTTTGGGAACTCAATCATTTATCTTCGAGCCAGCTTCGGTGAGTTACTTAATATACTGTCTTGATCTTAGAGAAGAGCCAGAATCTCTCATGGTTGACATGATTACCGGATTTCCCTACTGCTCTTGTATGAGTTAGTAGCTTACATAATCTGTCATAATTACTGAGCTTTTTTAATGCTTTGTATTTAGTTACCTAATATTGTTAAAATAAACTTTCCATTTTATTATCTTTTTACCCTTGGTACGTCCCTAGTCACGTCAACCTCTAGCATGACAGTAGTCAAAACCTAAATTACTGTGTGCAAACTATTATTTGTTTAGTCTGTTCCATAGTAACACACAACTTTGACATCTAGAGATGCAAGTAAAATTTTCATGTAAACAGTCAGACATGTCCTACTTTCATATACCTATACGAATAGGAAAAATTATTACCTTTTAATCGTAAAAGAGCGAAAAACTAATAATTAAAAACTGTTGTTCTCGTTCCTGATACATTATATCGGAAAATTTATTTAAAAAGGTTCACGTATTGCATCTGATGATGTATGCATGCAGTATGTTTTGCAATAAATTCAGTATTGCATTCAGTAACGATGAAATACAGCTAGGATTAATGTTGAAAGCAAAACGAATTTGTTGTGATAGATAATCAATTTGTGGAATTGCAATTCGACCAATATAAATGCTTCCACATGAACCTTATTTGTTGTCGGTGCTCACACAACCTGACAAAACCAATTAAAAATAAATCCCACAAGTTCTAGTTAGGAACGTTGACTAAGCCGATTGTGGTGGATCTGTCTTAATGTAGCTGTTTAAAAGACGACATAATTGTACGTCGAGGGACACGAGTATATTTCCCATTAGCATGAAGAAAAGATATGGCAAGATGAGATCCTTTCTAGGTTATTTTTTGCATAAATTCTCTGCTTGTTAAAAAGTATTGGTCGATAACTTAAAAAAGGGTAGATAAACGTAGAATGTAAACGTAAGAATGCAAAGCGTGGTCTAATTTTAACCGGTTTATCGCATTTTCACGTTCGCTTCGTAGTAAAAATTAAATCTACCGAGATTTCCACGGCTGCATTGTTTTAAAAGGGACATGGGGCGCGCTTTTCACATTTTCACACAGACGTGTCTTACGTTCCGTAACGTATAAAAAGCATCTGCTTTGTCAAGACGCGAAAGTGGTTTATTTTTTAGGAGGAAGTAGCTGAAAGATGGCTTTTAATTGTTGTGTTGTATGCCATCGGCAAACTGTAAAAAGTGATGGGTTTTGTTATACTTATATAGTTCGTTGATGATGATTCTTTGATGTCATTTTTAGGTTCAGTGAAAATCTCTGATTTCGAGTTTCACACGTCAAATATGGTTACGCTCAATAAAGAGCTCGTTGTATTGACATCGTTCTGTAATTAATTTCTCAATTTCATAAGTATTCGTTTTAAGTTAGAAAAGCAGTTTATGTATTTATATCAAATAAAGGCCTGACATGAAAAGTACTTACAATTACTATAGTTATCTTATAAACATGCAGACTTCTCTTCTTCGAATGCCGAACTTTGTTACAGAGCGTTGGCATTTCCTTCCTATGCTTGTGTTGTGCGTGTCTAGTGATTAAAAGTATATGGGAACTACAACTCAAGATAGACTCTGAACCACCCTAAGTACTTACTACTACATAGTGCTTGAATTTTTTTATTAATTTTCTGAGCAAGGTATACCTTGGTGGTTTGCTATTGCCTTCTGAGGGAGAAGCGATTATTTAATAATTCGGTTATGTATTGGGCGGTGTTCAAAACGGGTTTCGACAACCTGTTCTAAACCAGCACCTGCCGAGTGTACTACAACTTTATGACAGTACTACAGTTTAATGATTTTATTCAAGCCTTCTGTACCGCCCTTAATAGATCTTCTCTTCAGATGTCTAGAAGTTTTGCCTTTGAGCTCGCTCCGTCACTACTTTTACTTTATTGTCTCCAACCGACGGCTAGACGACTACCGGCGCGTCCACGCGTACGCTACACCAGAATACACACCTTATTTTTAGTAGAGATGTTTTCTTCATCAAAAACTTCTCCACATGCCATATTTTTGCCTACATTTTCACCATTGGTACGGAAGTTGTCCTACAACGAGTTACTGATCACAACTAACCACTGTAACTTAATCCTTAAGAAGTTATTGCAATCACCTGCAGGCTATCGGCAGAAACTTGATGTCGTCACCAGCGTAGTATTGATATTGGAATTAAAGTGAGATTTTAAGAAAGCTTGTTGCTCCTGGTACCAATAAGCTTTGGTAGTCTCATTCGATGAAAGTAGAAAACTTAACGTATGTCTTAGTATACAGTCGAATCGTAGGCTTTGTGGAAACTAATGAAGCTTGTTGAGAATGTGCAGTGGACTTTTACCACACCCGATGAGAAAGCTTCAATAATCTGTAAATTTATTATTGTATGATTTAATTATTATTTTGTAGTAGGTTTTTAATTGGGTACTACGGGCCTTCTTTTCGTAGTATTCTTATTTCAAGAATACTTACTGCTCCATTACTTGCACTGATTATGTTCATCAGTTCTCTATAATGTAAGAGATCATTGAGTTTAGCGTAGTCAATGTTTTTATGAAATACTGAGGTTGGTTCTTTGTGCCTCTCCACACTTTCATTTTTTATCCTGTGACCTATCAAAGCTATATTAGTGGAAGTTTAGGTATTTTTACTTCAGAAGCCCCAGAAAAAGGTCTAGCAAAGATTGTTGGTGTTTGAATTACATGGCTGTATTTAATGGTTTGGAGAATTAGAGGTAAAACGTTGTTAGACGCAGTGAAGGAAAAGTATGTACGATGAAGACTTAAGACTGCGTCTGTCTGTAGAAAGTTATGGAAGGGTTACGAAAGATTCCGTCACTTCTTAAGTCTCGATTAAGATATTAACTCCACGACGGTTTTGTAGGAATATATCATAGGCAGTTCTTAAAATTCTTTATTGGGTTGTTATACCTTGCTTCTGTACAGATTTAAATTATTTGAACATTGAACAAGGACAGCGATGACTATGGCTGCTGATGATATACTTGCTATACTTCTTTTTTGTAAATTATGTAATCCTCTTGGTATGTTAGGTTAGATGCATGCATAATTATCAGATAAAATGTTCTTTGGTATATATTGTCAGAATATGACGACTAGAGGTATATGTTGAATAAAACACAGTACAAATTATATTACACTAACTAATTAATACTGACGTATTTAAAGGGAACATCAACTTAACGTGTTAACCACATCAGGGGTTACACCCTTCTAAACCAGAATTACTTTTCTGCGGGCCTTCGAGACCCTCATGAAGTCTAAAGCTATGCTCGCCGGCAACTTCGTTATAACGCAAAATAGCCAGACCCTTCTTTGCGCGAGCAATTTTTAATTCACGAAGTAATGTTACTCTGAATATAGAGACTAGCAAGAGCACATGAGAAAGGGTGGATAGTTGATCATGAAATATTCTTTGATATGACTTTATTCTAGTGCAAGTGTTCACTAGCGTCATCTTCTTGCTCAGCTTCATCCGGCAGTGGTCACTGGTCAACCTTGACTGCTTGTAAATTTATTAGTTCTACGCTTTCGCAAAGAGCCAGATGAAGACGTTCCAATTAAATGTTTTAAAGTAAAACTAATTCCATTGGTAATAACGCAATGGTTCAGTATGTAATAAAAGTTAAACAAGTAAGCGTTAAAATTGAATCTTATTTTCCACAATATTCCAAATAATATAGAAGTAAACGTTTTCCTACCTTAATTCTTAGTAGAACCAGTCTTTTCCATCTAGAACCGTCTTTGTGTTGATTTTTCCCCAATGTCAGAGTATTTAACAAGATACTCCTTTAATTAAAACCATTACCATTTCCAATCCAAGTTGTCTTTGTCTTTGTAGCTTAATTATGTATTCCATAGCCATATAGAATTTCGATACTAACCACCATCCAAACTCACTTTTCATATGTAAATATATATATATATATATATATATATATATATATATATATATATATATATAATCTGTTCCTCTTCTACTGTTAAGTGTAGAGGATTACTGTTAAGAGTAGAGAGTGTTGATTGTGAGATATACATGTGTTTTGCTGCTCTGATATTCAAGCCCAAATTGGACCGTATCGAGTGGATATAAATACAAGAAAATTTATCTGCAGTTTACTGGACTCCTGCAAGAAGCAGTGATAAAGAGAAAAACAAGAAAGTCTACAAAACTGTGAGTAAAACTTTTACAAACAATGTAAATATAATTGTAATTAAATCACTTAAACTTTTATTTTATCAGTGCAGTATAATAAAACCAGTAGGTGCACTCTCGAAAATATTTTCACCCGGCTGCGTGCGACCTTATAGTATTCCCGTGATGTAGGAACAACAGTTATGCTGTATATCCGTTGCTCGGTATTACTAGCATACAATGACGATGACAGTCAGCAAGCCTCGGCGAACTGATAATGGTGTGTCGCTGGTGGGTGCGATAGTCGAAGTTAACTTAACAACTTCAAAGTGCCGACAATCGTTGAATATGCTGTGTTTTTATAACCGCGTATAAGTTTCCCTTTTTATATTTGTAAAATATATTATAATGTCGGTTACTTATTTTTCCTTTTTATTTCGTAGATTTATTTAAAACGCCATTTTATATATGCATGGAGATTGAGTGTCGTTAATTTGCTACTACGCAGGTTAACATATCGTATTAGGTAATTAACTTTTTAATAAACTTTCAACAACTATATCATATTAAAATATGACTCACATTTTTTTAAAGAGCTCACTTATAGAAGGGTAAATAAATATTAACGTTTCCTAAGCTTATATGCATGTATTTATTTACATAACATACTTAGCACATAATACTTACATAATAACTTATACTAAATCATAATTAAGAGAAATATGCAGCCCGCGCTAATACTGTTGGCGGAAAGAGGATTTCGAATTCATAGAACCAACAGGTAGAGACTCTATTGTTTGGCGCTAGAATAAACAGAAAGTTTATTAAGTATACCAACATTGTTATTAGCTATAAGTACAGAACAAGACTTCAGAAAAAATCTTTCAGCAGTCTGGGGATACCATTCACGATGTCACAAATGGGATTTCGTGCCAAGAATTTTCCGCCAAGGGAATTAAAACCTAACTAAAGTAACTAAAACCTTAAGAGTTTCTTTCATTGTCCATCGATGCTAAATTAATTGAAATTTAACTCGAGGTAATTAAATATTAAACTTCAACACGTTCAAACAACATATTATGTAATGTTTAAGATTTTCGTGACTAAACTGTTTAACGACTAGTACAAAAATACCTTGTTTAACCTTTATAAATAAGTACTTATGAATTATATAGTACAAATTAAATAGATTACGTTCTTCTTTGACTAGAAAAATGTGTTTCAATAGTAATATATATTAAAAACATTTTTGGATTTTGAAAATTCCGAAAATTTTGAAACTACTCTCCACAGCAGTTACGGGGGTGTATTAAAAATTTTCCTTATGTCGGAATATCTTGTTGAAACTCGGTATGTGAACGTAAAATGTTATTAGAAATATTTTTTCTTAAAAAATTCCATATTTTAACAAATAACGTCATTTTTCGCTGATTCTTTTTTAAAATAGTGAATTTGACAGATACCTAATGTCATCTGTCAACTTTGACGTGGCGTATTTCAAGTATTTTTGGAAGCAGAGGTGATTGCCCCACAAAGTTCTTTTCCAATCAGAATATTAAAAAAACTTCCCATGTGGACCCAATCTTATGGCAGACACTGTATAATATAAATCTTTATATTTGATTAAAGTGTGGGATGGGGAGACATCATCAATATTGCCCCGGGTGACACCAACTCTAGTTACGTTAGTGCTCCACAGCCATATATAGTGCTATTTATTTACTATGCATGTATATGTAAATCGTATTAACGAGCGTGCTGCATAATTAATTGCCTATTCATAGATAATAATTTTAATTGATTATTTTCAAATTGCAAGATAGTGCAATTTAATTTAATAGCGCTGTATATACGTTAAATTTTAATTTTCTAATATATTAAAAACATTTAATATTATATATAGTATGTTAAATTTGTATGTATTTGTCTAAACATGTATTAAGTATGTGTGACATATAAAGATTTAAATGTAAATTATTTGTTGTAAAATAAAGATTTAATACATATTCTTTGTATTAAAAAGCATTTAATATTTAAAATACATTTTACAAATATCTATTAAATATGGTACACTGCTGGGAAAACAGAATTAACCTGACAATTCCAAGGTTTTAATACATTTCTTAAGCCAAGGCAGGAATATTTATATTTTTGGCTTTTACAGTTGTATCTCTAGCTACTGGAAGACATCAACATTAAATGCATTAACTTCAGTTAATCAATCTGCAAAACCACATAATAATGCAAATCTTCAATTAAATATAAAGCTTATGTAAAGTATATACATATATATGCCAATAATTAATTATAGCATTTATGCCTTTATACCAACACTTTTATGTTAATATATGTGTTTATTTGTATGAACGATCTTAATAGGTTTTAAAGTTCATTTGCACAGTGAAAACTTTTCTGAGAATCACACTTAAAAGCAATTTCGATTTGAGTACCAATAAATGACGGTATTCAAGTATAATGAACGTAATAATCATAAACATTTATTCTTATAACACTAAACAGAGCTTGATAGAACATCAAAACCCTTTTATTGCGAAACCTGTACTTTAAAATTTTCTAATATCGAACGTTGATGCTGTATTGTAACTAAACACTGAAATTTTGCAAATTCAGACAGCAAGACCTTAATAATTAAATCAGGTAAACATTAAAGACTCCTAGCTTCCAACGCTTTGGTAACTTTGAAGTTATTATTGCATATGGAAGTGGTGGTTATTGGAAAATTCTTAAATTATTCATTCTACTGCGAGGACTTTGAGACAATGTAGTAACAAACCGTTAATGAAAGCGAGCTTTAATATTGGCTTAATAAACTCGTAAAGCCGTGTATTTTTGATAAGATGATGAAATGTCGTTGCCAAATAATGAAGAGCGAAGGTATTATTTTACTAAATCTTATTGAGGGACATAATGTTCGTTTAGTAAACAATATGAAACTGAATTTTTTCTTTCTAACTAATGTTTTCATTATATTACTTATACCCTGTAAACTTTATAAAGAACAAAGAAGCAAGAAGAAGAAACAATAGAAGCTTGTTGAGAAAAGTATTTGACTATCAATGCCTAAAAATTTCATACTTTAATTATTTAGAAAGTAAAATGTTTAAGAAGCTTGTTTGGTATACTAATGAAGAGTTGGAATTATTTATACAATCCTCGCCTCCGGAGATTTCGGGAAAGCATTTTCGTATTTTGTAAACCTGTAATAAATAATTATTTCAAAATTTATTCTGGAAATCAGTATAAATGCCTCTCAGGTTTATTTTCAAGAGTGTAAAATTATTTTGTATTAATATGTAAATTCTATGGGTGGAATTTATACTCAAATGTTAAATTTCGGATTAATGTTATTGTTTGTTTTCACGACGTACAGCAAAATAAACAATTTGGATTGATATTTTGGAAATTGTGTAAATGCTTGAAATTGTTTTCCAACATAGGAATTACAAAGCTAGATAAATCTAAAAAGCTATCTTTTAATAAATACCAATGCTATTAATACCCCAATAGACAAGGATAAACAAATTAATATAATATCATATACCTACATATAATATCATATGATAAAAAATCAGATCTTCAAGGATATTGAGTCTATATAATGGAAAGAGGAAATTTAACTTTGAATTGGTTAAATGCAATTTGATGATCTCGCTATTTTCTAATTATAACCATAGCAAAAAAAACTAAGAGCTCAAATTAATTCAAACGAAAACACTTAGATAGATAATTTATTTTTGTATAAAATAGTAGATTTGTAAAAGTATCTGATTTTAGGTTTTTGAGTTTTCGGGAATTATGTAACAAAAAGTCGGGTTTTTAAGAGTTTTGACGTAAAGCGTGTCTTTAATAATATAATTAATATTTCAATAACTTCTTGGCAGAATTGAATGCAATTTTATATGCAAGTAGCTAATAATATTTTATATATGTAAAATTTTTTGTAATTTAATGTATAGACTATTTCTTAAGTTATTCTGTAAAATAGGGGATAATGCGTTCTGGTGCCTTAATTAAAATTTCTTTACAAAAGATTAGAGTATTTTTTAGTAAAAAACATAAACGTCAAGAAATTTCAAAGCTATTCACGAATTAATTTATAAATAATTATTTAAAAATTATTTTGAAAATATTCACGAATTAATTACTAAATAATTCTTTAAAGAATTATTTATTTTTTAATTTGTGAATATTTTTGTAATTTCTTAACGTATTTGTTATTTTATTAAAAAATACTATATTTTGTAAAAAAAAATTGATTAAGGCACCAGAATGCATTAACCTATGTTTCATAGAATAACTTGAAATATCAGATATCTAATTACAAAAATTTTCACTTACATACAACACTATTAGCTACTTGCGTATTAAATTACATTCAATGCCAAGTAGTTATTGAAATATTAATTATTAAAGACACG
The DNA here is from genome assembly GCA_929113105.1 of Agrypnus murinus. Lineage (NCBI taxonomy): Eukaryota > Metazoa > Arthropoda > Insecta > Coleoptera > Elateridae > Agrypnus > Agrypnus murinus. The sequence continues at coordinate 22,430,903 of OV816026.1, forward strand.
CTTTACGTCAAAACTCTAAAAAAAACGGACTTTTGTAACATATTTCGCGAAAATTGAAAAACCTAAATTTAGATAATTTTATAAATTTACTATTTTAAACAAAAATAAATTGTCTGTCCAACTGGTTTTGTTTAAATTAATTGGAGCTGTTAGGTTTTTTTATGCGTATTCAAACTCAGAGGTCAGAACTTTTGCATTCGATCGTAGGCACAGGCTTAACATAATATGACAGAGACAACCGGCTTCATCCATTAGCGGGGTAAAAGTAAAACCAATATTGGCAAAGCATAATTGTAATCGTCCTATATAAATAGCAAAAATTAAGACAAACCATGAAATCCCGGTAATCACCATGTCAACCATGGCAGACTCTAGACTCCTTTAATTCTACTACAAGGAAAATATAAATAAAGTCGCTTACCTGAGCTAACCCTCAAGAGGTGCTCAGAAGAAGTGAAGCTAGTATTAGCAGCAAGCTTGTATGAAGGACTCATGTGTGCGACTCTGGTGAACTGTTACAGTAGTTGAAGTGGAATTCATAAAAATAATGAAAAATTTAATTTACTTTCCTTTTCTTCGACGGAAGAGCAGTGTTGGTCGTGGTGTCGAACGTTCCAGATATTCAGGAAGGTGAGACCAGATTGGCAGCACAGAATAACTTAGCATTCGAGAAACTGAAAGTACTAAACTAATATAAAATATAATATTAATAATATTTAGATGTAAAAGATATTAATGTAAAAATTAATATTAAAACCCCGTCTAAAGAACAATTCAGTAAGTAAAGGTCTAAATTATAAGTTAAGTAAGAAAAATAATGTTGCTCACAATTTCTCAAAGATTATTTCTTGATTTTTGTTGACTGCTTGGATTGAAACATTTGTGGCAATTTCTGTTTGCTTTTCTCCAGTTCGATTTCACCTTAATGTTTAACCTAAAAACTGACAATCTTCTTCTTAAAAGGGTTTTCCCAATTGTGTGGTTATAAATTTGGTCGTGCTTTGTGACATGCTTTAGTTCGGGATTCTTTGTTGGTAAATTCTACTTATCACTGTTTTCTTAAACTTTGCAAATAAGATCATCATTATTTCCTTTAATGACTTTAGTTGTAAATTCTTTGGGAACAATTAGTGTTGTGCTTTAACTCACTGAATTTTTCACAATTTATCTCCTAGAGGTTTTTAATTTGGTGAAACTTAATTATTTCCTGTGGATCGCATTTGTCTATTCAAGAAATTCAATTTGATTGCGATTTAATCACTACATTTCCAGAAAGTCCTTTCTAAATACAAGAGGCAATTTTTATTCCTCTGAACCTCTTTGTTTAAGTCGATCCCATTATTTCGGTATGCTGTAGTATACGGTGATAAACTGTTAATTAATGCAATATTTTTTGGGCATCTTTCTTTATGCTGTACTTTTACGATACATTTTACGTAACGTTTCTTTGGTTATCCTTGCTGAAAGTTTCCTTCTAGAACGTTAGTTTTGCTTATCGGTCGCCTTTCAAAAAATCAGGTGCATCTAAAACTTCAAGTGTATTATCGAGTCCAAATTACATACATGAAAGAAGACAAGATAAATAGCATCATTCTTTATACACCAATTTTTCTATCTTTTAAACTGTACAAAAATTCTCTCTCTTTTTTCTCCTTATATAAACTTTGCTATTTTTGATTTGGTTATACACGGTGATTCAGTACCTAATGATCGGACTTTGAGGATAAGCTTCTTTGGTCATTAGAAACATAAAACCTTAGTCTTCCTTAGAAAACCACAATTGCTCTTTGACAAATCTATCAAAAATACAATCAATATTGATCTATATAACAAGATCCCACAAGAAATCAAAAATCTGAATTTCAAGAAATTTAAAACATTTATTGAAAGATACTTGCGCAAATTTTGTTTTTATACTATTGATGAATATAGCAACTCTGCTTTCATTGTACAAGATTTCATGTGATACTACTATTGTGATTTTTCTCTTTGATTGTTATATGTATACATTGATATGTTCTTATATATTGTTACTTTTTTTTATTATGACTTGCTATAAACACTATTGTGTAACATAGTTAAATAAAATTATTATTATTATTATTATTATTATTATTATTATTAGTAACATTTTTTGATTAAATGAACTTGAAAATTCCGAAAATTTTGCCCGACGTTTTCAGAAAAGTACGTATAATTGATGCAGGTCAGTGTTGTTAAGTCGAATACAAATACATGCAAGATCTTTAGAAATTGACACCATCAGTAAAAACGTGACATCTGTTTAAAGAAGCACGACCAGGATGCAAACGTCGCACATTCCATTTTGGATGTTGTTCTATTAATCCGGGGGATTCCCCTGTATTCTAATAGGAAACGCAGACAGAAATGACATCATTTTAATACTGACCCATTTAATGATATCATTAAATTCGATTTGTTATGGGTTAATAAATACATATTAGTTTTAATTAAGTAAAGACATGTTTAGCTAATTTGATCTATCCATCAATAGGTATTGTTATTTTTTATTGGAGTTCTATAAAGTTCCATTAGTAAAAACTTATTATTCTTTTTGATGCTTTGATACGACCCTGATTGATGATTGATGGATTTGTTTACATAGTCAAGTACAAGTACTGTTACGTTTTATTTTATTAAAATCTGCAGTGTAAGAGGTTTGCACTTTGTTATTATTTGAGAAACCAAATAGTATTGTGTATCTCATTGAACTTGACCTGAGAATATGTGTCACTATCACGTGTACTACAATTTTATATTCACAAACCTGCAGTATTGTATTACACATAGGGGTTAATGTGCCTATTAAAAGATTTGAAATTGATGAAATTGATATTGAAAACAAAATAAAAATACGGTTTTTGAAACGTAATATCCATCGAGAGGTCGAAGCTCAACATGCTTTGTTTATTTAATTCTGTTTATCTGTTGTTATTGTACGAATCACTTGGCCAAAATAAAGACGTGTTTATTACTTTATTACGCTATCCTTGCACATTCTAAGAAACAAGTAGTATTGTATATCTGCTTGAACTTTTTAAACTGTGCGTCTTGTGCATTCATACTATTAAATTTGAAAACATTAGGCTGAACTTCAATGCAGTTTTTCTCCAAAAGTATAGAAATACGAAAAAAATGATATATAGGAATTTTCTTTCTTTAATGGTTATCTAACAACTGGCAAAGTCTGACTATGTCTTAATGGGACACGGTGTATTTGTTGCGTTTACACAGTTGCCAGATTTACTTTAAAATTACCTTTTCTGCAGAAATCGTAAGTAATTTAATTTTCTGTTTATCTGAGTTAGCTAGGCATCCCAGTTACCATTGCAAACCCAGTTGGTAGTTGTCTAGGTTGCGGCTGCATTTGAAATAATGTATTCTTAAAAATTGCTAACTTTCGTGTACATTAAGAATTGGCGCTGATAATTAATAAATATTTAGTTACAGATTGAATTAACAAACATTTGAGATAAACGCTATTTGAGAAAAATTTAAAAACTTGAATAAATTAGTATTATATCAATGATCAGACAAGTTTTCAATATAACATAAACATATACATCTATGTACTACAATAAGTACTATCAGTTATGAAAGGTGTATGAAAATTTCATTTTAAATGTATAGATTATACAGATGATGCAATAAGGTTATTTTAAGTTGAGAAAATTTTACTGTTTGCTAATATTTCTGTGGAGTAAGGGGATGTGAGTAAATAGAAAGGTGAGGGTTTGGTAAACAAGACAATTTCACAATTGATTTCTTCTATAGGTATGATTATACAATACATAATTTTAACAAGATATTTAAAATAATAATTGTATAAAAGCCATGTCTAGTGGAGACGAGTATGACACCCGAAAAGAAGAAATGCACTAAATACATAAAAATAAATACTGATTACCACGCCACTGTATTGTGTGTTAGCAACGGAAGGTCAACTAAATAAACATGATTCCACCGAGACAATAAGATAATAAAAATTCAAGAACTCTTCCACTCCTCTGTTCTAAATTGCAGAAACTATGATTAAGATTTCTGAAACACTTCATTTCCATGGACACATTTTGGATCACTCTGTAGACTGTGAATAAAATCTAAAGTTGAAAATATGACGAAAAAGCGAGATTTTTCTTTTTTGCAATTTCTACTTGATTCACCAGAAATATTTTATGAAAGTGTTCACAAAAACCAGTCCATGATATGAACCGGTAATTATAAAGGGAGCAGGGCAGTCAATTAGGTACTCTGATGCATCATTGCCGTTGTGCCACTTCTGCACTATTGTATTCAACTGCACAAGTTAAAGTAAAATTTCCTATGCGCGCCTAACGTTTGCGTCAGATGCGTGTGTCGGACCCATAATAACCCATTAAATGAAAAGCAAAGTTTTTGATTTCGTATAGATGCGACCCGCCGCAATATATTGCTTTTGACGAATGCGTTATGGAGTCGTCTGTATGTCGTCTGTTTCAAAACCAGTCGAGATGTGCTTCTCAGAGACAGTTGATTGTATTTTAGTTATTATTATTGATAGTATCTTTCGACACGGCAACACGATTTGGCATCGAAATGGCAACAAAATTACTTTACCAATGAAGAAGATGAGCATTTGATTGAATGTGTGTCTAATTGTCTTGTCCTATGCTGAGTGACAGGTCACACAGATTATAAAAATCAAACAATACGTAAAACTTTTGAAATAAAAGCTTCTCTCCAATATTCTTTTCTTTTTTGATAGCAATGCTAATATAATTTTCATGTTCCTCTAGCCGCAAAGACAATTGAGTGTTCATGTTTTTAATGCGCCCCAGGCTTATTGGAAAACAAAAACTTATGCAGAAAGTTTAATATAGAAAGTTAAATAGTGGGGAAAGATAGTTGAAATTTTACGGATAAAGCAGAGAATTCATAAAGAATTTATTAAATAAAAATAGGTTCTTAACTTAAATCTCTTTTAAAAGATGGAATTTTTAGAGAAGAAATAAAAAACCACATTACATTAATAAAGATTTCAAAGGGAACAGTCTATATTATTGTATACACTAGAATATGCAACAACATATCGAGATTTTTTTGTATGAGAAAAACGAAGAAATCGGCTTGGTGACTGTTTCATTTATTGTGAAATTCTTTTCGTTTGATTCGCCTCGCTCGTTGGCTCTGTAAAAAAATGCACTCTACCATATAAATTCGAAGAGTGAATGTCTTTTATTTTCCTATTAGTGTTACCCGAAATATCTTTTGTCCTAGTTTAGCTCAAATATTCTTTAAGAAATTCCTATACATAAACATATCTTCTTAAATTATTATGTTCGGGTAGTTTATAAATCTGATTTTAGATTAAAATTAGTTAGGTATATCATTTGAAAATAACTTTTACAATAATAAATTTATACCTGGACATGTAGGTATCCAGGGAAACGAAAAAGCCGATCAAGCAGCTAAGTTAGCTGTAGAACAGGATGAACTAGAAGATATATTTATATGACCAAACGATCTAAAAAGCTATTTGAAAGAGAAAGTTTTGAACTTATGGCAAATTAGGTGGAACGAAATAAACACTCGCCTAAAAACAATAAAACCACTAATAAACCCTAGGAAGAATAGAAGTCAGTTAACACGGCACGAACAAATGGTTATAACTCGTTTACGGTAATGCCATACAAGACTAACATCCTCCCATCTTTTACAAGGAGTCGAACCTCCTGTCTGCGTTGAATGTCAAAGTCAGCTTACCGTAAGACATATCTTACTGGAATGTCCCACATATAACGAAGCCCGACTAAGAACCACTCTTCCAAATAATATCACTGATATTCTATCAGTTGAAAATGAAAGCAATGTTTTAGAATTCATAAAATCCATAGATCTATTAAACAAATTATGATACAATCTTGTTAAGAGCTACTTAATACGTACTATTTATTACTTTATTTCATATACACCGTTACTATTAATTTATGTATTTTAAATACAGATCTACTTCTATCTATTTTATTTCTACAGTTTTATATTTACAAATTTTTACAAATATATTTATTTACAATTTTATATATACAATAATTTTATAGTGCACTTGTCTCATATCCCTTGTTTTGTTCTACTCTGTACGTCTATTTATATGTATATTTTATCTATCATGTTTTATGTAATGTATATCCGTTTTATTCGTTATTGAACACGGAGATTATTAGTCATCTCTAATACTGATCGTTGAAAACATCCTTCTGCAAAGATATCTAACTTTGATAGTCGGCTAATAACCATAGACGTTGATGCCGCTAACACACAAAAAAAATAAATTTATAATATTTGATTTCTGATAAAAAGAGTCAAACAAAATGTTCATTATTAAAGTGTGCAAAAAATAACTAGAAAGTGTTTAAATTACGTATAGATGCAAGATACTGCCGACTCCACAAAATAATGTTTTATTTATGCTTAAAAATGCTTAATTCGAGATTACTTACTAATAAAAATAGTATATTATTCAACGAGCATATAATGATGGCTATTATTCAAAAGGATGAAGTTTTCGAGTAAATAATAGCTATTATATGCGAGTAGAATACTATAGTTTGTCCACGACGATTAAATATTAATGTTAAAAAACTTCAAAATACTTTTAGAAATGTGTGAACGATGTTGACCATATCGAATTTAAGGAGGCTGCTACCCGACTGTCTAGCAGTGTCAATCATTATTCACCGTCAGTAGCGCATAATGTATATAATTACAATTGAACACAGACAACTATATATATTAAAAATTAGTAAATATATTAAAACATAGTCGTGGACAAAAACTATCATATTGATACAGTCAGAATTTAATCTTAAAGGTAGGCATAATAATATCAGTTTTATTTTCATTCTTCGTCTTACAGTCCAAGTTTCTCCTATACTTGCCAATTACAACTCTAGAAAATGCTGAAACCAAAATTCTCACGCATGGGCGCTAATTGTAAAAAAGCTTTTTAATTACTCTAAAACACTAAACGTCCCACATTTGGACACCAACTGTAACAACCACTAAAAATCTTACTGAAACCAAAGAACGATACTTACTGTACTTATGCACCGGCGGAGATCTCTTTATTTTGACAAATTATCATTCAGGGTAGGTACTGGTTTCTTAAGCTCATAGATTGTAAGATTGTAAATAATAAAGTTTACTGAAATAATAAGAAATATGGGCGCCATTCACTTGAAGTCATTACAATGCATCATCGAAATCCACAAATGTAAAAGGATTCCGATTAAATTGAATAAACTAATCGTAATTAGTCAGGTTGACGTTAAAGCGGGTTAATTTAAATGAATAACTTCAACAAATGATTGGTCCAACATTATCATAACCATGATTAGTTTAATTGTCATTTATTCGTGGATCAAAGATTCTTGTTTTTATTAAAATCAAGGGCGAATTATCGAAGACCTGCTGGCGTTCCGCTTGATGAAGTGCATTTAACCCCTGTCTTTGACTGACTTCTTACTTGGAGATGCAAAACTATCTCCACTTATTTAAACTAAGAGAGGGGAATGTATAAACACCCTATCAAGTACCAAACTGACACATTTTGCACCAATGAGACAAATCCTACTAGAATATTGGATGGGTATTTACAGAGGCAAGGACTTGTCTTCTAGCATTAAATCTGATATTTAAAAGAATATTGCATAATTTTTTTTTGTCTATATATTTTTGAATAATCTATTCAACGGACACGAAAATAAGCACGTAGAGGAAACAAACTTGACTTAAATGCATTTAAAAAATGTCATTTTATTTATAAAACAACCTTTATCTTGATATTTCGTTACTAGAAACAAATTATCTGCGTGAGAACGCTTTGATAATCTTGTTTACAGCTGCTTCCATGTTAACGAAAAACATTATTAGGTTCGGAATAAATTGAGTAATTTTAAACTGACAAAAATATAGACATATGTAAATATATATATAGGGCCGTACTAAGATCATTTACAATAAATACATTTTCAAATGTTTTAAAATGGATCTTAAAAATTAAGTAACGGGTGTTCATTTAAATTCGTAATCTAGCAACCTTTGAATTATTGCCTGTCTCTATCTGCGACGTATTATATCTGTCGCTCTGTCTTCTTTGATTAAAATTCCAAAGGTTGCTAGATTACGAATTTAAATGAACATGCGTTACATTAGAAATTGTAGAATATTTTTTTTAGAAACGTAGAATAGTAATCCGTGTACTCGGGTTTTTATAAAACAAAAAAGTTACAGTACTGAACAGATATTTTTATAAGCTATTTACTAGCTTTAACTTCATTATTATGCTAGTATTATCCTTCATGGAGCTTGGTTCGTGTATTACAATGTAAAAACAAAGAAAATTAATAAAAGTAAAATCCATATTTTATCTATTAAAGCTCGGGTAGTATATTAATACCATTTATATTTACAACTAGAAAATAAATTTTATTTGCAGAATGGAAATTATTAACGCACACTCAATACAATTGCTACTAAATTATAAGCAGCTATAGTTACATTTCGCAATAAATTATTGTACTTGATTGCACTAGGTATTCGTAATAAAGCCTATACAGTAAGTCTATACTATTTACTGGGTAATTCTTTAGTACGCAAACAACGTTTGAGAATATTTTTCTTGAGCGCGACGTGAGGATTAAACTTTATACCTTACAAAGTTGACAGCTGAAAGGGTTACGGAGACTACTAGTAAATCTAGTTACTTTCGTTTCGTTAGATCATGAAGCAGCTAGCATATCAGTATTCTGGGCGTTTCAGTACACAGAAGTGATATTTTTTCTAGATTCATTCGAATGCAAAATATGTTTGATATATGTATATTCTTGCGAATGCTATGTACAAAAAGAAGTTTGCATTAAAATAAAACAGATCACTTCCGTAGATATCATCACCTCCTAACGTTTGTTTTTTAGTAACTGCTTGAAAGCGTTTGATTTTTCTCTCGGCTATAGTTCTCGTCATCTTACGCCATATAACAACATCTTCGAGTTTTCAGTTTGAAAAGTAATTGGATTACCTAAGAAACTTCACGTGCACGTATGTGGATATCTTTTTATTATTATTTTTGGTTAACTATATTGTGAGCGAATTACATTTGTTTTTTTAGCCCAGTAGCATACTACGTTTAATAGGAATTTGTTAAATGTTTCTTAATATAAATAATATTTATTATATTTTTATTTTAAATCAAATAATTGATATTTGGATCTTTATATTTCATACACTTTTAATATATCAATATATTTAGACAAGTATGTATAAATAATATAATCAAAAAAAGCTATTAATTAATAGTCTCAATAAAAAAATACATATTAAATGTTTTTATGATATTAAAAAATTAATTAAAAATATTATATAAATGATAAACATTTCATACAGAAATAAACTTAATATACAGCAAATGTTTTATTTTGATCATACAATTTACATTTAAATCTGCATATTTTATAAATATTTAATGTGCATACTCAAAAATGTTTCTAATGTAGGATAAGTTATGTGGCCTATACAAGTATTACAAAGCTTGTATTACAATGGTTAATTAAACAATGTAAAATGAAATAAATAAAACAGATTAGTAAAAATTTCACAAGTTTATTATAATCTACCTGACAATTGCTTTGACAGCTAAGCTGTCATTATCAAAGGTAATATAATGATAGCTTACCTGCCGAAACAATTGTCAGGTAGATTATAATAAGCTTGTGAAGTTTTGACTTATCTGTTTTATTTATTTCTTTATTACGGAGTTTCACCATGTAAAGCTAGAAACAATAAACAATATAAAATATGTAAAACATGTAAATATCTCAAAAAAATTTCTTTTCATTTTATAAAACGCTCTTAAGCCGTTTTGTTGTGAAAATACATTTCTAAACTTAAGGCTATTAAAGGGAAATGTTCGTTAAATTATTAGGTATATGATATAAAACGCAACGTCTCTATGTCTGTTTGTCCATTGGTTCGCTTGTCCCTCAAAAACCGCTAATCCGATTTTCATGCGGTTTTCTTTCATATGTAGGTACGCTACCTAGTCATGTTTTAATCTAGAACGGAAGTTAGTGTCGTCACTAGACCCGATTTAAGAAATACATAGACTCATATGATCTTCAGGCATGTACTTAACTAGACTATTTAGTTAAAGGCTTAAGATTATACCTTTCCTTTAATGTCTTAAATGATACCAATTAAAACTTTCGCTGGCTTTTGTTTGTTTGTTTGTGTTTGGGCGAGGAATCAGGATGGCGGAGCATCCGTCGTACCTCATGGCACCGATTGCTATGATCATTTGGCCGACCCTACTAGAATTTAGCCGAATCTGGGGGAATTCCACCCCCAGTAGAGATCTTTATCGTGCCAAACATCGCATTGACACGGGACCTACAGTTTTACTTCCTATCCGAAAAGACGGCATGTTTTAAATTTTTCTGCGCTATGAAAAATTACCAGTCCGGCCGGGGATCGAACCTGCGATCTTTGGATTATGAAGCAAACATGCAAACCACTAATCCACCGAGACTGGCTTTTCGCTGGCTTTTATTTATTATTTAAACATAATACATAAAATTCTCTTGAAAACTGTTTAAAATAAACAATTATTTGATGCTGTTTATTTTTTAAATCGTGATCTGGTCATCGTTATCTGGACAGTGTTATTCTGTCTGAAGAAAGAAAGTGGCGTGCGTATGAAAATTCCTAGAGGGCCTTTACTGATTTGAAAGCAAATTGAAAATGGGAATCAGTGGCGTGCCTAAAATAGTTATAATACGAATTCGAAATTGATCTCGTTGGTCGGGTCACTAGTATAAAATACTCGCAAATAAAAGTAAGTTAAACTCTCGTTATTCTCAGTTTAACCGTCGAAAATTGTTGACATACGTCATCACATTCTTGCTTTGGGAGCCGTGTTTTGTAGGTTAGATTTTGTTAATTGTGACTTTTAGTTCCTCAGAAAACATTTTAACTGTACTGATACTGTCATAGGTGAAGTGCTATAATTTTTTTATTTGCCACACCCTAAGAACGTCTATTGTATGGTTTGCTTTTCTCTCAAATGAGGAAAAAAAACCATGTATATAACTTTTTTGAAGGCAGTTTTGTTCATTATAACCCCACTTTAGGGTTGGGCGTAGCAAACACTTTAAACTCCTCCGAAGCCTCCTGATATCCACTTTACGTTACCTGTTTGTGTAGACGCATACCTCATCATTGAAAGGGGGGGATGTATGTATAAGATTTTACTCCGCTGATGATCGTGCGTTGCTTTATTTTTCTATACGGCCATTTTTTTAATTCTTGAAACGACGTTTTTTTTCGCACGAGAGAACAACAATAAAATGCGACATTGGGCGACAATTGAAACGAAGGTTCTTTGCCGGACTAAATAAACAATATTAAACAATAAAAATTATACTTACGTTAAAAGATGCTCAAGATTACCACGGCTTGAGATTTAGCTCTATCTTACAAATTTTTAATTTCAGGTCGTGGGTATTGGTTCTGCAGTTGTCTAATTTATAAGAGATGGATAAAGGTTTCAAAAAACACAAAAACATACACAAGAAGGGCGCCATCTGATTATGAAGCTTAATAATGATAATTAAATAGTTCAAATAGAATAAATGAATCTGTCTGAAATCACTAATCAGAAAATGAAATCAGACCGATATAAATTTAGTGCAAAATATTAGTTAATTTCAACAAAGTAAAAAATTTAGTTTAATGAATATATTAATAAAAACTTTCATAATTATATGGTTCAGTCTTACTGGTTTTAATTAACTTTAAAATCATATTTATTTGAGAAAACACCGGAAAAAATATAAAAAGATTACAAATTTTAAATTCAAAAATTCAAATAATAATTCCCTACCTAAGAGCTCTTTTACTATTGAGATGAATAAAAGTTATATACTAAATTTCGTATAAATGAAAAACAAACTGTAAAAATATTACAAAGATTCGAAGAAAATTTACATAAATAATTAACATTCAAAAAAATACATAAATCACTGTACCTTTAGTTGTCAATAATTCGCAAACCAAAATTAACGCTAAACTGCACAAATATGACTCCTGCATACATCAAACAATCGCCACAGGCGGAAACTGGAATGATCGTAGATTTTTCTTTCCATTATTCAAGGATGCAATGAATTAACCCTCGTAATGTCTGTATGTGGTGAACCATTATTTACGAATTCACCCCCAAAATACAATACCTGAATGCAACCATAAACTTTCATAAGATTTGGTTATTAGTTAATTTTGATAACCATCAGCAAAGGTTCGTTGTTTTCATTAAAACAACCCACCTACTATTTAAATCTGAACTGAATTTAGAAGGCACATAACTCAAATTCACTTATTAATCGAGATTTCGATCACTGACGAGAAAGTCTGTAATTATTAATTTATTTCGGTACGAGAATTGTTTAAACGAATGTACGATACGGTAAACTACATTAACGCTGTTACACTTTTAATGGGAAAAGCTAGATTTCCCATTCTTCAAAAGCACAAACATCCGGAAAAGTATTTAACTATATGACGGTACTTTTTATTAACCGCAAATTCTTGATTAATATCCGGACACTTAATTAAACGGTATGTTTATTAACTGTAAATTTTCTTAAATAACCATGCTCGGCATCCGATACCGGCAATTGTCTATACTGGATGCTCGCTTTACGGCAAGTGTGACCAAACTGTATGGGAACTAAATCTAGAATGCTTCTTAAAAATTTTTACGTGATCTCTTGTCGCGGGAAGAAATGTTTTTTCGCTGGGGATGCAGATCGAGCCCAACCAATCAAAAGCCCGTATCATTCTGTCGGAACAAATCAAAATCTCTCAAGAATTTATCCACGTGGAGTCGACAAAGGTGATTTTACTAGCGTTTATACGAGATTCTGGTCCTAATGAACTAAAAATAGAAATTGGATGGCGCGAAAACCGGTACAAGGACGCTGTCGTCTGCTGACGCTAGACATGCGGACACATGCAGTTTTCAAGTTTAAAACGCAAAAAGGCCAAGCTGGATTCGTCAACACGTTAGGTGTCACTAACTATTTTGTCAGGGTTTTAGCAACGCAGCTAGTTTTAACGGATACACGTGAACAAACAAAGCATTGATGACATATAAAATTTACTGCAACGTCTTCTAGTTCTATGGGAATTCAAAAACAACCTTTTAAGATGTTGCTTTGTTAATATGTTTATATCAAATACGAACAAAATTTTAACTACGAATAAAATATAGATTTGCAGGACCGGACTTTAGATTTTTCGATAAATATACATGCAAAATTACACATATTTGAGACCGATAAAAAATATACCGTTACATTCTGCCCTATAGAAATTCTCGCACTCACGCCCATGACCAATCTCCCTTTACGTCTGGTAGTACAACGTTCCGTTGTCAATTCGGCATCAATTTCCGCTGTGGTAAGCAGCACCCAGTGGCGGAGGATTTATATTTTTTACGTTCGTTACTCCGCCTAAAAGAATAAGGAAGTTTATTTTATGGTTTACAATTTTTTTTCTATTACTTTCATTTTGAGTTTGTTCTCTATGGTAAATATTTGCACACTCCTAGTCCGAATCTGACATATCCATTGTATTCCTGAGAAAAATCCGCGTATGATGGTGTAACTTTTATGTTTGCAATTTCACAAAAGATCTCGCCAGGATAGAGGTAAAAGGTGACTAATATTTGTAAATAATTACATGTCCAAGAGGGTGCACCCATTGGATATTTTTTTCTACGAAATAGATACTTTTATTTTATTTTGCTCCATATACATCTGATAGTGTATTGTTTACTTGAAAAAAATGTGCATGGGGGGCGTGGTACCCTTCGTAATCCCAGTTCCTGTTGCCTATTATGACGTTCGATGATAGATTATTGTCAATTGTTATTATCAATATCAATATTTTTTCATTTTTAAAACTTTTCTCTATTTTTGTTCAATTTCCTTTATTAACTATAACAATGTCTTGAACTATACGTGATTCAGCATAAATCAGTGGAGTTCATCGTACATCGCCTGAGATTTTTATTTTATGGCATCTGTACACTAAACTTCACTGGTAAATTCGTCGGCAAATACTTACTAACTAAAATAATACAGATACTATTTAAAGCAACTCTAGTGGCCAATGAAGAAAATAATTAAAACTAAGCACTATCCTTTATCTGCGAATATAATAATGCATTTTATAAGTCGTTCTTATAAACGCACTTATTACTTATTGGCGACACTGTTTAAAAATGCAGAGGCTTTGAATGATATTGAAATTTAACATATACTTGTGCTTTTTAAAATACAAACCAAAGACCTCACATTTTATTGAGACGCTGCTGTTGTTGGCTCAAACACGAAACTTGCAGTTTCGACAATTCTTATCTAGCTAAAATGTTTTGCTTTGAAGAATTTATCGCAAATCCTATTGTATCTGCTAAAAGCATTGTACCCTTTTTTTAATTGCGAGTTTCTGAAAACTATTCGACTGGGAAAAAATTATAAGAAACTTTTGTTTCTAAACTTCACTTCCTGCAGTGCAGGAAAACTTTTATTATTCCATTGGAGCATTCTCTATTAGGGATTTATTTACAGTTCCGCATTCCTCCCTTAGTATGCACCAGAATCACCTTACCAGTCGATTGCTCATTAGAGCCTTTCCATGGGAGAAAAAGATATTGTCAAAAAAGGAAGAGAAATCGACCAATCACTGTATAATCATGAGGCTTAGAATATTCTATTTGAGGTTCATCATTTGAGTTACTTAAATATGGAATGTACAAAACCAAGTTTATCCTTATCAAGACCGATTTCTAACAGCAGATTTGGATCTACAGCCACGTGTATAAGACATCGATAGCAGCTCATCGGAAGGAAATGAACTGTTCTGGTACCGAGCAAAGACAAGAAACCATACAACACTGGCTACATAGCACAGTAACCCAATGAACCACTTATAAAAATTTTTCGTAAAAGTTTCTCCTCTAAACATTGTTCAAAACTTTTTAATTTATTTTCAAATTTTTCTCACTTTTGTATTTGAACTTATTTTGACCAGTAGAACGTCTCTCCTGAATAACAAGCTTCTAGACGTAATGAACAATTCGTAAAGTTTCTCTAGAAGTGGTGTCAAGCAAAAATCATGTAGGTATAAATTGTCAAATGTGCATTTGTAAGTAATGACGGGACCATTTACACTGGTAGTGTAAGTGGTGCACCGAATAGTGTATCAGATTTTTTGGCTTGTGCAGAAAGTACAATATAACAAGTACGGAGCAAGTTTGGTCAACTCTTGTGCATAAACTATAAAATCTGATACGAAATCTGAGTAAGTGAATACGAAAAGGTGTGTTGAATTACAAGTCATTCAGTCACTTTTTTGTAAGCAGCGACCCAGCAGTCTCTACAAAAATGCACATTTATGATTAATCGGCTTCTACCTACATAACCTTTAACCCTATAAATAAAATAGAATCTGCTTTTAATATTTTTTGACTTCGCCCTGATATTCTTTGACTTAAGGCAAGCGGGATTTTACTTGGAATTAGGAAACTAAAAAACTTCTGCATTTTAATCGTTCTGAAATAAATCTTGCTCTTTCATTAGTTAATGTTCAAAATATGCAACTAAAGTAATTTTAAAGCAAGCTAATAGAAAGTTTGGTTTATGTAAAAAATTATAAAAAAATCTAATTAATAAAAACAAAAATTGCGTCTCGTTCGTGACAATGCATTTATTTGACACATTGCCGTGACCAGGATTCGAACCTGGGTTACTACGGCCACAACGTAGGGTCCTAACCACTAGACGATCACGGCTACCGAGACGTTATTTTCTTGAAGAATATTATATAAACTTTATAGTCAATCTTGATTCAAGTCATGTCCTATTTAACAATCTTGCCTTGAAGCAACTCTTTATTTGAATTCTCTCAATGGGTAGTAAATATTTATAAAAGAAAGCATGCTCTGCACCATAGTATAAACTTTGTTAGAAATGCATACGTGCTTTCCTTTACATGCGAAGAGAGTATTCACAACTATATTCACTTGAAGTGTTACGTTATTCTATATATAAATATATAAGGTATGTTTTACACTAAGTATATACCTATATCAAAAATAAATCTTAAAAATAAAATTTAGTAAATAAACTAAACTAACTTTTTTCGTTATTTGCAAAAAATGCGCATTCAAGTTATGTAGACGGTTAGGTTAGAGATTAGATTAGAAGTTAGGTTAGTGGTTAGGTAAAAGGTTAAGTTTAAAGTTATGTTAGAGGTTAAGTTAGAACTTGGGGTAGAGGTTAGGTTAGTGGTGGTGAAATAGTATGTAAATGCTTTTATGCAAAACGACACCAATTAAACATTTCGGATGTCTCATTAATAAAAGTACATCTCCTGATTTATGTTTACAAAACATAATTATGCATTATTAATTGATGTTTAATTAATGAATTTATATTACACTTAATTGATTGTAGTAATTACACAAAAGTTTATTTTATACAGAAACATTTAAGGTTGAATGCTGGGGGATTCGTAAAACAATTGTACTAAATTAACATTTTTGATTTTAAGATAGAAGTTAATACTCTATATCATAGTCTTATCAATTTTAATTTTGTAAGTATACAACGCATACTAAATGGGTTAATACTATTGTTTCGTATGTCTTATCAGTTTTTCACGACTGTCTTGGTCTTTCATAACTGACTGTCCAGACACCGCCAATTCCAACCAACTACAGACATTTTTTTGAAAATAATAATAACTCTAAAATACACTTGGTCAATTAACCCTAATTGGTTATTTCATCGCTTCTAAAATCTTAGATGTTTTTTTGTAATGGTTAAATAATCCCCATCTAATAGAATTTTAATCACAGAGAGGTAAGTGATGTGATGTGAAAATTACGACATAGTTGGAAAATTCAATGAAAATTACAGTACCGAGTACACATTCGAATTAGTGAGTACCAAACTACTATTACACCGTTTCCTACATTACACTAGGCTCTGAATTTTTCTGATAATGAATGCTAAAAAAATCATAAGCATTTTAGCGTTGGTCGCTTATTATCACGAATGAAAATATTAATACAAAGCACTACACATAAACAAAATGAAAGCGTTGAAATAAATCGAAAAGAGAGAGGATTGTCTGCATATCCCCTTGTTAGTGTAATTAATATGGTTGAGTTGAGGATTTAAGCTATTCCATCACAACGAGTATCTACTAAAACTCAATTCTATATGCATGTAGGTTTTACTATTTCAAAGGTAAACAGTGTTTTGATACAAAAGAAAAACAAAAACTGGTTACAAATTTGAATTTTTTTTTGAAGTCTTTTACAATTACAGTGCAACAAATTTGTATCCGTTAATAATAAATTTATTTCCTTAGTTGTTCCAATGCTCCATTACCTTTCCAGATGAGTGTACGCTATATATTTTAATAAGAAATGTATAACTTTTATTTCATCAAAAATTCTTTATTGTTTATCAACAAGTGTTGAAATGTTAGATTGTTTACAGTTTATGAGCATCAATCAAATCTATAATCATGTATTATTTATTTATAAAATGTTACATAATATACTACTTAAATACATTACTGATCAAATTACTTATTTTATTAATGAAATGCATGGATATAACACAATCACCGCTAATAATCTATATTTCAGCAGTCAATAAAACAAAAACGTAAAAATCATTGTTATTTAGAGGTTTTAGCTTGTACAACTCTTTACCATTGTGCATCAAAGCAGCAGCCATTTTAAAGGAATTTAAAAAAATGTTTGCTTCTACATAAGGTATAATTTTGTATAAACACATAACTATCGTTTTACATCATTAGTTGCTAATTGTATTTAGTGTTTAGTACAATTTATTTATGTTAATTAATTATTTAAATTCTTTTTGTAGCAATACTGCTTATAAACACTATTATTGTTATTAGTTGAATATTTGATACTAATGTGATTATTTCAATGATTGTTCTGCATATTTATCTATAAAATCACACATATGTAAGTATACAAGAAAAACTATAAATCTAGTTCGTATACCTTTTAATCTATCTTCGAGACAGACTGTTTTTTAATAAATATCTGCAAAAAGATACTTCAATAGTGTATTCGTATACTTACATCAAATAATAAAATAAATTATATCAAATAGAACACTATGGCTTGTTTGACGACTTCTTACGTAGTATCCAGTAAAAAACAGTTAACAAAATTTAACGAGCAAAATTCACTGAAGCGCTGTTATTCTACGTACCTGCTATAGCACTCCAACTTACGAATACTTCGTTCGCTTGTTTGCTTGAAGTTCTATTTAGTTTTGGTCTTTCTAAATAAAGTAGAAATTTAATTTTATACCAACATCGTTAACGAGGAACTTAGCTTATTAATTATAAAATTTGATAGTATAAAACATCTCAAAAGCGTATCTACCTGTTTTGAAAGGAATGTTGACAACCAAATGTATATTTTGTTTAAGAAGAATAAAAATGTTGAATCTAAGTGGCGAAGCGACCATGCACTAATTCTCCTATTTCTAATGAACTTGTATCGTACATGTTGAATAAACATAAAATTAATGTTTATTCGACAAAAATTAAGTATTATTTATTGCACTGTTATTATTGAGCTTTTATTATCGAAAATGGACATAAAGCTCTTCGAAAATGTAATAAGCTACGTAAATTTTATAGATTTAATAAGCTTTGCGAATTTCATACGTTTCATAGATTTCACAAGCTCCGGAAGTTTCATAGTTTCAAAGGTATTATGAGTTTCACAAGTTTCAGAAGCTACGCAAATTTCACAGTTTTATATGTTACGTATGTTTTAAAAGTTTTACGAACTTAATCAGTTTCACAAGTTTCATAAGTTGTAAAATGTAAGAACTGAGGATTCCGAAAATAGGGGTTTGAAATTTCATAGGTGTTATAAGTTTCATAAATTTTATAGATTTGATAAACTTTATTAATTTTTGTTTTAAAAGTTTCATAAGGTTCGTAGGTTCATAAATTTTATAGTTTTGTTAAGTTTCATATATTAGATATGTTTTAAATAAATTTTACAAGTTTCATAAAAACTTTAGAATTACGAAGATGAAGAAGAAGAAGAAATTTGGTTACTGATAGCGGAAAAGGGATATAAAATTGGACACTTAAGCAATATGGGAGAATTACACAAGTTGTGTTTTAATATCTCGTTTTTAATACTTAACAGCTTTCATAGGTATTGACCGTTTTTCCTTCCTTTTATTTTTTGTTCTACTTTGAATATAAAAATAACAACTAAAACACTTTAAGTTTCGTAAGTTTTATAGGCCTGATAAGTTGATAATATAATTTCGATAAGCTAATAATATATTTGTTGAATTTCATTTGCTTTATTGGTTTTATAGGCTTCACATGTTTTATGGGTTTAAAAAGTTTTATTAGTCATAATTTTTGTAGATTTAATAAGCTACATGTTACATATTGGTATGATTTTCAATCACGTTAGGAAGATATAACCTGCATTAACATATTTAGCAGGCAGATTTCATGCAAATTTTAGAAATCCCGTTTTATTGATGACATAACCTCATTTTTTGAAATAAATGGGGAAAACATTTTCTTAATATAAATAAAACTAGTCGATTTAGTACAAATAAGCAAGTCAAGCAGGTTGAGTCAGAATTTATCTGAAACAGACAGAACAGGTTGTATTTAAGGTGTATGCAAGTGAAATATGTGTTTCATTTTATGTTCGAATTTTGTTTGTGTAGTACCATTGAGTAACATTCAAGTTTGATATTTTTAAAGCCTTTTGATAAGTTGTTTTAATGGAAATGAGAGTAGCATCTTAACTACATAATTGATAGTACAAATTATCATATAAATATTGGTTCGTTTTGATATAATGTGTAAAAGGCATGCTTGACTGTGCATATTCTGCTTTCGAAGCTTTACAGCTGCTGAATTGTTTAGAAAATGACTTCTTTTATATACTTTTTTAAGAAACAATTGTTAGTTTTAACATGAACAATGAAATATGACTTCCAAATTTCCACTAATTCTAATTTATTTTACAAATCTTTATTTACAGAAAAACTATTCCATCTTGTAAATCACAAAATTGCGAATCTGCCGATATACAAGGTATTTCGTATCGTTATGTTCAAACTTCGGGAGCGTAAAGTAGGTTCAATTCTAAGAGTAAAAAACACAAAAGTGGTAGGTTAATTCTTATTTGCTTCAGAGATACAATGCTATTAATTTTTGAAAGGTATCCATGATTCAAAAAAACCTGCCTGACACTGCAACCTAGACCTTGCCAAATCAAACAAACAAATATTCGAAGGTGAATCGGAAACAGTTAAACAATATCGCCGTGATAAAAATAAAATTTTTGACATTGACAAATTTCTTCATGTTTTTAAGTACATTAATATTATTATTATTCTAAGGTATGAATATATGCACTTTATCTATGTATTAATTAGCAATTACCAGGTTGATTGGTCATGGTGGACCAGTTGCCTGGGCAGCTAGATCTCCAGATCATAATCACATTCATGTCGACATGCAAGCACAAGCATGTAGACAGGTCGGAGAGGCCATTTTGAAAATTAATTAAGCATTGAATTTATGTTAGTCACTCATTCATTCATTTTGTTTGTTGCCTTTCCAAAAACGAATTGGTACTTTGCAAAATAACTTCATAGCACTGTATCTACGAAACAAATAAAAATCGACCTACCACTTTTGTGTTTTTTACTCTTATAATTGCTTTTACTTTACGCTCTACGCTTTACGCTTACGAAGTTTTAACATAACGGTACGGAAAACCTTGTATATCGGCAGATTCGCAATTTTGTGATCTACAAGATGGAATAGTTTTTCTGTAAATGAAAATTTGTAAAATAAACTAGGATTAGTGAAAATTTGGAAAAGTCATATTTCATTGTTTATGTTAAAATTTCAATTGTTTCTTAAAAAAGTATATAAAGGAAGTCATTTTCTTAACAATTAAGCAGCTCTAAGCCATCGGAAGGGGAATATGCACCTCTGGAGCGCTTCAAATCAGATTTTTGTAAGGTTTTGTTAAAAAGAAAAATAAACGAAATTAGTTTGCGTCAGTTAAAACAATGAGGTTATAAATTTAAACGTTAAACTTAAAAAGTAATTAACCCAACATAAACAAAGTGTTAAAATTAATTTTTTAAAAATATTAAGATTGATTTAAATAAGTAGCAAAAACACAGATTTAGGTTTAAGTCATTAAAGGTAATTCTCAATTTAATATTTAAATTTTACTAATTACAAAGATCAGTTGTTTGAATCTAAAGAAAAATATTTCAAATTGGTATCAGTTTTCTTTGGTATTGTGTTTATTTGTGTTAAAAGTAAAGCTGGAGTAGAATAAATTCAAACAAGTTAAGGAGTTGTATCTTCGACGTTTGAATACTATCTTTTCTTCCCTCAACGATCAAGTAACAGTATACGACCAAGTACTGAGTAAATATAATGTAGGTACCTTACGTGGTGTAAAATAACTTTCGTAATAATAATAATTAATGAATTAATGAAATAACAAAAAAGGTTCTTTAAGGGGTGGGTATTTTTTATATATATATAATGAGATAAGTAGATATCCTTAGTCCAAAGTTTCAACAAAATTGTTTTAAAAATTTATAAATAACCAACCCATTCAGGCTGCGAAGCTTTATCTTTACCTGACATGCTTCACTTTTTGTTATAGATTTCTGAAACACTTTAGATTTAAAGCGCCACAATTCAGAATTAGGTTGCGTTTGATTTGCTTTTTAATTTCAGGAGCTCTGGTACTTTAAAATTCCATACAGTATACTTTCTAAACGTTGGATTTCCAGATCAAAAGCTTTGCTTAGAAGTTTTAAATCTAATAGATTTGTTAAGATTTAAAAGTTGGAGAAATTTGTTTTAGTTATTAAGTTTAGAAAAGTTTAAATGTTTCAATCTTACCGATTTTAGAATTTGTTATTTTTAGACATTAAAGTATTTCAAAATTGAAACAAAGTTTAGAACATAATCTCAAACATTAGGGCTTTATAGTTATAAAGTTTGATATCAGAAATATAAGATATGAACTTCGTTCAGAAATTCAGTTGAGAATTCTGAAATTAAATGATTCAAAACTTAAGACAAACTTTTTGGCGACATTTGTAACTGATAGTTTTACAGCTAGGGGTTGAATTTTCAGAATTCAACATTTTAAGATTAGTAATTTTAAAACTTTCTAATGGAAGATTTCAGGACTTCAGTTTCGGTTAATTCAAATGTTTACAGTTACAAGTGCAAGGTTTAAAAACTCAAGAATTCCAAAATCTCATATGCTCTTATATACAGAGTAAACGTTATGTAGTTTAAAGAGTTGATTTATTGGCATAGATTGGCATTATAAGTGTTAAAGTTTCAAAAGAAAACAGTTTGATTATCGTAAGATTATCCCTTTAGTGTTTTTATAATTTTAAAGTAAAATACACAATGAACACAAAGGTATTTTAATAAAGTGAGTTCGTAATAAACATAAAAGTTAAAATTGTTTAATTGACGAATATTATACTTACTTTTATATAATGATATGTGTACAAATCACAGACGGCACCCTAAGACAGCTTCGAGTATCGAGCTTTTGGCTCTCCTCAGTTAGGGCAGCACGGCTGCGAATTTTACACACATCACCCGAGCTTACATACTAACTTGGAAATAACATTAACACCATCAAATAGCTGTGGTGCTTCCTGTAGGTATCAAATTTAATAATGTTAAATTTTAATAGTGTTAATTTTAAAGCTTATTTAATATTTTTAAGTTTTTACAATTTTATGGGTTTCATAATTTAGAAATTTACGAGACTGCAAATCATACAATTTGTTTGCTATAAAGTTTCAGATATGAAATTTCGAAATGAAATTGAGAGTTTCAGAGTCATTAATTACTTTAGAAGGTTGAGTTCATCTATAGTATAAGCAAAAAGTAACTCCATCAAAGGTGCTTTTGGAATTTTAAACTCATGTGTATTATAACACCAGAAAATTATATTAAATTAATAACAACTGTCACTGTCAAAGGACTTTGATTATTTTGTATAATTTTCTGGCGTTATAATACACATGAGTTCAAAATTCCAAAGGCAATGGAGTGGAGCAAATTTGATGGAGTTACTTTTTGCTCATGTATACATAAAGGTTTTTATAAATATTAAATTAGTAATATACAGTCAAATAATCAGGGTGTTTTACTTTCAAGTAGTAACTTAGATTATCAAATTAACTTCTTTACTCTTAATCTACTGTGTAAATTTTATATCTCTGAACATGCAAATCTTCTGCGTACGTATAAGTTCAATTATTAAAGTAACACGCAAAAGCATTGACACCCCTGACAATTATAAAACCAATCTTACATGCCAGCTTTGGAGACAGTGGAATTTGAAGTTTTGCTCATTTGCTGAGAATTTTTGAAAGCACGTGTGTGGTTACTGTGTGTTTCACAGCGATAGAACTTGAGTATTTTATTAATAAAAAACAATAATAATAAATATTATTATTTCTTGCATCTTAATAGGCAAAAACATGCTATTAAAAACTTGACACAACATTAATGAATATATTTAACAATCTTAAACGTGGACAAAAACAATTGACGAAAGGTATTTAATATGTCCTATTTATACAAACAATACTGTTTTTATTTGCCAAAATACCAATATAAATTTCTAATTTTTCTTCTTTCATGTACATTATTAGTACATAAACATATTTACGAAATAATAAGAATTTCTATAAATTTAGATTTTGTATAAGTAACTAATTTGTTCCACATCAGCTGTTAAAAATAGGTAGAAATTATTGCATATCAAGGGCGTCAATGCGTTTGACGTGTTATTTTAATAATTGAACATACGAGCTTAATATACAGAAAGTATGCATGTTCAGAGATAAAAGATACACACATAAACCAACCATATTCGAAGTCATTTTTAAAGCAAATAATATTCGATATTCTGTTCAACTAATCCTAAGTACTTGCTTGAATTAAATTTCTCTAATACCTTTTATTCTACAACCTTGATTTACAAAATTAAAGTGTTGTAGCCTGTCGAGGCATTTGTATGTGAACTAGTTGTGGGTGAGTGATTTATTCGTTGCCATTTGTATAATGAGTTTTACTTTAAAATTTGTCACTACTACTACAAAAACGGAATGCTTAGTTTTGTAGAAAATAGAGTTAAGAGAAAGTTCGAGTAAAGATATATTGCTTTAAGAGGACATTGAATAAATACAGAAAATTTGGTTCTGGTAGCAGAAAAGAGATATAAAATTCGACACTTAAGCAAAATGGGAGGGTTGGACAAGTCATATTTTAATATCTCTTTTTTAGTGCTTAACAGCTTTTCGAGGGTTATGTTTTTAAAATGAACAAGAAATATGAGGAATTTGAAATTTTGATAGCTTATTGATTCTTTTTTCCTTTCTTTTGGTTTTTATTCTACCTTATAATACAAAAATACAGTCGTTTAGAAAATATTAAAGAATGCTGGTTACTTACTTAAATTTCTTTTACTTTTTCTATACCTAGATTGTTTTTTTAGGCAAGAAAAGAAAATATTGTGTCGTCCAAACGTAGTAGAGCAAAAACTCTTCACTCTTTTATAAGCTTTTTATGTACCCAAGAATTATACAAACAAATTCTTTTCTAGGCGAAAGGAAAGCTTTTTTTTATAACGACTATTATTTTGCATACAGAACTTTGCTTTTCAGCGGTTTTTGGATTACACAAGGTGTCCATTTATAGCGTGGTTATTCTATATCTTGTAAACTATTAAATATCGAGTGAAAATTTAAATACGAAAGTTTCATGGTTGCCAATCATGCATAAAACCTCCTGAATATATTGTGACAAGGATTGCTTTAACAAAATATCTCATTCTGATATGCCCTTTGTTACAACTTTGTAACGAACTCAAAGAAATTATTTATTCCATTTTGTTTAAATTTTCAATCCCCGAAATAAAAATGTATTATTCCCGTCTTCAAATAAAATTATTATCTGCATTAATATATGTACCCTTTTCTACAAAATACAGTTCTTAATAAAACCAAATTTAACTTCAACATCTGTTCAATCTGCTTTATCTAGAACTTATAGCAGTTTATAATCCGTTCTAAGAAAACGCCTGCAATCTTAAGATAAACTCTAGTTCTATTAAATATTCGCACAAACGAATAAAGTGTTTTTATACATATAATTCATGGTTGCAAGATAGTTTAATAGCGTTATAAAGTGGCTGATGATTGATAAAGGTGCACCTTTTTTCCAGCTCAATACCTTTTCTATACATTTAATAAAATAAAAGAGAATTTCTTTTAATTTTATTATTGGCGATGCATGTTGTCATACTTAAGTCTGAGTAGTTAAATGCACACAGCCCCTCTAAAAAACCAAAGTGCCCAATTTACCTTTGCTGCGGGTTTCGCTTGTTGTAGGAGTTGAATTTAACAGGGATTTTAAGGAATTAAATCGCACGACCTACTTTAGTTCGACGAATTAGAGAATTTGTCTGCGTTGTACCGACTAAAGGAATGTGTTATTTTAGTGTATTTATATAAATCATTAGATACTGTTAATAAATACGCAGAAAGTTGTGCGAGTTAACGTCTATTATCTTCGTTAAAAGGGTTCTAGTTAAAGTTTAAACATAAACTAAACATAAAAATTTTAAAAATGGTTATTTTCTGCAACGGACCTAGTATTTTACAAACCGGATTGTTAGAGAAATGTCCATTAGAACAGTAATATGCTCAAAAATAACTAAAATGATTAAAGCTAATACATAAAAGTATTGCACTTATTCTAAGAGAACCTTCATTAGTGTTTTATTGATTGATTGAATTGTGATTGGTAAGGAGAGATTGGGTGTCAATAACACTACAGCCTTTATGTTTATTATGTTTTCATCATATCACTCATTGTATATAATATTGCATATTCGACTAATAAGTTTTTCAGCCCTTATGTCTCTATCAGGCAAGAGCTTCACACTCGAAGATGATATGAGAAACTGTTTCGTTTGTCTCCTTACAGAAATTGCATATGTATCCGTAGATTACAGTGACCAGATATCAGCTATGTCTCTAGCCTGATTCTATATCTCCTTAAATGCAATATACAGTATAACGTATCTGTCTTTATAGTATTTCTGTTCAACCAACTGCAAACTGCAGTTTTGTTAATTCCAAATACCAGTTTTAGTCTTATAAGTTCAGTGAATGTGTGCCCGATTCACATTTTACAAGTATATCAGCTTTTTATTGCCTTGTCCCTTCCGTCCCGGTCCCCACCTTAGGGTTTAATTTATTCTGGTCCGCAGGGATTATAAGGTTTTAAACACAATTCCTGATATTAAGACAATACCACTCTAATTTCGAGTGTATTTGGTAGCTTGTTGGGTCTCTTATAGCAGCCTGGCTGTTTGTTAGAACAAGTATATACCTGCCTTGATAGGTTCCTCTTATGTTCTCTTGCAGACAGTCCTAAATATAGCGTGAGTTTCTGCTTGGTATACAGTGGCATGCTTCTCCAGACATGCATATATGCATTCAAACTAGAAGATTTCCCATTTATTACCGCATGTATGGACCAGGTCTTTGTACTAGAGTTTCCCTAGTTCATCCTCATCAAGCTAGACGTTAATGGTTTTATTAAGGTTTTACCTGCTTTGTTAATGATATCTAGGAAAAGCACCCCAAGCAGCATCTAAGTAACGGTAACTGAGATCGGAACTTTGATTGAGTAGCTGTTACGTAACTACAACTAAATTTATGACTTTATAGGTTTAATTACTTCAATTTGGAATATTTTAGTAATTATGTAGTTACTTCTACTATTTATTAGAACTATGTAGTTCCATTACTTCTAAGTAGCTTTTTAAAGTATGCGGAACAGTATTGCTACTTAGTATAATTACTTTAATGTTGTTGCAACTTCAAGTGATATTATGATTGTAGCAGTAACTTGCCCGAAGCTACTTTAAAGTTTTTAAAACTTTAAAGTAGCACCAAAAGTTCCTGCCACCGTTCTGAAACCATTGCTTAACCTGTAAAGTAACTGAACTATACAGTAGTATTGAAAGTAAAACTTACGTTTAAACTACCCAGGAGAATCACTTGAAAGTAATTTTCACTACTTATTTTGCATCAGAATTACTAGAAAGTTCCAGTTACTATTAAAAAATTACAATGAAGTGACAGTAACTTCTAAAAAGGCATATCTCCTGTAGATTAGTTTGGAATTTGGAGGTTAATTGGGTTTTTGCAGTGGTAGTAGTTTTGCAAATTTTTAATAAAAATGTCAAAGGCAAATGCAATAAGAAAAAAGAAGAATTTTAGATATACGTCCACCTTTTATAGAAAATTAAAACAGCAGTTAGGTGAAATCAGTAGAAACAAAATCAACTGTTTACAATAGAAAATAGAAAAAAATAGAGATGAAGACACTGGTAAACCATCATGTAGTAAATAAGGGTGAAATATATTCCCCTTTTCTCTTTCGTCGCTACAACTTTAAAATAAGCCATAATTAAATAATAATTGTTATTAAGTAGCAATCAGTATAAAAATATTGGTTGTTAGTTTACGATTGACGTTTAAATTTAAAGTTAAGTTCCAATAGGAATTTTGCAGTGACATTAGGAGCTAAAAAGTGGCTACGGAAACGTTGACGTCGTTTTATAGTAAGAGTCACTTGAAAGTTCCAGAATTTTTTAACTTATTTTATACTTCGTGGTAACTACAACCTAGAAGTAGAATTTGTCTAGTTCCCGTTACTGTTTATAAACTGACACAAACTTTAGACACACATTTTACAGTTAATACTACTTTAAGTTGACTTTTTCAAAACTACTCCATATTTACTTGTAAAATATTGAAGGCTATTAATTAATTTGCAATTTGTTGCAATTGTTAAAAAGTGTTTTACTATAACTCTCAATAAAGATAACAAATCGATGCCAAATTGTACCTTAGGAATAGAATAAAATGGTTTCTATCATGTTTATCAATCTATTTTTTTAAGTATTTTTGTTATCTTTTATTCAAGACATTTTTTATTAAAAAATATATTTAAAGAAGGAGCGTTGTTATTTTTCGATCTATCATCATCGCATTTAACGGAAAAGTTGCGATGGTTTCTAATTTTGGTATGCTAGAATGACAAAATAACGAAACATTTCATCTCTTTATGTATTATGTGCGTATTACAAATAAAATAGTAATCCATTTTGTGACACGATCGCAGCATTAATATAGAAAGTGAAAGAATATTAGTTAAGTTGCTAGAGTAAGAGAGAGCAACACGCGACACGATGTGTCAAATAGAAAAAAAGTTCCACGAAAGTAGCAATTACTACGCCGCCACGTTCCCCCTACGTAGCCTTAAGGTAGCTGGACAAATTCCAGAGAGGTTACTGCAACGTACCCGAGAATTGTTCCCCATTTTGTTTCCAGGCAGGTAACAATACCGTAGCAATTACCTTCTTGTGACTAACGGCAAAAGCTTTATAGTTACACCGGTGGTTGCTGGTACGTAGCGGTCTTTAAAAATGCTGCTTGAGACCTTGGCATGATTTCCATTGCTGCAGTTAGAGTGCGCCTTATAACACCTGTGATGCAAGATTTGACAGTGTTAATAGTTTAGACCTTGACTTATCTTCGTTCTACTTGAGATCATCACATGATCAACCATAGACTTACTAACTACACTAGTATACCACGCACAGCTTAAGTTTCCAGGTTTTATCCAATGCTAGTTTTGTAACTACAAGAAATTGTCTTTACCATTTCCGTGTGTGAGATTTCCACCTACAACTTACATCTTAGCGGATCGTCTAGGTGCATACCTAGATATTTAACCTTCTAGAGTTTTATTGACCGTCAACTCTTCTCAATAAACTTTCCATCGGTCTGAAGCTTTTAATCTTGATATATCTGGAAGTGCTTATCCGAAAAGTCTTTACGAGTCTTTCCATGCTTCGAGTATTCTATTACTTCTGGTGATGGACCACAAACATCAGAAATTGTATCTATATCAATATAATTGGAACAATTTAACGTTTCCTAATTTTCTCATTTTGTATATATTAAATAAATTACTAAACTAAACTTCTTACATTAGTTCTGTAGCTATATTCTCGTTTGAAAAACAAAATAAACCTCTTATATTCCATGCAAGAGGAATAACATTTTGCTATGAGGCAGTATACATTGTCTAGATTACCACTTCAAATATATTTGCTAGGAACCAAGAGAGCACAGTGAAGTTATTACTGGCTGCTCTGAACTGAACCACAATAGGATTACACACAACAAAGGTTTACAAATAATTATAGTGCATTAGTAGAACACATGATAGTGACGTACATAAGCGTGAACAGCAATGCTTTCACATTGGCTTTTTGTCGTTGTGCACTCAAAATTCACTTCAATTTGGAATTAATGATATACTTTTATGTTAAACAATATAAAGGCCATACATATTGTGTAGTTAATGCACTAGTATAATAAAATCTCATTATTTTGGTGGTTGATTACATTTGCACGCAATTTGATGTGGTTGATTTTGAATGAAATAAGCAAACCTTCGAACGCAACCTGTATTATCATAGAAATAAATACAGAATAATTTTAAAAACAAATTTCATAAAGGAAATATAAATTTTCAATAGGACTTTAAGCAACTAGGTTTTATAAAAAGACAAATAAGAAATGTTTCGTAGGCCTTCAGATGAAATATTCAATTATCAAAGATATTTTGCTAGTATTAGATTCTTTATTGTTTCAAAGCTAAATAAAAAAATTACTTTACTTCGCAAAGAGTATTACAAAGGGCTATCTAAATTGTTTGTTAAATTATTGTCTTTTGCTCAAAATATAAATACGTATAAAGTTTGCCTTGCAGTGTTATAATTATCACTTAATTCTTCTTCTTATATATATTTTAGCTCCATAAATATTTCAAAATAATCTTAATGTTTTTTGCACAATAGTTTCAGGCAAGCAAAAGACTATTATTTATTTTTTATGTGTCAACCAATAGCCACTTGAATAATTATTGAAACAATTAGTTGCACAAGACACAGAAATGTGGTTCAAACCTTCAAATTTATTTTTCAAGCCATGTAGTTTTCTAATCTATCCAATTGTTAAAACTATTAAGGGCCATTCAATATGTTCAGGGTAGATCCAAGTACCAGGTCCAAAACTTTCAATGAACGAGTTTAAATTGCAACTACAAAAACAAGCATTAACTAACAACCTTCTTGACATGAAGGGCGATGAATACTAAAACAATATTTTAAGGTTTTTCCTTTGTTTCTTACTACGCCATTTACTTGAGAACATAGGCAAACAAAATAGATTCCGATTTCTCTAGAAAATACAAAAACCCGCTCAACAGAATAGATAATCACTACGATATAGTGAATTTTTACTGAATTGTTACATAGAATGATTGCAAAATTCACAAGAACACTGGTGGCTTTACAATCCCATAAAATTGACATTTGTAATATCCTGCAACGCTTGGTGAAGAAATGTCTTCGTAGCGTTCTTTCTTCAAGCGTCTTCAGGAAACACGTCATCAAACAAAAGTCAACCTGATTGGCAATTAATCTAAAGGGGTTTAAATTGAGTTTGAGAGTCAAGAATTTTAAGTCAAAACTACCTATCGTAAGGGAATATTTGCAAATTATTATCGTAAATGGCTATGTGAAATTGGTATCAATTTAGTATCGTCTAAAGATTATGAAGCGTTGTAAATAGATTTTTAAATTTAACCACAAAAAATATATAAATTAAAAGATAGAATATAAGAATTAAAAGATAGATTGCCTGTGTAATACAGCCTCATATAAAGGAATAATAAAATAATACATTGATGTACATAAATACGAGACTAGGTTTGAATGCACTAACACTATCTATGTTGTGGGGTTTACCTTAATAAATAAGATTTTTTTAACTTTTAAATAATGATTTATAAAATTAGATTCCCCACAGTATTATTGGCTGGTCCTGTGGTTTTTAAAATGTTTTTGTAGCTAGAAATACTTTAATTTTTTCTTAAAGCTTGTTGCTCGCTCTTTAACTTGAGTAAGATAAAATATTCTTTTTATATTAGAAAATCTTGAGAATCCTCTTTTGTAAATAACTTATATTGAAAATTGAAAACACTGTAAGTTACAAATCAAGATAATATCAAATATTGACTTTATCGTCTATCGAATTCGGATGCAAATGAGAGAATCGGGAAAACAGTTGAATTTGTTGCTGTAGATGTTTGTGGTACCTACTACACTACATACTTCAAACTGTCCTGTGGGAAAATACACAGGTGGGGTCACAAGCAACATGTAGATACAGGGTACAAAGTTTCCAGTTTTATTATGTTTTTACAAGAAAACCGATCAAATGGTGTTGAGTGTTTTTCGATATAAGAAAATTTCTCTTGCCCTACGATCAGCTTAATTTGTTCCATCTCGAGCAGAAAAGCTACAAAGTTTGTGACATTTTCCACATCGTACATTTTAGATACTGCTTATACTTCTAAAGCATCCCGAACAACATAAGCATGCAGCAAATGATTAAACGTATACGAAATGATAAACTGAAAAAGATAAAGCTGAATTATTAAATAATTTCTTTTTTATTTTTTAACCGCGTCTACATTTTTATCTATAAGACTCCAGAAACTTTAAAAATTCCGCTAAAGTAACTTTTTAGATAAAACTTTCAAGTAATGCAAGTTCTCGAGGGAAAACAGGAAGGTAGATCGTTTCAACTAACGTTTATCCTGCTAGTCTTCCAACCTTACCATGTAATACCTTATAATAATTTTAAAGTGACTCATATATCTTTTTCTATAATCGCTATACAAAGTAGGCATTTGCGCTCGCTTTTGACAACGCAAAGTTGACGTTTTCCGAGGAGTGTCACTTTGCCGCTTTAGAGCGACAAAGTAGCCAAAACGCTCGCTCTCTGAATTTGTCTCGAAAATCAAATAACCCTTGACCATTGCAACTAGGAGCAACGAGTAAACAAGTGTCAGTCTGGTACAAATTTTCGTTGTAAGAAAATGGAATTGATTGAAGAAGATAACGCTAGCGATTTTGTGACAAATTTTTTTACATTGTTTTTGGGTAAATGGTCAGGTTGCGATTATAGAAAAAATCTTGTGTGTGTTTCGAGCGCAATGGCCATTGTCGATTTCGAAATAATGCCACGCTCCTTCGTCGCGCGGCAACAATTTCTCAATCGACAATGTCCAACTTTGCGCTCTTAATACACAAATAGCTATTTTAATATATGAAATACATTAAAAGCTCTCATAGCAGCGATTCATGAAATTTATTATTACGTTCGGTTGTAGAGTTTTGAAAGCAAAACCAATTCTGTCTGTATGCACAACACATAAACTCCAGTAAATCTCTAGACGTTTCCACAACGTCGATAAATTTAAGAGTTCTATTGCTCTGCGATTTAAATTGCCCCCTAATAATGGGTTATGGTAAAGTCGTTACGTCGGAAACTATTGGAAACTGAATTGCTTTAAGTAGATTTAAAGCAGAATTTATTGTTTAGTGTAAATGAAAAGTTACGAAGAATTTGTTTTCCTTTAATGGAAGAAATCTAAAGAATTTTTAAATTGTTTAATTTGTACATAAAAGCTTGCAGATCTTTGTAATCGAATGCTGCCTGTTTAGGTATTTTAAAGTTTGTTTCGTAAATTGTTTTGTTGTTTAATCTTTACCTTTCAAGTCTTAAGAACTCGAAGATGATAATAAAATTTCTGAAATTAATACAAATACTTCTTAAATAATTTTTGTAATTCCAAAAGATAACTAAATTTAAATTAAATGTAAACTGGTTTGGCTTAAAATGCCTTGAATGTTCACAGTACTTAGTTCTTTGTAAAAGTAAAATTGTGATTGCGAGTTTTACAAACTCGAAAAGATTACCATCAAAATATGTAAATATCAGATCGTCTCTCAGATATACATATCGTATATATTGAGTTGTTATATACGAAAGAAATAAATAATTAATTTTGATTTTAAAAGAAAGCCCAAGTTCTGGGCAAACAATTAACACAATAAATGTTTTATTTGATTATGGTTAGCATTAATAAAATGAAAATATAACAACCCAAAGCTTTTCTTTTACCCAATAGACTGACTCAGCTTTGTTTCGATTGAGCATGCGATAAACAAATTACTGATCTTATTTAATACCTGAATCTGGAAAGAGAAACTTACTACCACTGCACTTGGAATCCCGCACCTGGACAAGCAGTAGTCTTGAACTCTGTATATGAAGAAAATAAATAGATGCTTGCATAAACATCAAATGAAATAAACACATATAAATTTAAAACGCAGACTTTTTATTTTATTTAAAATAATTAAAAAATGTTTATATAAAAAATATTTCTTTAAAGGTTTAATAAAAAAGGATAATCTTCCTAAAGCTTTCTCACATGAATTTGTGGTAGTTATCAACCTGACAAATGGGGGTGGTAAATGGTTTCATTTGAGGAAACTTAATTCAAAATAAGGTTATCAAATTAAATAAAAATATTTACAACTACTAAACAAATCTTAAAATTGTCGAAGAACAATAAACTTTGTTCACAAAGAACGTCTTGAATTTGTCAAGAATGAAATAAAATTTGTTTTATTGATTTATTTCTCAAATGAAACAAAATCTTTTTGTTTTGACCCACCTTGTAGTATATAACAATTCGCCATGAATCTACTTCAACATGTTTAATATGTTTATTTATTATTTATTTCATTTGTTTTTGGGCGAGGAATCCGGATTGCGGAGCATCTTTCGTACCTCATGGCACCGATTACTATCATCATTTGACCGACCCTACTAGAATTTAGCCGAACCTGAGGAAATTCCACCCCCAGTAGGGATTTTTAACGTGCCAAAACATTGCATTGATACGGGACCTACAGTTTTACTTTCTATCCGAGAAGGCATGTTATTTAATTTTTCTTAATTTGTTTAATCTGTTTAGTTTCTGTAATCACGAGTCGAGCATAGATTCACCCTATGACTTTAATCGACTGGAATTGTTCTATTTTCGGGGCCTTTTTATATGTTTACATTTTTCAAAACACTTGAACATCACTGTCATGACGTCACTAATCCGAACATCTTTTTACAAATCACGCTAATCTTAAATCTAAAAAGACAGAAATGTAGCTAATAAAGCGACGAATAAATTGACATAATACACTTGTGGTCTAAATTGAACAATAACAAAGAATATAAAAAAACGATCAGCTGTCACCGATCTCATAAAATCTAAATTACATTGAAAACTCATCACTCTCCAGCTAGCCCTGTACATCAAATATTTACATAATTACACAAAGTAACCCAAACATATGGAGTTTGCACAAATTGTAACAAAATAACAAAGAAAAACTTAATTTAAAATATATAGCCATACGTTTTAGACATGAAACAATGCTTCTGCAAATCCAGTAAACAACAAGATAAATGAATTCAAATATAAAATAGACTTGTCCAGAATACGTACATTACTCTAGGTGCATGCATCAAAACAATATAAAAAATATTAAAATAAACTCAAAATTTGACAAAACCAAAGAATATCAGCACAGCTGATACCCTCATTCACTTGAACTCAACTCTCCCACACACAGGAATTAGTAAGTTAATTGCAACATTATAAACGTCAAGGTACCGATCTGATTTCACTATTTCCAGCAAAAGATGTAACCGAAACTGATTCAGCTAAATGGGAGAAAGAAAACTTGTTTTGCGTTACTCAACGACAATCCAGAAAACAACAAGATAAATGAATTCAAATATAAAATAAACTTGTCCAGAATACGTACATTACTCTAGGTGCATGCATCAAAACAATATAAAAAATATTAAAATAAACTCAAAATTTGACAAAACCAAAGAATATCAGCACAGCTGATACCCTCATTCACTTGAACTCAACTCTTCCACACACAGGAATTAGTAAGTTAATTGCAACATTATAAACGTCAAGGTACCGATCTGATTTAACTATTTCCAGCAAAAGATGTAACCGAAACTGATTCAGCTAAATGGGAGAAAGAAAACTTGTTTTGCGTTACTCAACGACAATCCAGTAAACAACAAGATAAATGAATTCAAATATAAAATAAACTTGTCCAGAATACGTACATTACTCTAGGTGCATGCATCAAAACAATATAAAAAATATTAAAATAAACTCAAAATTTGACAAAACCAAAGAATATCAGCACAGCTGATACCCTCATTCACTTGAACTCAACTCTTCCACACACAGGAATTAGTAAGTTAATTGCAACATTATAAACGTCAAGGTACCGATCTGATTTAACTATTTCCAGCAAAAGATGTAACCGAAACTGATTCAGCTAAATGGGAGAAAGAAAACTTGTTTTGCGTTACTCAACGACAATCCAGTAAACAACAAGATAAATGAATTCAAATATAAAATAAACTTGTCCAGAATACGTACATTACTCTAGGTGCATGCATCAAAACAATATAAAAAATATTAAAATAAACTCAAAATTTGACAAAACCAAAGAATATCAGCACAGCTGATACCCTCATTCACTTGAACTCAACTCTCCCACACACAGGAATTAGTAAGTTAATTGCAACATTATAAACGTCAAGGTACCGATCTGATTTAACTATTTCCAGCAAAAGATGTAACCGAAACTGATTCAGCTAAATGGGCGAAAGAAAATTAGTTTTGCGTTACTCAACGACAAACCTTAAATCTAATAAGAAGATAAAACCTTCTATAAAAGTGTAAAAACTATCCTAACATGTAACCTGGGTTACATTCAACATGTTCTACTATAAAACAACATAATCGACCTTTTTGTAAAAATTGAGGTTATGTCTACATGATACTTTTCGTTCTTTAAATTCTATTAAGAATTGATAAATCAATCTGTAACCCAGCATGTAGCCTTTAGATTAAATAAACCTAATATCCTAGCATGTTTATCTTCCTTTTATTGCATGAATTTATTAAATCGTAGCCTTTAAAATAATTTTAATAGTTTATTAGGTTGTCACAAAAATATTTTTTCTACAAAGAATAAAAATTAATTCTTTATAAATTTTCAATCGATGATTACATAATATCATCTCAATATGTCGCAGGCAGATAGTCAAATCCGGCAAATAATTATGCCTAGCCATCTACCAAATGACGGGGCAAACAGTAAAATGAAAATAAATCTATACGATTTTGCTGTATGCCTAGCCATTTACTAAATGCCGTTGTTTAGAACAGGCAGTTAGTAAATGACCTCATGTGCTGTCGGCAAAAATGATGATAACATCCACATTTCTTTGCAGAACACTTTTTTACAGGACCACTTGTAAAGAGCTTTGCTCATTGTTAAGAGAGTGCTAAGTAGCATTTAGTAAATGCCTAGGCAAGGGCAAATATTTTACAAGTGCTCCTGCAAAAAAGAATGTTCTACAAAGAAATGTGCATGTTATTACCTTATTTTCCGACAGCACATTAAACCATTTACTAACTGCCTGTTCTAAACAACGGCATTTAGTAAATGCCTAGGCATATAGAAAATCGTATTGATTTATTTTCGTTTTACTGTTTGCCCCGTCATTTGGTAAATGGTTAGGCATATAATTATTTGACGAATTTGACTATCTGCCTGCGACATATTCAGTCAATAATGAGCAGCATAAAAAAACCTGTTAAGAAAAGATTACCAAAAGGAAAATATCAAACAATGGTGTTGAGAAAAGTTTATTAAATGGCAACCTGGTAACTTCTTCATAATCATATAAAAGAGTACGTCCTTGCGTACCGTACTACACCCAAAAAAAAACTCTGGAAATTCCTCTCTGATAAAATTGTTAAATCTCTAAAAAAAAAAGATTAATAGAAATGCATGAATTTTAATGATTTAAACCAGTGGATAAAAAATTATGACTATATAATTTGAATATACATCAACCGATATGCAAATGAACGGGAAAAAGCGCCACATCGTCGAAACAAATCGAAACTAAAATAACAAACGGACTCCAGAGCTCATTGGAAGAAGTTTCCAGATAAACTACGCAACAGACATAACAACTGCAGAAGGAAGTAATTAAATAAGCTGAATAGTTTAACTAGAGCTTATCTAAAATAACTAATCTTATGTTAATTAAGCCAAAACACGCGTAAATGTTTTATTTAACAAAGATAAATGAAATGTGATAAACAGTTGAAAGTAGAAAAAAGGCTATGCTTGTTTATAAAAACACGTTAACATAACTTAAATCTGTGATGAATAATCATATAACATCAAGAGAGTGTGAGTAGCGAAGCATTAAAGATTAACTATCTACATCATTCTACTTTATATTTTAAGACAGAAAACAAAAATAAAATGTTCAATTATCAAGATTAAAAATCTTCAAGCACTCACGGAGCTACATTAGGCTCTTCATGATCAGAGTTGCAGTGGAACTGAAACTAAGCCCGCTGCAGCCCCGTCATTTACAACAAAGCTTAGTAAGTAGTTGAATTGTTTTTTTGTGCATTCATATGTAAAATGCACGGTTAAATCCAAGAAGCAGGCAACTCTTTTCGCATAACCATACCTACTAATGTAGCTCGCAACACTATTTCCGCTTACGAGTAGTTGCCACGACTAAATATGAGTAAATTCTGCTTTCCCATTAAAACCATATTACTCATTCTGGAAATGTATTAAGATTACCAACAGAATATAGTTCTCAATCAAAATCCAAAGAAGTTGTTGAAAAAATAATTAATTTTTGTGCAATAGTCAGTTTGTATGACTAATGGTAACGAGAACGTTTTAGGGTTTTGGGTTGAGGTCTCGTAGGTCTCAGGTTTTTCTCAGAACGGTGTGACTCAGCAACATAGCTGTTCTAGCATCTTCATGTATCAAGTACCTGAAGTAGTATCAAAGAATGCTTTGAGTAGTTTAACTATATAGTAGTTGAATTTGAAGTAGTGCCCAGCTCTGTCTGTTATTAATAGGCGTTATTGATTACATAGTGTTCCGAAAAAATGTTATTAGTTTAATGTTATGGTATTGGTATGTTATTAATTTAAGTCTTTAGATTTCAATAAATAGCAAATCTTTAAAGTTTGAATTTTCTAATTTCATTTAATTCGTTTTAAAGGGAAAATGTTCAGAATTTTTAGTAGTATTCACTTTTCAACGCATTAGAAAGTAACAAAGATATCTAGCCCGCTTTTCCCTAAAACCGCGGGTACGGCGGGCGCGGGATTCAATCGGGTTGCAGGCATTCTGCAGACTTGTATAGTAGTATCGTATGATTATAGTTTCAAAGTATTCAAGTTTCAAATTTCCGATTCCGATTCAAAATTCCAATATTACGATTAAATTCGCATAATCGAGTCATAATCCTTAAATAAATGCTTTTAATATTTTAAATATTTATATAAAATCGGAAAAAAGGGCCCGAATTTATGGGTTAATAAAATTTATATAATTTTATTATCTACGATAAAATGATAGCTGAATAACTAATGCCAGCAACATAAAACCGATACTTCACAATATTTTGGCATTCAATAAAGCCAGTGATTTCCGTGTTTAACCACTCATCATTGGAAAATTTGTATGTATATGACCGGAAAAACACAAAACAGTCCATAGGAATATGATCTGCATATACATAACCTACACAAAATAAAAGGTTTATTTACGTTAAAGGACAATGTAATTAACAATTTTGCTCGTTAAAAAAAGTAATTATTTAGATAATTTTTAAATGTTAGTACATGTTCAAAGTTTTTATGCAGTTTAGGCCCTTTAACCAATTTTTAATTTCAGTTTATATTGTGTACAACAAAATAAAAAAGAATGTTAAAGATTTGATAAGGTTAACCTATATTTGACAATAAGTCAACATATATAAATGTGAGGTTAGAAATAATTTTGGTTTCTACAAGAAGACTTGATGTTGTAATAAAGGAAATTTTAATAATTTAAGCACCTTATACAGTTATATTTTGTTACAATTTTCAAGGCGATACACGAATTTTCAGATATTCCGATATTCAGTCTTAAAAGATATAACAGGTAACAAAGGTCTCCTAGGGAGAGATGCAAATAAATGGATTAAAAAAAATGTTTTTAAAAAAGATATGTATTAAAAGTTTTTTAAAGCTTTTATAAAAATTATAATTTATTGATTGTAAAGTAAATCAATAATAATAATAAAATGGTATATCAATATTGAAGTATGTTTTTGCCCGTTAGTCATTTTATAATTTTGTAACAACAATATAAACTTTAAGTGCTTACTTGATCCTGTTACTTAATGATTAAAAAACTCGACTGTTTAATTCCTGTTCGTCACTGGAGATATTCTAAATATAACAACGCTTTTTTCTCTCATCAAAACAAAGCCCCGCGATGGGCGACATTTATGACAACGTTAATTTTTAACACAAAAGCAAAAAGAAAATGCCTCACGATCAGGCGTCGTTTAAAACACTCAAAATTCCTCTAAACACAAAATATTTTATACTTACTGTAATTGCTCATAATACGATACTTACTAAACTAAATGCTCCAGCTGAGATCTCTGATTATATAAATTTAAATACAGGTGTGGGCCTTAACCCCAAAAGCTTCTAATTAATTAATGGAATCAGGAACAAATAAAAAACATGTTGAGCGCCACCAAATTGATAACCAAATTTAGGAGTTTCAATTTGGAAAAATTCTTCTTTTAAAACTGACATTAGTTTAATCAAATACATATCAATCGATACTAATGAATTTTAATAAAAGACAAAAAATAAACATTAGCAATTTGTTGGGCCAAACCATATCATACGATAAATTAATTTGAAATCTGTATATTAAAACATGAAAGAAACACTTGAAATAATAAAAAAATATAAACTACAAACTTGTCATTATCAAAAAGTTATCTTACTAAAAGTAATTTAAACTTCGTAATCCCAAATATACTTTACATAAAAACTTAGTTAAAAAATTAATACCTTAGATTTTCAGTAATCAAGATTTCGTACACAAACGACTTCATACACTGAAAACAATAATGGCCATACACAAAGCACAATCACAAACTGCTGACATGGAACACCAATAGGGGAACAGTCTTCTGAATTCTGAACTATTATTATTTTTCTGAAATAACGAAGAGCTTCAACATACGATAATTTCCAATAACTAATAATTCTTTATTAACACAATCATAACTGGAACGATAATTATTTTATTAGCACTAACTTCCGAACGGAACAAATTCTCAAAAATTTTAACGGTAACTGTACTAAACAAACTGTATACTTTAAGATTACTTAATAAATTCTTAATTGGTAATACGGAATTATTTATTTTCTTCGTTAAATTAACAAAGCTTTACGAAACTGTTCTTATTTTAGATCTATTTCCAAACAACGGAATCGATACGATACAATATTAACTTAGATTGAGGCATTAACAATAGTACGGAATATTTTGTCAAATTCTCCAATTCCAAACTAAATATTTATTAATTAGGGCGTACATTCATCGTAACGACTCACTTGTATCACTGGAGCACGAAGCGCCCGGAAATGCCTTAAGGCAGCAGCCTTCTCGATGGTGGTCTATTACAAACTATTTAACTAAAAAAAACTTCAACTAGAACTCTAATTACGGAATAATCCTCCACTGAAATAATTGTATTCGATGATAACACGAGTACTAGAATACTGGGGCAAGCCCACTAACTTGTGGTAGAACACCCAGTGTACGAACGGATACCACTTCAGGGTACGAGAACCGCTGTCCGACTTTCTCTGCTAAACTAAAAATATTTCGGCGGTAGAATAAGTTTTTTGAGTAGGGTAGAATTTTAAATAATCCAATAAAAATATAACGGGATTCTCATTAGCCAAGGAGGTATATTTACGTCGTTTTATTCTAGAATGTTTTTAACGAAACCATCGAGGATTCCCCCTTTAAGATTTGCCTACAAGAAAATATGATGTTATTTACAGATGGCCGTCTAGACGAATTTATTCGAGTGTATTTTGTTTGTCGGCATTTTGTTTACAAGGGAATATTTCAACCCAGTATGTTTTATAATAATAATAATAATTGCTACAACCCATAGCCTGGAAACCAGGCCCCAGAAGCTATAAGATTGTGCGGGAGGGAGGGGGCGATTATTATTATTACGTAGGCCCTAAGTGCGGCTGCAGCCGACTTACAGATGGAACATCGCAAATCCCACATTTGTGTCACAGCTAAGGAAAACTGCAGAAAACCTTAACCAGATCTGCCGGCACCGGGAATCGACCGCGGGCCGCTTGGGTGAAAGTCCAGCACTCTAGACATTACACTACCAAGGCTGTTTACACTACCAAGGCTATAATTTCAAGGTACGATGCATTTTAACCATAAGAAAATTTTTGTTAAGGCTAATATTATATTCTAGCCCTTATAAGCTCGGAATAAAAACAATTTTTGTTCTGGAACATTCTATTTCTCAGAAAATGGGCATTTGGTTAGTGTGAGAACGCTTCAAAATAAACACTTGCACCAATAAGAATTCTACTGAAATTTTAGATATTGCTTACGAATATATTTCGAGGTGACTCCTTTGTACTTGAAGGAAAACATTATTTAGCTTAATGTAATATTTGTAGTTCCGACAAAATTGAATTTACTAAACTGCCAGGACCGTACTGGGATTGCTTTAATATTTGTTAGTTTTAAAAAACATAACGTTACAATTCTTAAAAATAAAAATTATCTTGAATTGTGAAGTAAGTTGCAGTTTCATCGATAACTGAATCATGTTAGCGTAAACAAAATAAATTTAAAAATTCAATAAAATCTATTATTTTCAGCTGATACAAGCTGCTAATAAAATGAGGTTAGGTACACTTGTTTTGAAAAGTGGACAATTCTCTTTTAATTTTTATATCGCGTTTATATAAATTTCAATTACTTTATATTTCATTAGGTATTTTTTATTTATCTTTAGAAGTGTTTTAAAAAAGATAGAATTCCGTCTTCTTGAATGTCTTGAAGAATCACTTCTTTAATCTATATAACCACATATAAACAAAGATAATAAACAAATAATGTATTCTTTCCAATAATACATATAGATAGAGGGTAGCATGTGTACACTTACTTTTCAATTTTACTTTACATTAAGGCACTTTCTTCCACAAGCTATTTTTTGAGCTATTTTTAATCACAAATTGCATCGTCAGGTGGCTGAATAAAGACATATTAACATTGTGGAGAAGTTTGTAATCAAAGTTTATTTAACTTTTTATAAAACTCAGTTTTTCTTTAAAAAAAGGTTTGCAAGAAAAACGATTACTATTAATTATTATTTTCCATTACTAAGTGAGAATAAAATTCAGTTATTATTTTCAATAAATAAAAAAATCCTGACATTTTTAAGTTTCTTCCTATAAAAAATAATAATAAATTAGTATAATAACTAACTTATCATAATTAATAAAGCTAATATTATATAAACACAATATAAAACTAAAATAAGATTATCGCCAATATTCAGAATTTATATTTTTCCTTTTATAAAAAAAGTAAAGCACTTTGTTAAAATAAATTTGTAACTTAACATTAAATCTTTTAACAAGATGTGGAATGATTTTACCAACTGTTTTTTATTTAAAATTATCAATTCTTAAATCTTGATGAAAACTGCCCCAATAACGTCACTCCCCTTGAGGAATTTAATAACTTCTGTTTTCACTTCCTAATTAGTTATGCCAAACGCAAGAATTTTTCCCATAAATCACGTACATAATTCTCAAACTTATTCCAATTTTAAGCAATTTATTATTATGATTGATTGAGCCCGCAACATCGACTTTTCTATTTTATTGGAAAGAAACGATGAAACT
Source organism: Agrypnus murinus (assembly GCA_929113105.1). Classification (NCBI taxonomy): domain Eukaryota; kingdom Metazoa; phylum Arthropoda; class Insecta; order Coleoptera; family Elateridae; genus Agrypnus; species Agrypnus murinus. Next base: position 22,474,040 of record OV816026.1, read on the forward strand.
GAAAAAAGCAAACGCTATCGCTTTCTTCCTTAATGTATTGTCAATGTTTGAACTTGAACCCATCAGAAAGGCCACACAATTGCTGCGGGCCGTTTCGAAATAAACTTTCATGAGCTACCAGACCAGCCTCCGAATAGGGGGAAAGAAAAGAAAAGAAAAGTTGTAATTAACTTTAGTTTGCGATAAAATAAACACAGTGTTAAGAAAATACAGGTTGCTAACCTCTTTTTAAAATTCCATTTCGCACTCTTAATAATTCAATGTCTGAACACGTCCATTTAAAACAAAAAAAAAAGATTTATATGTTTCTTTTTTGTACGGCATTATAAAATGTGGCAAAGAAAATGTGACAAATGATTTGGGGAAGACGTCGTCTTTTCCAGACGGCAGACTCGGACAATGTGAATCTTCAGACAGCTTCATTTTTAAGCCGATTTCCCGTCATTATGGGGCTCATTTTATTTGATTCGTATTTGTCTCCTTTCAGCAATTGTTTTTATAGCGCCATTTTTCTAGAGCATCGAATAGGAGGTTACGAGATGATACCAACAAATTGAAGAAATTTATCCTTCGCTAAAACTCTTATGTGGTTTTTATGACGGTTCTCGGGTTCATTCCACAAAATTAAGTACGTTTTATTAGCACCGCAAATATAAAATATCGCTGATATAACAAACGCAAAATGGATCATTTTTCATTTGGTTTGTAGCAGATTATAAATCTTTGTGTTGTGTATAACTCGACGACTGACAGTCTAGAAAATACATTGCCTAAATTGGTTTTTAAATTATTAAACTCATAACACTTCAACTACACTTTTCAACGCAACGTTAGAATAGTAGTGGTAGAGGACGCGTTATTGCGGCGAAATTTTGACTGAAAGCTGACACTTTCCTGAGTTTGTGCTATCTACTTTAAATTTTGAATTATTTATGAGTTAGGGTTGAAATAGGAACTTCAGAATAACAATCACATAATAAATATCATCATTCATCCTAAATTTATTGAAAAATTTAAATAGTAAATAAGTTACAATATAAAATTAAAAGTTTATGTTAATCTATTGAGACTTTTTTTTGTAAATCAAGTGTAACTTTTTTAAACTAGGTCAAATATGTGCAACTACGTAACATGTCTTGTTGGGGTTGAAATTCAGCCTATTGTCGAGATCTTGAGCATTTCACTTTTATTTGGTTCCTGTTATTTTCTTTCTCCTATAGATTATGTTCCATTTAAGAATAACTCGTTAGTTATGCAGCTATGAAAAGCTATCTAAGTAATTTATTTTAGGAAGTTCTCAGCCTTAAAAGTTTTTTTGAATTGATGCTAGTTTATCTATTTTCGATTGTGTAGCTAACATTTTGATAAAAAAAGACTGTCAATTTGTAACAACAAATTTTACAAAAACCAGAAGTATTAGAAGACCATACAATTAACAACTCTATATCCCTTTTTTGAGATTAAAACAGGCCTCAGGTGGATTGGAGCATCATCAGATTCATAGAGCTATGTATGTAGGTGCGCCAGCATAATTGATTTAAATTTAACAAAATAGAATGAAAACGCTCCACAATACGGAGCTATAGATCTTAAAATTAATCCGACTCAATTATGCAAGGACCGAATTCCGGCACTACGATATTAAAAAAAATAGCACATAATAAAAAGTAAACAAGAAATAACATAAATAATACCATTTATTTATTTCACATAAAAAAATCATTAAATAGTAAAAAACAACATGGATTATGATAATACAACTAAATTAAAAATGTACTTTGAAAATTCGTAGGATGATCGTTATTAGGTTTAAAGTTTATTAATTTCACTTAAAAAATTAAATTCAGAATCTCTTAAAAATTTAATCACCTATATTATCGTGTCAAAAGGTTTCTTGAATTTGCAATTTTAAACCTGTTTTGGAACCTTTTGAAGAAGGCTAACTGGAAGCCATTAACATCAAACAAAGGTGAAACTCGCAGTTTCTACCATGGAGTTCAAACAGCAGACTAGATCTTAAAATAAATCAATATTTTCTTAATATACCAATTTTATCGCAAGTCTGGATCAACATTCTCGAACTAAAGCCCGTATCGACTTTTTCTTTTCAAAGAGAGTTCAAAATGGAGGACGAAGTGTTTAATTTCGTTATTGCATAACTCCAAACAATAGAGTTGGCTATTTCAAGAGATCACAAAACCATTATATGCACTAATCAAACTAGGATTAGCTCATCAAAAGGGAATTTCACTATTAAAACCAAAAGTTTAATCAACCACAAAACTACGTGTTCAGCTGCCCAAGGTTTTTACAAGAAAACGGAAGAAGCCAAAGCTTTTTTTAAAGAACAACAAGCGTGGGTCTCGTGACCAACAAGATTCCTTTCAATTGGTTGAATTCAGGCATTAAGTCTCACAACAAAAGATTTATTATTGATTATACGAAAACGGACAACCAAGGTGAATTGAAAAATCGATAATCCGTAGATAAAATATTAAATTTAATTAACACAAGAGAAAAATAAAATAATAATTAAGTTATCACAAAGAAAAGATCGATAATTTTGCAGTCAATTCTAAGCCTACATAGCGTTGCAAATAAACATTGAAAATTGAATGTATTATAGTCTACAGGGTGTCTTCTAAAAAATAACCCAATAATATTTTTATCAATATACAAGTTGATCTTAGAATAAAAGAATAGACAGAAAAAACTGTCTGTTACAATTATTGTTATTTTTTGCTAAGGTTTTCACTTCATTTTCCTCTTTTGAAACCTGTAGATGTATCTTTGAGGTGCTTGTGTAAAACCAATTATATTTTGGAATTAATCCTCGAAAATCATCAGAGAGCAGATTGAATTTGTGTTTTATTATAAAAAATTAATCTATCTGAAATTTCCGTAATAATAAAGCTTTCAAATCAAATTTACCGCATTATATGTACCGTTAGTGCAGCTATTTTATTTTTTATTTTTTATTCGTCATTTTGGGACCGATTTACAAGCAAGGTTACAAAGAACATCGAGAGCATGCAAAGAGACCGACGTCATCTGTGAACCCAGTAATATTGGTCATTTTGCTGCCAATCTCATAAATCAAATTCAGGTTTTTTTGATCAACTAATACACTTACCTTAAGTGTCATCAAGTAATGTTGATCTGTGCCATGAACTCTTCTCAACGGTAAGTTGCATGTTGTTGGTGATAATTTTAAGAAGTTAGGTATCTTAGACTCAGTAACGATATGTATAAGAGCTTTTTGAATGACTTGGAATTAGGTTCTAAGTCTGAAGCTGTACCAAATCCATTCCCAAACCTAGTCGAAGCACTTCTAACGCTTTTATAGAAACCAACTTTTTCCAAAGCTATCAGAAATAAGCATATTACAGGATCATAATAGTTATTTATGTATTAAGGGCGTAAAGAAGCTTTTATGGCCATAAGCGTTATTTGCTAGGAAAAGGCTGCAGGGCCATAAAAGCTAGTTATGCCCGCTATACATACACTATTTTATGCGCAGATTAAGTTTTTATCTCAAATCTATTATTGTGTAAAAAATATAATTAAATGAGTAGGTAGGTACATCAAGCCGCTGTGCGTATACTTATGTGCTTATACAAAGTACGTTACTATAGTTACTATTCCAAAATATTTAATTTCAGTTTATTTTCATTGGTTATAAGTTTACAAATTATATTAAGAACCAATCAAGATCTACAAAAAACAGCTCTGGCATTTAATTGACGTTTTAAAATAAATCAAAAAATAAAAATACACCCCAAATATTTTTCCTTTTCCCAATCGCTAACTCACGGTTTATTCGATTGAGCATGAATTGTTTGAATTATTAAAATCTTATTGATTCTTATACCTGAAAGAAGACAAAAACTTATATTGCAGATACTTGGGCTTCTGCTGGACAACCACTGGCTAAACTCTAAATATGAAGAGAAAAAGAAATTGATGCTTGTATGTACATCAATTAAACACATGAATAACTTGAAAAACACAATCTTTATTTAATTTAAGAAAATAAATGGAAATTCAAATTAAAAGGAAATAAAAAGAAAAATTATTCAAAATAGAACAATAAACCAATTAGGAAATTAATTCCCAAGCTTGCTCAAGTGTGTTAAATAGTCGTAATAACCTGACATAGGGCTATTACCGTTCTTCAGTTGAACAAATTAACACAAATCAAAAATCAGATAAAAATATTCACAAATGTTCAAATACAAACTTTATGAAAAATAAATTTTAATAAAAGAGAAATTGAATTGTTTTATTTATGAAAAATAAATTCTCTTAAAAACCTTTAAGGTTAAATAATACGATTCTGAAATTATTCAGATAAACTTTATAACTTTTATTATTGGCAAATCAAATTAAAAACCTTTTATTTCGACTAACCTGGTATGCAATGTAAATAGAATTTCCTTCAAATTCTATTCGCTATTGGTATCACTGCATTTACATCTGTCAGATGATTTCTTATTGTAAAAACGTCAATTCAAGAAATCGATAATCGAAAATAATTTTTTTTTTAATTTTTAAATTTTATTTAAAAATAACACGTTCACACTTCCATGTAGTTGTTGAACAATAATAAAATCTTCTTTAACTTTTTTAATTGTTCAGGTAAACACTTAGAAATTATATTTCAATCTTCTTTACGTTTTGTTTATTAACATGACACACGGTCAAACATATGATAATAATATAACCCAACTTAATTTACAGATTTTCAATTGGGAGTCAAGCATAGATTTGCGAAGTGCTCTTGATTTTGTAGAAACAAATGCCGACCCTGACACTTTTCAAAACAAACACGTCGCGAAGGATTTTTATGACGTCACAATTTCCACTCAGCTGTTAATTTTTGTCATTTTAATTTCATAAACACAGAATTATAACTGGTAAAACAAGGATCAAAACAATATAACACACTTATGTCCTAAAATACATCGTAACGAAGATATTAGGCAAAAACGATTGACAATGAACAAATCTCATTATGACCTAATTACATACAAAATTCAATAAATCCAGGTTTATCCTTTACAAAATAGATACATAATTACACAATATAGCTAATACATATGAAATTTCTACAGGAACATCTTTACAATTTAAGAAAAACATACATTACGATCCATTACAACAATCGGATAAACCAAATGATGCATATACAAGTTCCACCTTTGACATTAATTCAAATGAAGTCAATTTATAGTCAAATTGTCCAGCATACAGTCCTACAAGTGTTTGCATTAAAACAATGGCGAGAAAAATAGTTTAAGAATTAATATCAACCAAACTGAAGCATAGCAACAAAATCAAAACTATCAGTAATAAAAATGCTCAGGATTATTATATAAGAGTTTAAATGCTTATTGTGCTCTATTGGTCATTACAAGATTGACCTAATTTATTTGTTTTTAGTTAACTGGCAGCCCGGAACTAAGTTAGTCTCTTGGAAAACAGAAAAATTCATCCTGCGTTAATAACACAGCCACACAAAAAAAATAAATGTCCGGGCCAAAGCACCTGACCGGTATATTCCTTTGTAATTTTCAGCGCTGAATCCGAATCCGGAGTCAGAATCACCGATTTACCTCAGGTTTTGTACATAACCTCAAAAAATGAGCAAAATGAGATTTAACGTAAAAATTTGAAATGTCACCCTATTCTCATGTATTTTGATGCGCTGAAACCGGATATGATGATGAGAAATTCCTCTAACTAGCCAAATCAACGCTTTCATCCCATTTCTCCCCCCATTTCGCGGTAGAAAATTCATTTATCGTAAAAATTTCAAATATTCCCTATTCTCATGTATTTTGATGTGCTGGAACCGAATATGATGATGAGAAATTCCTTCAACTAGCCAATTCAACGCTATTGTAACGGGATTGTAAATTGGACATTCTTTACCATTCTTATGTGTTTTGAGGCGCTCACGAGTTTCTGAAACCGAATAGATGAATGACTTTTCATAATTCTACAATTCTCTACCCAGGGACTTTGCCAGAAGGAAGCTGTTGCCCACCGTTACCACGTCGAGGTGCCCTGGTCGCAAATACGAAAAACAAATAAAAAAACCTAATACTACGACCGTTTGAAAGAATTAGATACACCGAGATATAATTTAATGCAGTGAAAAAATTTTGGCTTTTTGAGCAAAGTCTCATAAGCGATTTCAGTCGAGTAATCAATATTTGTTAACACGTTCGCTGCGGCATAAACACCCGGGGGCCCATGACAATGCTTTTCTTCAATTTTGAAATATTGCAACCTTTAGAAAACAATGTCAAAGTTCTTCTGCTAAAGAAAACTATCTAAAATTCAGTTAGATGGTTGCTACCAAAAATTGTACAGTTATGAAAAGTCATTCATCTATTCGGTTTCAGAAACTCGTAAGCGCCTCAAAACACATAAGAATGGTGAAGAATATCCAATTTACAATCCTCAAATGGGGGTGTAATGGTGATGAAATGGAGTGATAGCGTTGAATTGGCTAGTTGAAGGAATTTTTCATCATCATATTCGGTTCCAGCACATCAAAATACATGAGAATGAGGGATATTTGAAATTTTTACGATAAATGAATTTTCTACGCCGAAATGGAGGGAGAAATGGGGAAAAAGCGTTGATTTGGCTAGTTAAAGGAATTTCTCATCATCATATCCGGTTTCAGCGCATCAAAATACATGAGAATAGGGTGACATTTCAAATTTTTACGTTAAATCTCATTTTGCTCATTTTTTGAGGTTATGTACAAAACCTGAGGTAAATCGGTGATTCTGACCCCGGATTCGGATTCAGCGCTAAAAATTACATGGGAATATACCGGTCATGTGCTTTGGCCCGGACATTTATTTTTTCTGTGTGGCTGTGTAATCGTAGACTCTATATTTAAACAAGAAGATTACATCTTCTCTACAAATGAAAAAACCATCCCAATATTCAACTTGGGTTGTATAAACATGTATTATCATAAAACAATCTAAATGATTGATATCCTTTTTTAAAAATCAAACCTTTTATTACGTATACAAAAATTGAGGTTATGTTTGCATGATTTTATTCTTGATCCCTATTTTAAATATTGATGAGCCTAACTGTGACCCAATATGTAGCTTTTAGATTAATTATGCCTAACACCTAGCATATCCGTCTTTTTTTTAATTTGATATGTGAAATAATTGTCTTCACATTTACGATCTTATCGTTCAATAAAATTTTCAATGAGATGGACTTATTACATATCAATATAAACTATGTACTACTCCAGGGGCGGATCCAGAGAATTATTTTGGGGTTGGGGGAAATTTTTGAAAAAATAATTGTTTTAAATAAACAATAATTAAACAAACATTGTTTGTTTTTATCCTATGTATATTTATTTATAAATGTTATATATTGCACAATATTTAATTTAATAAACATTAACTACTTTTACATTCAAAATTTATTTAACTATAATACTAAAGTATATAAGATTAAGAATTTTGGGGGGGAAATTTCCCCCCCCCATATCCACCCTCGTGGATCCGCGCCTGACTACTCTCATATGTATGATTTGTCAATTACTCATGAATATATTTTTTCTAAGCCAGTAGTTATTCACTGAAAGTAGACTTTTGAAACGAATACAGAAAAATATTCCCGCACTCATTATTATTACAAGAATAGGAAAGAACTTTTCATACTCATTTTCCTTTTTTTATAGATTTTTATTATTAATTTTGAGCATTCTGTACTTTCGTAGAAAAACTACTACGCAACACACTTGCGGGAGAGTTTATAAATTATAATCGTAAATCTGTCTAAAAGCTTTGAGCTGTAAACTTCAGAAATAGTTAATCAGGCAGGTATTGTGTTTTTGGCTACCTTGAATTACAGTGGAAATCTAGTTGGCTTATGATTTTCTGTCATGATAACTATCTTACTATTAGTCCTAAGTTCTATTATAAGTTAAGTTATTCTATGGTTTAGATTACTTAACTCTTAATATGGGTTATATTCCTCTGATATCTAATAAATTATTATTTCTAGCGCATATAAACTACATAATATAAGTAGTCACAAATCTCTTAAATATTTATATACATATAAACTATATAACTAATAAGCCAGAGACTTAAAAACATTTTTCAATTTAACTTCACAAGTAAGTCTAACAACTAAAACTTCTTGAAAAATAACTTTAAAGCGTTGAAAAATATGCAGTAGCTCCTTGGTATTGTTAAAACGACTTCTCCTTAATTTCACCGAGTCAAGTCTTTACACAACAGAGTATTAAACTGCACATCTATTCTTTCAAGGCATTCTGTAAATAGTTCTCATTTGCATAGCTTCAATGATAACAAGGAACAAGTGATTTCAATACGTGACCGAGAGAGTAACTTGATACATGTGTGAAAAGAATCTGTTTTGATGAAAGCAATAAATAAACGTTGTCCGAAAGTATAGTTTGAAATGAAACATTTTTTTCGATATTTCATGATCATATATAGACTAAAATTAGCTTCTTCTTTTGTAAGTGCCGTGCTCTGTTGCGGAGCGTTGGAATATCATTCCTATACTTATGATGTACTTGTCCGATTTTATCACAAGTCTAGAGACCTACAGGTAAAGATGGACTCCCGGAGAATAGCTGTAAATTGCCTTCTAATAACTATATTTCAGCCTTGTGGACTGAACTACGAAATTACCAACGCGAGAGACCAACTCTTCCATAATTACAGCATGAGCATGAATTGTTTATTTTATCCTTGAAATCTAGAACTGTCAACATAATAGGTTAGCAAAAATTCTCCTGAACTTAACGACCGAACCGAATCTCCCTTAAGCTTATTGTTCATTAGAATCTTCAACAAAGCAAACATAGTTGAATTAAGATAGAATCAGTAAAACACTTGGATCACTTGGATACTTGATCAGAAAACCATTAAAAAGTCCCAATTTGCCAGTAACTTCAAACTACGTTGCCCGTGGTCATTGAATTATTGCATACCTTGATAGATCCTGGACCTTTTGAGGTAGAAGTCTACCACGACGTTAGATGACTATCATGACTTTAGGATAAATGTCTCAAGTATTTAACAATTAAATTCACAAAAGTGTATCCATTAGAAAACATTACAAATCCGGAGTAAAACTAACAGGAAAAAAGGAATGCTCAAAGAGATGGATACGGCCTCATTTAATTTACCCTCGACAAAAGGTGAGAGGTTAGTCTATAGATCAATTATACATTAGACATTAGGTTAATCAACTAAATCTTAAATGAGAGTATCCCCGATACAAAATACCACTAACTAATATTGTTCGTAAAAGGAATATATTTTAATATTTTAAAAGCTTTTAATTAAAATCATGAAACATACTCCACTAATGTGAAGAGACAATCGAAACAATTTTGAATGATTTTGGACAGACACAAAATGAACGAGCCGAGAAAAAGTAGAATTTTGATGTTGGTAAGGATCGATGCTAAAATAGTTGCCTAATCAACAAGGCCGTTATATTTTAAAATAATTGTCTGGTTTTTTACCCTTACGTTAAGCGTACGGACTATGAGTTAAGAGACTTAAACATTGTTATTTACCTAAATACGTACAGAATTTTAGAATCAGATTTGAAAAAAGTTATTTAAACCAAGAAATTTGAGGAATTTGCGTTGAATAATTGACTTTGATAGCTTTGATGCTACTTGCTTTTCCACAGCAGCATCTAAGTAGCAGTAACTGAGATGGGAACTTTGATTGAGTATTTGTTACGTAACTACAACTAAATTTATAACTTTATAGGTTTAATTACTTCAGTTTAGAATATTTTAGCAATTATGTAGTTGTTTTTACTGTTTATTGGAACTATGTAGTTCCATTACTTCTGAGTAACTTTTAAAGTATGTAGAACGGTATTGCTACTTAGTATAATTACTTTCAAGTCGTTGCAACTTCAAAGTGGTATTATGATTGTAGTAGTAATTTACCCGGAGCCACTTTAAAGTTTTTAAAACTAGTACTGAAAGTTCCTGTCACCTATCTGAAACCATTGCTTACCCGTTAAAGCAACGGAACCTTACAGTAGTATTGAAAGTAAAACTTACATATTTGCTACGCAGGAGAATCACTTTAAAGTGATTTAACGTAAACTACTTCATCTTCATAATTACCTGTCAAATGTTGGAGGCCATTAATCAATTTGCAATTTGCTATGATTCTTAATAGATGTTTTACTATATAACCTTCAATAAAAATAACAAGTTGGTGGCAAATTGTGCATTAGGAATAATATAAAAATGATTTCTATCATGTGTATCAAGTTATAAGTATTTTTGTCATATTTTATTAAAGACATTTTTTATTAAAAAATATATTTAAAGAATTGTTATTTTTCGATCATTTATATCATCACATTTAACAGAAAAGTTGCAATGATTTATGTATTAAAAATAAAATAGTAATTCATTTTGTGACCCGGTCGCAGTAGTAAGACAAAAGAAGTTTCACGACAGTAGCAATTACTACGCTGCCACTTTTCCGCTACGTAGCCTAAACGTAACCGAAACTTAGCTGGACAAGTTCCTGATAGGTAACTGCAAGGCATCTGTTACCCAAAAATTGTTCCCCATTTTGGTTCCAGGCACGTAGTAAAACCGTTGCAATTACGTGCTTGTGACTAGTGTCAAAAACTTAATAGTTCCACCGGTAGTTACTGGTACGTAGGGATGACTTAAAATGCTGCTTGGGTTGTGTTTTTTTAATGCATGACCAAATGCTATAAGAAAAAAAAATTAAAATGTTGGTGGAAAATGCAAAATGACAAGCATGGCGATTTTTATGGCTATGAATCGTTCTTAGTTTTATAGTCTAGTTTTTAGGAGGGATAACCCAATTGCAAAAATTACATCGCTTCTTAAGGATTTATTTTGCAACAAATAAAGTGGTGTTCCATGGGTGATCTTAAGGTATAGTTGCTAATGATTTACAGAGAATGTCTATTGTCTAGTCTCTACGTTGATACGGCCGTGTTCTACTTATTAAAACCTGCATATAGGTAGCAAAATTGGTAGTGAATGACCTTCCTCAGCTCATATAACGATCGCATTCGTACTCTCATCAAACTAGAACACAGATGAGAGATGAATAATCACCAATTCGGCAAGACTTCAACACTGAAGAAAAAGAAAATGTACTTCTCTGATTTATTTATTATATCTATCAAATAATAATAAAATTAAAAGTTTCCTATAAATTTTTTTGTAATTATATTTTTTGTAGCGAAAAAGGATATGTACAATTCAAGATTAAAGTATATTTTCTCCCTGATATACTTACACACTTACTTACAAGGAGAAGTTTCACTTTCTTCCCTTGTAGAACAAATAAGTATTCTATTTCATCTAAATTTTGTTTTTCTATTTTCATGAACAGAAGTTATTTGTTGGATATTCCCCGTAAAGCAATAAAGTTAGAATAAAGTACTTTTTATTTAACAAACAGTATATTCGAAACTCTAAAGCTCAATTTATTCATTTTGCAACCATCGCCAGAAGATAATCACAATTTAGCATATTATTCAGCATTGATCTGTAGTAATGTTGTGGTTTTGCTCGACAGAATGAAATTTAATCCTGGGTAAATCGCATTTAGAGGTTAGATTATTATTATTGATATCTGGAATTGTGTTAGTATACAATGGAATTATCCGTTATCAGTTTTATATATTTTTTGGATTAGTTTGATCTATAGTTAATAACTAAAATTCGACAAAGGATTTAGATTTAGCTACAAGGTTAACAGTTGTGACAAGTTGTGTATTTTTTGAACAAGTTGAAAAATTCTGTTAAAAACATTTAATGGTAAACATTTAATGGGAAAGGGCGATAGAAAACTATAATTGTTTTTAGCAATTTTTTATATTTAATTCTTATGGGTGAAAAACTACTGTTCGTTTCATGAATAGTAATCGTTAGAATTGGCTGAAAACTCTAGTTGAGTTTTCAAAAATTTCGGATAAACCACTACAAAGGGTAAACCGATAATTTCCTAACTAGTGAAATAGTCAAAAATGGATTAAGGTAAGAAAAATTACAAAAACTAGTTAATAAAGCAAATCATTAATTTGAAAATCCGTAGTGCATTTTCTTTAAAAAAATTGACATATACATGGATGACAGGTACTTGGATGAGTGCAATGTACACGTACACTTGTGTACACAATACTTTCCAGGTCAAAGGCCAAGTCGTGTAAGCAAAAATCAGAGTGTCGTGGGTCAACTATTCATAGTGCAGCGATACAGAACGCTGGTCGTATACACGACAGACAGATGTAAGGTAGAATTATCATAATGCACCGAATTAATGTACGATAGTGTTATAACAGGACCCACTTATACTTTGTGAGACTTCTACGACCATGGACCACCTTTCGGAGTCACGAATTGAGATACGCTCAATTAGCGCACAATTGCTGAAGCAAATGCTACCAATACACACTGGTGTGTGTGACGTTACTATTCATCCTCTACTAGCTCTCCAGGCTAGTACCGGAGCTATGACTGTGCTCACTGAATTCCTTCTCTAAAGAGATGGTCCACTAGTCCACCATTCGGACTTTTCCCACAACGTTATGGGGTCACTGTCTGGCAGAATCAGTCCTCAATGTTGAAACGCTCGTATTTTACTTTACATAACAATCTCCAAAATATTATACTTACGTTACGATAATGCTCAAAATTGCCACAGCTTGAGATCTTATCTTTAAAAATTTAAATTTTAGGTCGTAGGTATTATTTCCAATAGCTTCTAATTGTAAAAGAATAGATAAAGGTTTTTCTAAGTCACAATAAAATACATACAATTGGGCGCCATCTAATTATGAAAGTTTTGATAATGATGGTGATTAAACTAATGACCTGGCCTCATTAACCAGAAACTGGAGTCAGATCTAATAAATTTAATTTAACTTGTTAATCATAATCGGTGATATCAAAATTAGGTTGGATAAAATATAAATAAAGACTTTCATAATTATATGGATCAATATTATTCAATCTAATTAAGTTTAAAAAAATTGGGTTTATTCATAAACCAATAAATTGGAAAAGATAACAACTAGTCGAAAATCATTAGGTATAATCACAGTACCCTGCATAAGAATTCTTATCAAATGGGAACATTTTCATACAACAAAATAACAAGAATAATCACTACATAAGCAATAAGCAACTTATGCAATGTTCACAAAATTCACAGAGTCAACAATTCGCAATAACTCGTTCAAATTGTTAAATTCGCAAAACTGAATCAAAACAAACTTACAGTATATTGCCCTTTACAAACACCAATGCAAACGGTTGTCACTGAACTATAGAAACTGGAAGACTTCATTAAAATTCTGCAATCACTAATAACTCAAAGCTACGATAATTAAAATTCCAATACTATATTGTTTGAATTATTCTGTAGAAAGAAAAGACTGTCCTTTATTAACAGTCACGTTCGCTGAAACATATGATTTAAATTTTATTTAGTTTTAATGTTATCCGATTTCAATTATATACGATTCAATTATCAAATTATATACGGACAAGATTTTATAAAACTTAATACATTAAGAATTCAACTAGGCGCCGATATTGCAAAACTAAATTGCAACCACCAAAACACTGATTACACTCTATTATTTTTATCGGGAAACTGTACGGTAATAAACTTTAGAAGTAGGTAATGGGTCACTTTAGCCAGACAGTTTTAGTGACTTTTTTGTTTACGGTTGGTACCCCTGGGGGAAAATCTAGTGACTTTTTTATGGTGGTTAAGTACGGAACTTGTATTACCGGCATTCTGTATTATCGGAATTTGGTTCGTCCCTCGGCTAAATGGCAACGCTGTTGCTAGGGGAAAACAGATGGCGCCAGTGTCTTTTTATGTCAAATCTGTGGACTTTTTAAGTCGATCTCTCTCTCTAATCTAGGGACTGGCAACGCTGTTGCTAGGGGAAAACAGATGGCACCAGTGTCGTTTTATGTCAAATGTGGGGACTTTTTATGTCGATCTCTCTCTAATCTAGGGACTTTTATGTTGATCTCTCTCTAATCTAGGGACTTGTCAAGATTCTATATTACAGGTGTTGGTTCAGGATTCTGCTAAATTGCTAGGGGCTAATAGAGGAGGCTAGTAGCTCTTGTAGGGTTCGAGACTCTGCTATGCATGATGTAATAGTGTTGCTGTTGCTTAACAGGTTCAGGTCTTTGCTAAATCGGGCTGTTGCGACTGGTGACACCGGTTTCTTTCGATCTAGGACGTATCTCTGTGGAACCTATGGACTTTTATGCATGTTTCTGTCTAGTGGCTTTTTGGTAGGTCTCTGTCTAGCAACTTAGATGACTATCTTTAGCGGACATAGAAGCTTCTACGGTAGCTCTGCTGCCTGCGCTACTCTGCAGATGCTATATGGGATTTGTTAAATGTTTTGAAACTATGTATTTGTCTTAACACACATTTATAAATAAATGAACAATAGCTACTTGAACCTAATAGGGATTTGTATGCTGCTACTGCTCATACATAGGTAAAGGTCATATTCTTCTCCGACATGGTTTATGTCTTAACAAAACTGTATCACTGCTATGAGCCCTGAAAGAACGTATTAATGGCAAAACTACTCTTAAATAAAACACACACAATGCCGACCCGCTTTTTTATTTTATTTAACTATGATACATTGCAGTCTTAAATACATATTAACAACTTTTTCTAGTGTTTGAATACATACATTTATTCGTATAGTTACGTATGTTATTAAATACAGGGCCTCTTATGTCCATAGGGAACAGAGTCGAAACTGTCTTTCTGACCTAGGTCTGTAGAGCTTTGCTCCTTCTTTGGTGATCACCTGGTGATGTTTTGTACGTCGCATATTCAAAGAGGCAATGTATAGAGGATCAACAGGCTCTTTGGATGTAACCATTTGCCTCATACTGTGGAAGTTGATGAGCTTCAGTACATCATAGTTCAGTCTAATACCTTTTACTTTACACGCAGTGAAGTAAGTGTGATACTTAGAACTGAATATAATGTAGCTGTAGTTCTTAGGACCACCAGAGGTAAATGCTACTATACAGATCTGATAAGGAACGCGCTAATAAAATAAAGAAGGGTTTATATCGGGTCACGCCTTTAATGCTCTAATATTCTCCCCAACCCCACTAACACAAACTGAATAGGAAGAGCAAAGGCGTGGCCCGATATAAACCCTTCTTTATTTTACTAGCGCGTTCCTTATCATACATACATATGGTTTCGTAGATAGTTCCAAGTTGATTTTCTTCACCTGTATAGTTACCAGGGCCGTATTCTTCTAGCTCATCAGTCATTTCTCCCAAGCTGGAACCTGTTGGTACATCCCATTCCCCTTTTCTGCTAATGTAAATGATAGAATCCGTATCGTAATATAACACCCTATCTCCAAGACGTTCCAGATAGCTGTATAATTTAAGACGGGCCTGAGTTGTTGTATATGCCGCAATTGCTAAATTGACTATCGACGAAAGGTCTGCAGAGTCGTCTTTGTATTACCAACCAACTATCAGAGTGTCTTCATTAACAGCTTCGATGTGGTTAACTTCTATAGCCGGGTTAGATAGAAGCTTCTCTAACTCATAAGGTTGACGAATTATAGTTGTTTTAGGCTGATTCTCACGCTGGCCAAATTTGCCTGAAATCATGCATTCAATAATTAATATAAATTAATGAATTAGTTGTGATAAACTTACCCCAAAACGAATTTAACATTAGTTTAGCCAAAGCTCTTAATCCGGGGTTCTTTAGTATTTCCGAGAATTCCATGCGTATATCTCCCTTCTCGAAAAATCCCCGGGCCAGCCTGATGCCTGCTGTTTCATTTTTATAAACTTGTTCATCATTTCTGTAAATAATCCGCCAACCTTCTTCATAGTGGTATACTGCTCTATGTTGTATTGCCAAACTTCGTAAACTTCCAGCAAGACATACCCCATCTCCAAGGCTTTTTGTACTTCGTCTATTACCCAAGTACCCGTCAACGATCGTTCACCTTCCGTATGATTACATTCGTTATGGTTAAGCTCTGAACCGCAGGTTCTGCATAACACAAACATTAGCTTGTTGTTCATTCTGAGTGGTAGTACCGGGTGGTACAGCTGTTGCGGCGGCAACATTTTACATTTGATGAGACCGTCTGTATGTTCTAAATCAAGTTTTTTGCAAGCATCGCCCACGTAAACCTTAGGATGTCGAATTGCAAACTTGCCATACTTACACACCCAAGGATATAGCGAACAAACATCAACGTACTTTATTTTTTCTCCAGGTTCGACTTGATAATATGTTTTGCAATTACCAGTTCGACCGCCAAAGAAAGCATCACGAGGGTTCAGAGGTGTCGATGCCAATAGAGCGCTGTTTTCAAGTTCTTGTTTTAGGTCTTTGTTTCGTTGCAGCATTTCCCTAAATTCACATTTCGATGACGTCATAGCCTCGCTGTCTCAGTCTTTCGATTTTGTTGATCGGACTTTGTAAACGATTGTTCAATGTATCCGAGGGATCTTCATGCACAGGTTCATCTCGCCTTACGGTTAGACAGGTGTGCCCGTGATAGTAACATCCGTGAAATTCAAATACTTGTCGTGTTTCTTCACAGTAACTATCAACCTTGACGCCATCTACTATAGTCTCTCGCTGCTTGACTGAATGTTTAATGTTGATACCTCTTTGAGTCTCTTCATAGATTAACCAGAGAGTGGCTATGACTGAATGTCAACATTTCTGTAACCATTACGAGGTATAATACCGATTGTTTGGGGCTGCAGGAAGTTCCGGCGATAAACCAAGTTACAGGCCGAGGCTATGGTTACTGCTTCAGTGAACGGACGTACATTGCACTCTTCTAAAAAGGGCTTCATAAATTTAAGACACGCCTTTGTCAAAATATCGACGTCACTGATGCAGTAACCCACTAGGTCTCTTTGCATTTGAAAGTTGTCGACATTGTGTTCGTTATGCCATTCCATCAGTTTGAGACGCGTGTCTTCGTTCATGTAGTCGGGGTCGTAGTATTTCAGTTCTGGTAGAGGTCCGTCATAATTAGCATTGGCCTGAGTGTTAAAAAGATGCGGAAAATACCCTTTCTTTAGCTCTGGACCTAGATCGAAGATTTTTGGAAGTGCGGATAATGCCATGGGAAAGTAGTTGATACTATCGATAAACTTAACGTTATCGATACCCATCATGATAATGCTGCTGCCTCTCATAATTAATTCGACCTTGAGATCGGTGTTTTCAAGCACATGTTTAAGGATAAATTGATGATCATATGCCTTTCCATTATGAGCCAACACAACTATCTTCTTAAAAGCGTTCTTGATTCCCAATATGGAGCTTAGGAAGGTTTGTATGGGATTTATTTTTAAAACCTGTTGTCTCAGACAACATTTTGCGCATATCGCAACTGTGTTATCCTCATTAATACAACTATTACATCTTTGCTGGAAAACACACAGGTTGGGTACATGAATCTTCTCTACATCGGGGCTTCGTTCATCTTACCTTGACTCAAGATCATAAAATATAAAAAGACTGCCTTCCGAAGATGGTTCTCTATAATCGGGCTTAATATAACAATAATGCCCTGCAGGTTGATGTTTTCCGCACATCTTACAGTATATTTCATCACAAGTATGAGATCTTTCGGTCCTTATTGTGTTCAGACACTCGGGGCATTATTTTACATGTTGGCATACGGTTTTCATACCATTTGAATCGATAGTTTTATGCTTGTTATAGCAGTCTAGGCCTCGAAATTTGCGATGACAATCTTCGCACGTTACTTCCTGCCTAGTTTTCTCATATGGAGGGGTCTGCTGGCAACGTGGGCATGATCCAGCACATCTGTGATCGTTCTTGTTATTGTATGGAATGTGACAAGATTCGCAGTAATATATACATGAAAATGCTGCTTTTAAGTTGCTAATCACGTTGTAGTGGTAGTTATGGTGAAGCAGATTGACTTTCGCTGGAGCATCAGGACCTTCAAATAACACGGTTCGCCCTTTAGACCCATAGGCATAAACGGTTATTTTGAAGTCGTTCATATGAGTCTGCAACCGCATCAGTTCTTCAACACCAGCGCCTTCCTCAGGAATCTGAATACCAACTTCTTGCAGCAGTTTGTTTGTCACGATGTCTTGCATCTTTGCACGGTTTTCTCTGATTTGTTTGACGAGAGGATCCTTGAGAGCATAAGCTCTGGCCACAATGAGGGCTCGGGGAAGGCATAGATTGTCTTTATTGTTGATGACTGCTATACCCTTTCGTTTAGTACATTCTTCTTCATAGCTGTTGTATGTCCTAGCTCGTCCAGAACTTCTGTACGATTTCACCTGGGTCATTGTCATTCGAAAGGTGTCTGACTAAAAACCTTCAGAATTGCTCTGGTATATTTTCCCCAATAAGTCCCATATTTCTTCGAATGTTACGTCTCTAGCCTTTTTGAAGGATATATACGCATCTCCCTTGTCGCAGCATTCTGAACCAAACGTGAAACCAATCTTATCTTCAGAGTCGATGTCCTGGCATATATGCGCTACGATATCTTTGATTTCCGTTCTTCACCCACGCTTCTGGATCGGTAACGTCTTGAGGAATTTCGTTTAGTTTGAAGCAGACACTACGCCGTTGGAAATTATATTTTTTGCTACTTTTAGTGATTTCATTAACTATCTGGAATGCCATTTTAAATGGTTATTTTCAAAAAATCAGGGTTAAGCTGCTTCGATATTATGATAACTGATAATGAACGTAGCAACCGATGTTGTCAACACGAAGGTTGTATTAACAATGAGCTAGCGGGATGTTGATGTCTCTTATATACCCTCTACAGGTGTCACCGAGAAGACGATGCAAAGATGCGCCAATAAATTTAAGAATTTGGGGTAGTTTCTCTAGGAACCTGCGAAAAAAAATTGAAGATTATAGTATGCAAGATAGTTAAAGAGATGATGCTTTCTAGCTAGACAATAAAGGTTTGCTGAGATATACCTTATAAGTTACTTCTATTAACAAGTTATGAACTATCAAATACTATTAGAAGACTGATACTATTAGCCAAAACTGTCTGAACAACCACATTTACTATCAGTCAGTATGAAGTATGAATACGAAGACGTATAAATACACATATAAACAGACATTAATCAATACAAATTATTTAAAACGATCACAGATAAACACATACGTTTGCCTACTATAAATATATTCAAACTACTCATACATACTATAAACATGAGGAGCAGGACTATGAATCCATATAAACACATAAGAACGTAGACATAGTAATCCATATGAACACATATAAATACATACATATAAACACGTAAGTACACATACTATAAAATAATATATTTAACCGCATGCAATCATGTAAACGGATGCAAAGCATGAAAACGAAGACATACTAACACATGCAAAACAGATATTATTATAAATAGCCTATAATAGACTTGGATGTTAAAATGAGTATTATTTACATTTACATTTACTGCGATAGCAATACAAATTCGCTTTTAAATATATTTTATATTGACATAAATTATCAGAAAAGAATTTTAATATCAAACAACCGCTAGTTGAAAAACTAAGCAAGATTACAAGGACTACAGTAGTTCTGAAAAGATTAACAATTAAAAGAATCAGATTAGATCTATCAATCAATATTTCTCAATATTTTAAACTGAAAATGGGAATCATCTGAAACTGCAAGAAATTTGGGTATATTTAAACCGGTCTAGGTTGTTAAGGTATAATAATTTGCCCTATTTTCTCATATTCATAAATAAAAATGAAACAATCTATATAGTTGAAAACAACAACTGACTTGACGTTACATAAGAACAAAGAACCGCTTTAAATATAATAATATTTAGATTATCTTAATAAATAAAATAATAGGAAATGTTTTATAACATATCTAATATTTATCTCTAATATTTAATTTATAATATTAGTAAAATATCCAAATTAATTACTCATAAGTTAACCTCTCAACTAATTCATTAAGCTAGGCATGTTGATTCATGCATATTCTTCCAGAGGCAATTCAATACAAGGTTTATATGAAGTGTTGGCATTGAAAACAATACAGTGTTTGGTTTTCGGGCAGACTAGTTTAGTATTTTCTTTACTTAAGAGCTAATATTTATTTTTAATAACATTTTCATTTTCAACCAAGGCTTCAGCCTAGAAAGTTTTTTAAATAACCGCATACAATTTACATGAATGTTTAAATAAGTGGACTCTAAACAAAATTGAAAGTTAATAATAACTATACAACTAATTTAACGAAAATAATTATGTTTTAAAATTGCATCAATTCAGGCAAACGAAAATATAGTTTATATAATATAAAAACAATTCTTTAAACGGTTCCTACCTTTTTTATGTATTGCTATAGACAGATCGGTATAGATGTGGTCTTTTATCAGTCTTTCTATCAACAATCCAAAAGGCTGAAATATTTGCAATAAAAAGCATTATACAGAGTTTTATCACACACTTAACGGTAATAATCAGAAAATTTCATTAGAATACAGAGTATACAATGAGAAATTTTAAATAACAACGCAATTAACTTTAAAAACACTAGTTCATGACACGGGAACCGCACCCCGTCCTGATACGTAAAGGCGTTTCGCTCTATATATGCGTTTACTTGCTTTATTCAGCCCTGACTGTAGACTAACTGCAAAATCTAAAGGATTTTGACGGTAGACGGGATTTTAAGAGGGGTGCACCTTCAAATAGACCAATAAGGGAATAACGTGACTTTCTTAAGCCAACTAAAATTAGTATTTTTTATAAAGGAATTACTGAGCCCGGGATTTTACAACAAGATTTGCAGACATGAAATCTTTCGAAACGCAGATGTGTTTATTTAAGACTTACCGATAAACACGTACTAAGAGATCTTATATAATGACAGGAGTTTTAATGACGTTTTCTCATAAAATTTCAACTTATTTGGATGGGAATGGCTGACAGTTTGTATTTTTAAATGCTAGTCTATTTGAAAATATTATTTTTCTCACGAATGATATGAGATGGTAACACGTGTAAAAACAATACCTTTTTCTAAAACGGAGTCGGTAAATTTTTATAAAAAACAATTTCATCCGACTGGGATACTTTAAAATGACCTTTTAGTGCTTTATGCGGTTTATTTTATGCAGTATATTAACGATGATTTTATATTGAAAGAGAAAAGGGTATATATATATATATATATATATATATATATATATATATATATATATTGATGCCTGTTAAGCTGTCACCTCCGCCATAGAGAGGAGACGACCCAACTTCCGGGTATTCCCGTGAATATATTGCTAAAAATTTGTTATATTTGTGATGAGGGGAACCTCTAGAATCCAAATCTCAAGAAAGGGGAAATTATTTCCCTTGTTTTATTTTGTCATATATAGAGTTTACAGAAGATACGAACCGACCTCCAAATTGTATATACAAGCGGAAACTGGTAGTTCGCTGTTACCTCCAGCAACGCTGCCAAGTGTTCGGAGGTCAGAAGGTACCATCGTTATGCGCAGTTATATATATAGAGCGTTGACACCACATTCCATAGATGTACATTTCATAAAAAGGGTCTCTTGTGGTCTCCAGATGTTGAAATCGGGCGGTTCAAATTGCTCGCCGAAGGCATTTTAGTGGCAAAATAACAAATGAAAACAAGCAAGCATTCTCGATTTACTTATTTTTTATTTTCTGTGTTATAGTAAATTGGGGTTTTTGTATTTCTTATGAATTATTATTAAAGACTTATTTAAAAGCCGTTTCAACATTTATTAAAGCGTCTTTCTGAGTAGCACTGACTAGTTTAATAAGGCTTCTCTAATTATAATCATTGCTTTCTCGTTTACTTCATAAAGTTAATATTTTATAAAGTTTCTTGTAATCTCGAGAATCACTGTTTAATTTGAATATACTTTTATCTAGATTCTATTTTGATTGAAATATACTCAGACACTCTTTTAATTTTTACTAAACTCGAAGAGAGTGTAATACAAAGAAATTAAATAATGTGTTTTTTACTACAAATGTTTGATATTTCCGAAGTCACACACTTATCATGTTGGACCATTGGATTTCCTGTGATTTAATTAACAAAGGGAGTTATCAACTTTATTAACATTAAACCAATCGAAACACAACAAATTAATCGACATTTTTAAAAATTTTCTTTTAAGGCATTTTTTCCAACAGCTTCCGTTGGCTATGATATACACCTCTTTATTATTTGATCTAACGAATTATAGAATATGTATTAGGATGGAACGAAATAGAGGTCAAAAAATATTTTTTCCATTTTTTTTATCATGGCAGAGTGATTAAAAGTTGTCTTGTTTGGTGCCTATTAACATGTAGAACCCCCAGCTCAGTAAAACAATTTCTTGAGGGTCCGCAAGCACTTTGAATTTGATCATTTTTCTCAATTATTAATCAGTTTTTCCCTACTAACTTCAGATTTTCTTTTCCATTTTTTATCATGGCCGAGTGATTAAAACTTGCATTTTGTAGTGCTTAATATCGTGTAAAAACTCCAGATCAGTAAAAAAATTTCTTGTGGGTCGGAAAGAACTATGAATTTTATAATTTTTTCAATTATAATTCAGTTTTATGTAACCTATATCTACCAACCTGCAGAAAGTATATTTTACACTTATTAATAGGAGCTTTGAGCACTTATACAGGTGGTAAAAACAAACAATAAAGATCTTAATTGAAAAGAAATGCAGTTCTATAAAACAAAAAGAAAACATTGTTATATTGGGATAGGTAATTTATATATATTATTACTTATGAGTCTTATGACTATAAGGTTGTCATACATTAAAATATTTTCTTGACTCAAACAACGGCATGGACTTGCGAGATTCTATTTTAGTCATAATATAACCATCTCTGTTGCTGCTGCCACAAACTGCAGACGATGCCTCTTGACAATCTTAACCGTTCTTTCAACCGCTTGAGTGTGGCAGTGGAAATCGTGGAAAATCAACGGAAAGTTCATTTGAAGAGATCCAGCCTTTACTATGAGACCTTTTAGTTCATCTTCCTTCATATGTTTAGTAAATGGAGGCTCTGTGACTTTTTGAGCTTGCCATGAAATGAAATCAATGTAATTCTCAGCATAGAAATTGATTTTAGGAATTTGGGATTTCTTGACGCCACCACCATTGTGGACTAATGTTCTTGCCTTTAGGACTAGTCGTAAACCCAACTCACGAATATGTCTCCTCTCATCGATTAGAAGCCCGAGAAGTAGATTTTGTGGGGAGGCAAAGCAGACATTTGTTTGGAATTCAGGATCGACACCATTATAGATCTAATTTTGTCCTCCAAAGCCGCGAATGTAATTAACTCTGGAATTTTTGCCGATGCTAAACTGTCTGATCACGAGACAGTAGACTGCACCCTGCTCATGGATGGTCGAAGGCCGGCACAATTCATAAAACATACCGCTGTTTCAAAAACTTGAATTATAATCTATTTCATGATGATCTTATGTCAATGAATTGGGATGAAATTTATACTTATACGGATATTGATAGTAAAGTCGACTTTCTTACCAATAAGCTAGCCCCGCTCTTTGCTGTCCATCCATCCATTAAACACTCACGAATATCTAAACCACCAGCACCCTGGCTTAATGATAATATACGGTTCTTAATGGAAATGCGCGATTATGCACACAAAATTTATAAGCAAACCAAATCACAGACAGATCGTCAGCAATATGCACAACTAAGAAACCTTGTTACAAATACATGTCGTAGGGCTAAAAAGACGTACTTTACTAACCTATCGGAAACCAATCAAGCTAACCTTATCTGGAAAAGTATCAAACACAATATTATAGAAAATAAAAAGAAATCTTCAAATTTACCGGAATAATTGACAAACGTAAATGACATAAATACTTTTTTTCTTAACTCCTAAGCTATTACAATAGTAATATGAAAACAAACCATGTACTGTTCTTTCGCCCTGTGACCGAAGAAGAGATTTGGAGTAGTAGCAAAAGAATAAAATCAAATGCCGCGGGTCACGACGGAATAACTCTTTTTATGATAAACCTGTGCCTACCCTTTCTTTTCCCTGTTGTGACTCATGTAATTAATTATTGTATTATCCATTCAGTATATCCCACTACCTGGAAGAAAGCAAATGTTATCCCTTTAAATAAGATTCCTAATCCCTTAGAATTCAAAGATCTCCGGTCCATCTCCATCCTCCCGGTTCTTTCCAAAGTTTTAGAAATGATCATTGATAAGCAACTAAAAGAATTCTTAGAACGAAATGATATACTGCCTGAGACACAATCAGGGTTTAGGCGGGGCTACAGCTGCACGAGCGCATACTTAAAGTAACCGATGATATAATAACTGCTCTTGACAAAAAACTTGCCACTGTTCTAGTACTGTTAGACTTCTCAAAGGCTTTTGACACTGTAGACCATCAGTTACTTTTATCTATTTTACATTTTTGTGGACTCTCAATTGAGGCGGTAAATTTTTTTAAAAACTTTCTAACAAACCGACAGCAAGCTGTAGTATATAAGAATAATACTTCAGAATATCTAACCTTAAAATCTGGTGTACCCCAAGGCTCCATTGTCAGCCCTACCTTATTTGCTATCTATATATCGAATTTCCGTGAACAGCTCCAGTTCGTAGACTCCCACTTTTACGCTGATGACACACAACTGTATTCATCATTTCCCTGGACTTCGGTAACTCAAGCTTGTCAAAAAATTAATGCTGATTTACAAGCAATTTCTAATTTATCTAGAGCACATAAACTGAAACTTAATCCTACTAAATCTCAAGCAATACTAATAAGTAGTTCTTATGTGTACGACTCTTTAGTGGCAGAGGTCAATATTGAGATCGGAGGCGTAAAAGTGGAAGTCTACAAAAAGGTAAGGAACCTAGGTCTAACTATAGATAAAGATTTACGATTTAAATCGCATGTCTGTAATGTACTTAAAAAAGGATACTTAAATCTTCGTATCATATATCAGAATCGAGAGTATCTCGACACGCATATCAAAAAAATGCTTTGTGAGGCGCTGGTTCTTTCTGATCTTAACTACTGTGATGTAGTTTATGGGCCATGTATAGAGCAAGAGGTTGCAAATAAAATACAGCGACTACACAATGCCTGCCTCCGACTAATTTATGGCATACCTAGGGCAGTTCATCGTATAACAGACAAATTAGCACCATCAAAATGGCTTAACATGTCAAACAGATGTCACCTACACGCGACAACTTTCTTTCATAAAATATTACAACACAGCAAACCTGAATACCTGACTAATAAAATAAGCTTTCGTACAGACGTACATCACATAAACTTAGGATACAGAGGTTTACTTACGATTCCACCACATAAAACACACACGTTTAAGAGATCTTTCTCATATACCTGCGCTTCATATCTTAATCAGATTCCAAGCTCATTTAAAGATCTTCCTATCTCAAAGTTCAAAAAACATTGTCATCAGATTTGTTTAGAAAACAACAAACTTAAATTAATCATGTTCCTGTGTATGTTCTACGAAGCTCCTGCTGCCAGCTCCACCAAGGATAATGTTAACATAACTCTACCTATATTATCCTGTTTAAATATGTTTTATTATACGTTGCCTAATTATTTTGCCGCATATTATATTAAATCATTGTTTTTATTTAAATTAAGGGTTAAGTGGCAGAGCAGCATCACCCAGTTAGGTGATGCTGAACTTCGCCTTAATGTAATGTAATGAATGTAATTTTTTTTCTCTGCTTATTAAAATAAAGGCATTTATTATTATTATTATTATTTAGGAGCCTATGCGGAAAGTAGCGGGAAAACTTTACAAGTCTCCAAGTACTGAGCGCCGTAAGTGCAAGATGGATGAAGTTTCACATGGGACCAAACTGGAGCGTAGACTTTCATTACCTATTCAGATAGTATTTTCAAGTTATCAGAAGGGTTCTCGCTGCTGACGTACAGGCGTAAAATGCGATTAGCTGCCATCTTGCATGTGATCGCTTCCCTGGGTTTTTCTTCGCTAGATCTTCTGAATACTCTCCTCGTGGCGTGGCAAACTTCTAGCAAATATTTTTGGTCGGTACTCAAATCTTGACTGACTTCTAAATAGGGAAGGTTACCTTCGATTGGTGAAAAACTTGCAATGTCAAGCTTTTCGCACCCATCTAGTTTCTTGCCAATTTCGCCTGAGTAGGTGCTAGGCCCAGTATTCTATCTAGAAACTGGTACAGACGGCGTAAGGGAAGTCCATTGGAATGAAAAATACAAAACATCCATTGCAATCACCTTTTCAGTCCTTTTTCAAGTAGAGAAATCACACCTCCCTTGGTCCTAGTGCTGGTAACAGTCCTTTCTGCTAGCATAATAAAGTGCACGGATCGCTCTGTGACCTGCTGTCGAAACAACTTGATCTCTGTGTCCTGTTCTCTCTCTCTTCCAATCTTCATCCTGTCGATAACCTTTTCTCTGTCTGTCTGGGAGATTACACCAACGTCTTGCAGCTCTGTCTGATACTCCTGTTCGATCACAGATGGATGCCAATGTTGGAAGTTTTACCCTCTGTGAGATTGATGGCTTTCCTCAAAATCCGATTAAGATTCACTGCCGGATCTTTCCATGATATTTTCGTTTACCCCTTGATCTCCATCTCTATTTGATTTCGCATCTTAAAACAACACTTTTCGTTACGTCAACTCCTTCCTCCCACTCCTCCCAACTCTCTCTGTACTCCGAAACACAAATTAAGGTTTTAACACAAAAGTAAATTGTGAGAAAATTACAGGAAATAGTTCGTGAAGGCAGATACGGAAAAAATGGATTTTTAATAAGAAAGAAAAAATTCGGCAAAATCGTAAAAATTAGGGCTTTTGTGGACCCTCCAAAACTATTCTGACTACAGCCAGCAATGTCACCAATATCGCAATAAAACCAAGGTTAGTCTTGGACCAATTTTGAATGTTAATGTAGTACCAAGGCTGGTAATTGAGAAACAAAACAACTAGTACACAATCCTTTACCTCTAATGAATGCTAGTTCAAACAAGCAAAGAAGTCAACCATTATTGTTTCGCTTAGCAACCACTAATCCATTTTTATAATAAACTACATTTACAAAAATTAACAACATAAGTGCCTAGATTTATAAAAATGTAACCTATTTATTAACTACTCAACTGTACGTACACTCAAATAAAAAGATCGGTAAAATCAACGTAAACAATATATATCAGGATATATATGTATGTTAAGAAATCATGTAATTTGACTTTTAATATCCATATTTCATGTGCTAGATGAAGCCATACAACTAGATGGCGAAAATTCCACAAATGAAAATAAGGATAATTAATAAATTCACTTGTTTCTTTCTTACCACATACCCAAAAGTGAAAGCTATTTCATCGATTTTCTTTTCAAACAATTAACTTATATTGGTCAAGATACCCCACTTTCTTCACAGAAACCAACCTTTTTGTTTTTAAAATTATTATTAAAACATTTACATTATGTTTGTGGAATTGATTATTTCAACTTTATCTGTTGATAATTATTATAAAAATGCATTTTGTTATGAGTTTTGGTAACCAAATTATATTTGAAGCATATTTTAGGATTAATTTTGTGTATATAAAGGGAGATTCGCGTGTATTTGATTAAATAAATAAATAAAAATGTAAACATAGTTACAATGTCAGCTAAAACTTCATGAACCGGATTTGGTGAAATTTGTACACTAGATACCAAATGTTACATTATTCTGTTTATAAAATTATTTTTCTTTAAAAATTTATTAATTGTTGTACTGTAAGAAAATCTTAAAGTTAAATCTTTCTTTGTAGGTGCGAGAATGAATATTTCATATGCCATATGACAATTCTGAAAATTATCAAATAGTAATAACCCAAAAAATCCGAAATGATCATATTGTAAAAAATGAACTCTTTTTTATACATAATTACGGCTAAAAAGTATTTTCTATTTAATCTCTTCGTATTTCAAAGAAAGTCATTTTCAACTCAAAATCTTTTAAATGGAATAGAAATTATTACTTTATTGTTTTAAACCATCATCAACTATTTGAAAATGACGTACAATTCAAGCGATCCCTTAAAAATATTATTTTAAATGCAGCTACTATTCCCAAAAAAGTATGTTTAAATTTATGTAGCGTGAAATGGTCCAAACCACGCCAGATGTATGAGTTTCGATGGAATTCTATATACCTGAATGGTTAAGGTCTTGTATACGACGTTGCCAAACTGTGGAGCCTGCAACGTACCGTACATGGTACAAAAAACTACATATACAGGCGGAGGTGACATCGTATTGGCAATTATACAACTAAGAGCGACGGCAACGCCAGCGATCTACAGCTGAACTAAAAATTAATCTTGTGAGTATAAGTATGACGTTATCACCTCCAGACAAAAATTTGAATTTAGGCTTCTAACACCATCTATATGCTTATACAGTAGAAAAAAGGGCAAAACGTTGTCACCTCCGAAAACGGAGGTCACAACGTTATATATGAGGTGACAACGTACGCTGGGTATCTACTTTGGAGGTGACAAGGTACCCTTTATCAATATATATATATATATATATATACATATATATATATATATATATATATATATTTTGAATGCAAATTCATAGAGAAAAATTTATCGACTCTGCTGGGACTCGAACCCAGGACCCTCCACTGTCTAGGTGGTATCTCTACCAACTGAG
This sequence comes from Agrypnus murinus, assembly GCA_929113105.1. NCBI lineage: Eukaryota > Metazoa > Arthropoda > Insecta > Coleoptera > Elateridae > Agrypnus > Agrypnus murinus. The sequence goes on from OV816026.1 coordinate 22,502,934, forward strand.
CTACAGAGCACGACTGTCAGCAAAGCGAGAAATCTTCCATATGAATTAGATAGTAGGCAAACAT